>CM071608.1:3780596-4093096 GCA_036365135.1 Miichthys miiuy
TGATTAGCTTTGAATTGCCGTCTTGGAGAGCTACACCAGGAACAAGAAGCTATGTCATGCTTAATTGGTGGAAAAGATTGCTGGTTACCGGGACTATTTTGTTCTTTTGCACTATGTAAAATTATAATTGTGACATCAGTAAATGCTCTCTGTTAGCAGCCTCTGACACTGTAATAGTCAGCTCAGATGTAATGTCCAAAGAGGTGACAGCACCAATCGATCTGATATACAGCGACGCAAGAAAGGCAAGTCCACAAGAGTGTAATTTGTGTCAGATAGGGGTCACTACAGCCTTGTTCAGACTGCCAGCTCAAATGCATTTTTTTTTTTTTTTGGAATATCCAGATTAATTTTAGTAAATCTGTACAGCAAACGACAGAAGTGGACAAGCACAGATTTACCTGACAGATCATGTCAAGTCTCAATATTTGAAACCAGGTCAAGAATAATAGATGTGTCCCTAATGACTCAAGACTTGACTCAGATTTGTCTAAGTTTTGAGTTACATACAAAAAAATATGTAAGTGACACAAGCAAAAGTCCAAGATAAGTCTTGAGTTGTTAAGTTGAGTCAGTCTGAAGTGACTGGAATCTAAGCGATTGGAAATTACAGACATGTCTGAATCAAGCGTCATGTGATCAGAAACCATTCTAAATCAAGTCTTTGGAAAGATGACTCCACGTCAGACTTTTTTCTGTACAATTACAGTGAAATATATTTCTGCAAGTCTTGAAATTTTGTTTAATTAAAAAAATGTAAAATAGCACTAGTAATTAGAATAGAGAAATTAATAAATAATAATAGATGATGATGAATAAATATGGAAGAAAAGTATTTTTAAGGGTGCATCATCCTCATTTAGGATAGTGGCCTGAGGGTAGATGCTCTCCCTGAGCCTCTTAGTGCTGGTGTATCCAAAACCTTCTTCCTGGTCAAATGGCACTGTCCAATATTCAAGGATTTAGCCAAGTATCAGTGAAAATAAAATACATTACACTTAATTATATCCTGTTGGAAACTGACACTGGAGGTCGACTAATTTATTATCCAGATGCTTGATAGAGAAGTTTTGTGTTGCTGTGAACATAGCTGGTGTTTCATGTAAGAACATAGAGGCGACTGCATACAGCACCTTCTAGAGCAGGGGTCGGCAATTAGCGGCCCGCGGGCCAAAACTGGCCCGCCATCAATTATATCTGCTAGCCGCTAGATGACGTTGATTTATTTTAAAATATATATATTTTTTAATATATCTTTTAAACCTCATGTTTTCTGTCAAAAATACAACAATTCCACAGATTTCACAACATTTATTGAAAAGTAGCTGATAAGTAACGTGACAAAACAGCAGCCAGAACATCCTTGCAGCCTCTTTACTTGGCGCAGGTTGGGCGCTAACTGCACGCGTGCGCTGTAACCTGTGGAAAATAAAAGTGTCCTGTGTCCCTCTTGCAACGGACAACGTGAACAAATATGTTTCATTAAATAAAAAAACAAAACCAAACAAGGTCGGCTCAAATATCAAATAGCCTAATTAAAAAATGTGAATGCACATCAGCGGCATGGGGAAACAGATCTGCGCTGCTGTATACATTAGTTACAGCAGGTTGCCTGTTTCATGACAGACGCCAGGAGATGCAGCAGTGGGCGTAATAACAGCACATAGAAGCAAATTAATGTTTTTAATTAAATTAAATGCATTTTTAAACTTAAATAACGTTTATTTTTAATATAATAGAAAAAATAGAAAACCTTTTTTTTTCCAGTAGGAAAGCATGGTCATGGCCCGCGATGGAATTGTCAGAAAAAAAATTGGCCCAGGTGACCCCTGTTCTAGAGTGACAAATCTCAGTTAATAAGAAACAAGTTTGAGATCAATCAGATCAGAGGCCTGTTCCATGAAGTGAGTTTATCAAATAAGTCATGTTTATTTCAAATGAACTGAAAATGAGCCAGTTACTCATGCTAACTGGTTCCATGGCAGGCTAACTGTCAGGATAAGATGAACCAGAGTTTCTGTAAACTGACCTGGGACAGTGATAGTCATGTCATCATACCAGTGACTTTCTGGCATAGTGCTATATTATTTCACTTCATTGACCACTATTAATTGGAAACTGTATTTTTAAATTATTTGTAGAAAATAAAACTTTAAGCAAATAATAAATAAAAAATATACAGTGATAAATGATATAGATCTGCAGTATGTGATATGTACTGTTCAGACGTATGCTACATAAAATAAGTCACAGTTTAAGTTACCCTAGTAGCTCCATAAATAT
Source organism: Miichthys miiuy (assembly GCA_036365135.1). Lineage (NCBI taxonomy): Eukaryota > Metazoa > Chordata > Actinopteri > Sciaenidae > Miichthys > Miichthys miiuy. The sequence continues at coordinate 3,782,880 of CM071608.1, forward strand.
TTAACAGTACAACTGCAAAAATGATATTTACCAGAAATGTTAAAACTGTATTGGTTGATACATTTAGAGCCATGTAAAATGTTAAAAGGGTTAGACCCTTTGGTTTACTTTATGTGTTGTAACAAAGGTATCAAAAACTGAATTAATATACGCCCCAAACAAAAGGTGGATATGTGTATGCTGTTCTCAACATCTTTGTCTTTGTCTTGCATAGGTCACAATTTCTCAGGCTAGATTTCAGGTGTAGCCTCACCTGAGGCTTAAACAAGTCAATCTGTTAGAGTGAAACAGTGTTTGTTTCCTGAACAGCTGAACTGTGAACTTAAATTACTTTGTATGAAGGTGAGATTCATCACATTTTGACAGGGGCTGCACTCATTGCTCACTTCAAATCTGTGGTTGTATTTTTGTCAAGTCTAAAGTATCTGCAAAGTGTTCCACTCAATATATTATGTGCAAAGTGTCCCCTGTCTGTGCAGGCTGGGCGTGGCTGACCTAATTCTCCGACCACTCCCCCGTTGATCTTCACCTGCTCTGCTCTCACACCTGCATCCCATCATCTCACCTGCAGTATTTAACTCTGGTTTACCCTCTCAGACTCTGTTTTCTCCTACAGCCCTGCCACGCTCACTTGCTCTGCTGGCCACGCTCAGCCTATCTTTGTCTGTTCACCAGTCTTCATCATCCTGCCCTGAAGATCCCCCCTGGACTTCACCTGTTGTCTTTTTGTGTCACATCTTGTAAATAAAACCTGCAAAGCAATTCCTGTCTGTGGTCTGCATTGTGGGTTCAGTGGCCTTTGATAAACCCACTAAACAACCTCTGACCCATGGCTGCAGCCTCATTCCTACCTTTACTCACCTGAGCTGCACAATGATGTAGTGACTCTAAGAGCTCATTCATGAACATGAATTTATTTTATTGTGAATTTGTGATATGTGGTCTGGACTCTACACAGTGCACTAGCTGGTGCAGCTATATGGTGCAGCCCTATATTCCTCTCAGGAGTTGGTGGAGACCAAACTATAGCTAAAAGGAGAACGATAATTGGGCTCACATTTATCAGGTGACATGAAACATGACCTTTAATAAATACTGACATTGTAACAGGTGTGTGAGGACCCAATTGCAGTAACCCGGACCACAGGATAGTTTGGTAATGAGTCTTTAATGTTTTCTTCAATAGTCTTTTCAGCAAACAACCTCTCATACAAGTCCAGCAAGTTGAGGAAATCCAGCAGTCTAGCAGCAGGATGCCACACTGGCAGGCAAACACCAGGAAGGGTAAAGACAGATCGTGGTCGGAGACAGAAAGCTGAAGAGTTTACCGGGAGAACAATAAAGCTGGGTAGACAGAGGCAGGCAGGGTCAGCAACGGGAGGTCAATTCAAGGGGAATAAAGCTTCTCATTTGAGAGGATTTAGTGACGCTAATGTCAGGGCTCACTTACCCCGAAACCCCACCAGGCACGTCTGTCATGTCACGGCTGCTACGCTGTTTTGGCTCGTCTTCCACACAACTTCAAACCCCACCAGGAGCATTTCAGAAGCGGAGCGTTTAGCCCTCCAGGCCTTTGTTTACTTGCTCAGATTTGGTCGTTTTTCTTGGTTTAGGTGCTTCCAAATATGCTTCTACATGTGTAAATATGCTACGTAGTTAGTTTATTTCACTTTTGGCCGTGTTTATGACCGCCAGTTTGCATAAGGTATGTCTCTATACCGTTTCTGTGTCTGGCTTCTGGTTAGTTCGAGCTGCTCTGTGTAAATTAACGTGGACTGTTCGCGGAGGCCCGCTTCTGGGACACTTCTGAACTGGACCATGACTGGGCCGGTTGGGTTTGAAACATTGGCTAGAAGGGCGTGTATAGCTCCAGCGGGCGTAGTGCACACGGATGCAGCTCATCCGTGCCCGGTGGAATTTGGGGATCATTCCGCCAAAATAACTTTCTCGTCGCTGCATTGTGGGATCGGTGATGCCCAAAACAATTGTGATTGGTTTGAAGAAATGCAAACAGACACCCAACAACTCCCACTGTGAGAAAGCACTTGGCAACAGTGGCAAGAAAAACTTTCTTCGAGAGAGGAAAGCCGTAAGTGGGCAACAGTTGGAGTTTACTCTCATCGCTGCAGAGTATTGGTTCAAAAAATCTAAAGTATCAGCCTCATAAAAAGAACTCAGCAGTAATTAAAAACACACACAGTAACAGACTGTTGTTTCTGTTTGACATTCACTAATCAAGCAGCTAATACACACTGGTGATTGCACTCTGACATTTACACTGGGTTGGCTTATGTCCTTTCTGCTGTGTATCTTTTTATGTCATTCCATCTCATTCATTTTGGCAAGACGTAATTCATGGCTTATACTGCATTAGCTTTACAAGTATTTCTATAGATAAAGTTTATTATTTTATGAGGTTTAAACAGCCAAATGATTTTAGAAGTTAATTGCAGCCTTAGTAAATGTTTTGAATTGTTATTACTTTATTAATGAGTATTTCTTTGTCAGCTTTACTACATATTTATATCCTTTTTAAAGCACAGCTGTATTTATCGCTATATAAAGACTTACACTGGCGTTCTGGCAGCATGGCAGAGGGACAAAGGGAAATATGTGTTGAGTGTCAGCAGTTGTGTGTAGTAGAGCAGTAATAGTGGTTCACAGTGCAAAGTGAAGCAGCACGACTCGTGCAACACAGGTCGCGCATGCATAATGCATCAGTCCCCCTGCCTCTTTAAAACAGGGAACTGTCACTCCTGGTTAGACCCAGCCCTGAAACATATTACACTGTGTCCTACACAGCCCCCGAACCCAGCCCAGCCACACATTAACATGTCTGTTTTCATCACAACGCCACACCGCTCGGTGTCCATTCGGGACAGACTGGGAGAAATAACTGTTTAATATGTTGGGACAGCAGCGCACAATGCAAAGCTAATCATGGACACAAAGGAACACTGGAAACACTGCTTTGCCTAAGTGTTGTTTAAAGGGGTAATGGTGCTGAGTAAAATTATCAAGTCTTAAATCAACTTCCCAGCAATTAGGTATTAAGTTAAATGTGTCTGCTACTACCTACAATTTAAGGTACTTGTACTTTAGTATTTCCATTTTATTTTAATATTGAATTTTTTACCTCACTACATTTTATTTAGGTTCTTGTTACTTTGTCAGATTATTAATACAAAATACAAATCAACTAATAAATCAGGCTGTATTATTATATATAAAACTAGTTAATTAACACATTAATTTTATATTATATAGTGCCAAATCATAACAGAAGACATCTCAGTACACTTACAAAGCAGGTCTAGACCGTACTCTTTATGTATCAGTATATTTGAGTATCTGAAGTATTCAGCATTGAAGGATCTGAATACTTCTTTAACCATTGATTCTCAGCTTTCTGCACCATTGTGAGAATATTGTAGACTTTAATGTCTTAAAACCATGTTATCAACTAATTATGTGTCAGACATATCTGAGGACGAGTGTCTGAAACATTTAGGAAATGTTTGACTTTGAGGTGACATGCAGGACTTGAATACTGGTGGGGCGGGCTGTCAGCTCCCTGAAGTCTACAAGTTGATGAGTTATGTCCTTCAAATAAGCAGCATCTTTTATTTATATATATATATATATATATATATATATATATATATATATATATATATATATATATATATATATATATATATATATATATATAATATATAATATAGCAGTTTTATCGTGACACAATTCCACTCAAAGTCATGAAATGACAAAACAATCACCTGTAGTGATTAACATATTCATTGATGCCTGTTTATTTCGCTAAGGCTCTACATGGCTGCTTTGAATTCATTTTGTCAATTTACAACATTATCATTGCCATTAACCTGTAGCTTGTACTAAAATTAACTTTATAAAAGAAAAAAATATCCTGGCAAAACTTTCCCCCGTTATTAAGTCATTAACAAAGGAGAGAAAACAATTAAAACTTAGAAATAATCACCAGATTTTTTTGTCCCCTCACTTCTCTCAGGGCTTCTGTAAATTCTTCTCCACTTTCTCCTTGATGTACCTTTGTCACGACTCGTTGTTTTAATCTATAAATCAGTCTTCCTGTTTCAGTCAGTTCTGCTTACAGCTAAAAAGCTTCAGCCAACCCACAGTGAAATAAAGGGAAATGATGGTAGGCCTATATCTGGCTAGTGTTGCTCCCGTTGGACTGTATGTATAAACAGTGTTTATTTTGGAAAATCATACAAGGATCATGCAGCTTGCCCCAATCTTCCCCTCAATCCATACAACAAAGTAGCTGATGCACTGTTAGCATTACCCACATTTATGGGAAATATGCCAGGTTGAAATATACTGAAACCTTTTTAAAGTGGTGGTGAAAAAAATATTTCTTTTGTTTTATTTGCCAGTAGTAACTGATCACATGTACATACCAGTGGATTACCAGTCTGGCAATTACCTATAGGCATACATTTGAATATATCAGTTGATATGATGCTTACTGAGTGTGTATTCCCATCTAAATTTGCATTCAATTATCATAAATTAACTTGCAGACTAGTGGTGTGCATACCTGAATGTGTTATGCTATGTGTCTGTTGTATGCAGTGGATAAACGGTTGCTAAGCATTAAGCGGGATACTGGCATTATGGTGGACTGTTTTGTAAAGCACTGTGATTTGTTTTCTTCTTATCTGCATGTGAGCTGAGCTGTTGCAGAACCTGGCTCTTGTGCCTTTTTGTTCTGCTGGATGCCATTTGTTACCCGACAGCGATGATATTCACCAGAGAGATCTAACCTCCACAAATTTACTCCCAGCCTGTGCAAGTGTCAAAATGGTTCCCACTGAGAGGAGGCGAAGTCGACTCCGCACAGTCCTCTTCCTTTCACATTTTATTTTGAACATCCGTCAGGGTGGCACAGATTTTGGTTGTTGCACATAAGCCCCATCCTCCTGGTCTGTGCGTTTTGGAAGCAGGAATGACATTCTGTCATTGGTTGGTGAAGGGGAGCGATGCCAGGGCAGACAGGATGAGGACTAGGCTGTCACTGTAAGCAGTCAAGCGCTTATTCATGAAATGAAATTACTCTGTGACAATGGCACTGCTTTGCTTTTGAAGCAGCCTGTCTTTTCTGAACTGTAAATCCTTTGGCTAGCACCTCTCCTCCCCTCCGCCGCCCCTCCCAGCTCTTTGCCCCCACTAACTGCAGAAGTGCGATTGCAAAGAGCAGGCCTTTCTTACCTCCATACAAAGAAACAGGATTTGTCATCAACATTTTCACACTCTCATAAAAACCCTGAAGGGATAAAGCAAACACTGATTTGATGATAGCTCCCATTTCCCCCTGAATGCATTTATTGGGGGAGCTACTGTAGGTGACTTGAAGTTCGACTCCCGTCTCATTTCCATTGCAAAAGAGAAGTCAAAGTGATTTCCAGCAGAATGTTGCAGGAGACTGGACTCTGATTGGCTGACAGGCCTGCTACCTGTCAGCAGAGTGGAAGCACGCTTCATGAATATCAGTGAAGTTGCAGCAGGTCTTAGTGGAAGGAACTGAAGGGAAGGTTGTCAGCTGCTGTATTATAAGACTTGAAAGTCAACAGCCACGATTAGGGAAAGTGTCTGAGAATAAGAGGACCCTGCAAATCAAACAATTCTTATGAATCAATTATGGTGGAGCATAAAGACACCTCATATTTACATTACATCTCATAAGAATTACATACAACCCCAATTCCAACGAAATTTTAGAAAAATGTTCTTCAAGTGTAAAATATCATCAAACATTCAGAGAATCAGGAGGAGTCTCTGTGCGCAAAGGACGAGGTCAAAACTGGATGCTCATGATCCTCGGGCCCTCAGACGGCACTGGATTAAAAACAGGCATGATTCTTTACTGGAAATCACTGCCTGGGCTCAGGAACACTTCCAGAAATCACTGTCTATAAACACAGTTCGTCGTGCAATCCACAAATATAAGTTAAAGCTGCATCATGCAAAGAAGAAGTCATATGTGAACATGATCCAGAAATGCTTTCATCTTCTCTGGGCCAAAGCTCATTTAAAATGGTCTGAGGAAAAATGGAAAACTGTTCTGAGGTCAGATCAATCAAAAATTTCAATTCTTTTTGTATCTCTCTGATGATATTGGGTTGTATTAGTGCCTATGTCATCAGCAGCTGAAAAGTGCATAGAGGTTTTAGAGCAACATATGCTCGCATCCAGACGATGTATCTTTCAGGGAAGGCCTTGCATATTTCAGCAAGACAATGCGAAACCACATACTGCATCCTTCACAATATCATAGCTTTGCAGGAGAAGAGTATGGGTGCTGAACTGGCCTGCCTGCAGTCCGGACCTTTCACCAACAGAAAACATTTTGTGTATCATAAAACAAAAATCCAGCAATGAAGGCCCAGGACTGTTGAGCACTTAGAGAGCTGTTGAGAGCTAATATTTTCTGTGAAATGATAAAATGCTTCAGTTTCAACACATGATATGTTGTTTATGTTCTATCGGGAATAAAATATGGATTTGTGAGATTTGCAAATCATTGCATTCTGTTTTTATTTACATTTTACACAATGTACCAACTTCATTGGAATTTAATAGCATTTATAGCATCATAAGTTTGTCTTAGATCAGCATTTCTTGTCACATAATAATGTCACATAATAATTTGAGTATGGAATAATCTGTGATCTCTGGTAATGAAAATTTCCAAAAAATAGTAAATATTGGAAAGCCAAGACACTTTGTTCTGATTATTCTACTGTCTGTTTCTTCCTTTTTTTTCTTTTGTGTTGTCTTTTAAATCAGATTTCCTAACTGAATCCACAAAACTTACTTCTTATATACTGGATATGAGTTATGAGATAAGTTTTCGATGCTGTCACCTGTGATGGTGATTTTAAACATCACTATTTCCTGATAATATGGAGACTTTTTTTTTTTTTAATAATTAATAATCAAGAAATTAGCTGATAATGAACATAAGTTTTTTTTATATATTATTTAATCTACAACTGACAAAACCAACAGAGGACAGCCACAGATGTGTTGTCAGTAGCTCAGTCTGTAGGGACTGTGTTTGGGAACTGCCACAGCGTTTTTTGACACACTGGTCACAGACACGCTCTGAAGTACACTTCATCACTGCAGCAAAGTGAGAAGTTGAACCACTGGAGGTCAGCTGCTGTTCAGCTGCTCCTTCAGTCTGTCAAATAATTCCATTCAAAGAAAAAAAGTTAATCAGTGCTAATTGGATTTGAATCTGTTTCCAAGCATCCCCATACGCTTCAGTCTGTCAACACCCACATGGCGTTGATCATTAAATTATTATGTATGAAAACATAAAACTCCACTGCCATAAGGCATGCCATCCATCACAAAGACTGTTTTGGTTGGACATTTATTGCTGCAGTATATTTGTCACTGGAACACTGTGGTGGGTTCAGGCTCATTCAGAAGACATCCGTGTGCCTCTGGAGTGAAGCTCCCTACTGTATAGTTAGCAGCTGTCCTCTGATGAGTGCAATACTGCTGCAGTGTACAGGTAAAGTCGCCGGCCTTTTACTGCCACCGTCTCCTCTGAGTGCCACCCCTCTGTCTTTACTGAATCCCAGAGGCTGTGTAAAAGCTTTGACTCATGTCTCTGTGTAGCCTATTGCTTTGAAAAATGATCAAAGTGCTGCGAGCTAGTGAGGGCTATGAAACAGACAGCGAGCCAAACATCAATTTGTATGAATCAAGCAGCCAATTCTCTTGGGGTCAGGAAAGTTGTCCTCTTTGTGCTTCAAAGGGAGAACTAATGAAGCCAGAAGTCACTGCTTTGTGAGAGGGACTTGGTGTGAGGTCAATTATAGTGACCTGAAGCCCACAATAAACCAATTAGACATTAGCACCAGGCTGTCAGACTACTGAAGAGGGCTGCACTCAACCACACACGAGGAAAGAGATCAGATATTAAGTTCAGCCAAAGTTACACGGTGTGGTTTATAGAGGGGTAGCTATTATCGTCTACCCTCAAATTCATGGAGGTTATAAAACCACTCCTAATGTAATAAAAAATGACTATTACAAATTATTTTTATTCATGCTGGCACTGTTTTGGGGGTGAGGAGAAATATTTTTATATTTAAATTTTATAATTAAGGGCATTGTTTAGCTCAGTTGGTAGAGCAGCCGCCCCATGTGCAAAGGCTCAGTCCTTGCCGCAGCGGCCCAGGGTTCGAATCCGACCTGCGGCCCTTTGCTGCATGTCATTCCCCATCTCTCTCTCCCCACATTCCTGTCACTCTTCAGCTGTCTCTGTACAATAAGGCTTGAAAAAGGCCAAAAAGATATCTTTAAAATGTTTTATATTTAAGTAAAAGTATTGCTCAAAACAACAGATATCACAGTGAAACCTATGGGCTGAAATATGTGCCACCAGAAACTGAATTTGAATCATTTATATTTGAATTTGAATTGCTTAACTTAAATAATTGCAATAAAAACTGAATTTGAATCACATAATTCGAATTTGTATTGTTCAATTTGAATCATTGCATTGAAAATCTGAATTGTAATTTGAAATTGAATTTATTAGTTTGGAACTGAATATTCAGTTCTCACAATTCAAATTCAGTTTTCTGTGACAAACATCCGAGTAGTTGAGGCAGTGCAATCAAGCACAGATACACAGGACACCTCTTCGGCCAATCAGCACCTACGTTTCTGAGCACGTAACATAGTGGTCATTTGTTGCCACCCGCCATGAAACAGAGGAAGAACTGCTTAATGGAGTTATATTTGAGTCTAGTGTTGCCACCCGTCCCATTTTTCCCAGAATTATTGAAAAAAATTTCTCCCGGGACACAATTTGTCCCGTTTTTGGGGGAAAATGTAAAAACTTTATTTGGTTTCCTTCATTCTGTAGTCCAGAAAAGTTCCCATGCTTCTGGAGCTATTTTTACTCAAAATCACACCTTAAACAGTACTAGTGAAGAGTTTTGAATGGAAATCAGTTTTTCAACCAAATATGTGAAGAAGAATAAAATAATGCCCTTTCAATAAAAAAGGTCCCATAGGTTTTTGGCTCATTTTCCTCAGGCATGCCACTTAGCAAAGCAAAGACCCTCCAGAAAGCTGAGGGGAACCTGTCCTTCAATAGAAATAGTATTTATGAAGTTATTCTGTCACTCTGCAGTCACTTTGGGCCCTCTGTCACTCTGTTCTATGTGCTCCCTGCAAGTACCCCTGGCTGCCGGCCGCAGATCAGGGCGTGCCTCAACGTTGAGCCATGCCCACATTGAGCCATATATATATATATATATATATATATATATTATTAAATATTATTTTTTTTTTATAATTGTTTAAAAAAAAGAAAAAAATATACACTGGGATATGTTCAGGTGTTACATTTAGTGCATATATTTTATTCCTGTCTTAATCTTAGTTGATGGGAACACACAGGAAGACAGGACACTGAACTTCAAAATAAAATAGGAGCAAAACAGGAAACAAAAGACACAGACCATGACAGTAGCCTACACTTAGGTTTCAAAAGCAGAAAATGCAAAACGCCTCATGGTCTTCCTGCAGACTGAACAGGAAGATGAACGGTTCCCGGACCCCTTCATTCTCCACTTCATCCAGGCCTTCGGACATTCGAAGGAGTTCCACCGCCCTCAGGCGACCTTTCTGGTCCATCGAGATGACTTGGGGAAGGGAAAGTTTCCCCTTGAATGTTTTTGTGGTGCACCACTTTGCTGCCTCTATGGTGTCCCGAAGCAGAAAAAGATTAAGAAAACAATTAAGTACAAGTAAGGGTTGGAGAAGTGAAATAAAAAAGCCCATAGCAGGCAACATACCTCCCTCCCTGTTCCCAGTCCTGGCATGTTATCAGCCTCCTCTAGAAAGGAAACTGATTGTGGTTCTTAAAGGCACAATAACAATGCAAGCTGTAAAAAAATTCAGTGGCTTTGATTTTTAGTATACTGGTTTAATGAAAAGGGAGAAATGACTCTCTGTGACATGATGTACCTCCACAACTTTGATAGATGTGTAAACAACAAAGCTGTTTGAACAATACCTGATGCTTCAGAGACAGTATCTGAATGGCTGAACCTTTTCAGCGGGACCTCTTCCACATCCTGAAATAAGTGGAGAAGTTAGGCTTTTGTCTTCAAGTAATAGTTTGACTACATAATAAGTCATCACATGACCTCTCACCTGGAGTCTTCTTTAACTGAGCCAAGTCTGGCGTGCTGTGATTGCTTGGAACGAAAACCTGCAGCCACGCCAGCCCTTTATGGAATAGTTTGGACATGCCTGGAGACACTGGATCTCTGGACATGGTGACTGGCACAAAACAAAGGGAAATGCAAACAAAGTATACACATTTAAGGCGGTGGGGAACAGGTGGAAACAAAGCGGGGAGAGGAAGGGGCAAGTCACCTGAAATGAGAGAGATAGAGAGAGATACATTTTCAAATAAAATATGAATCCAAAAGACAACATAGACAAAACAAAACAAAACAAACTAAACATGACTGGATTCACAAACAATATGTATGACGCACCTCTGTACTTCACTGATGAATGATCTTTGATATGGCAGTCCACCAGTTTCGTTGCAGCCGCATACTTGCAAAAGGGGCAGTGGAATAGTCCACTGTTGGTGCATTGATAGATGGTTGGTGTATCACCTTCCAGTAGTATACTGACATGTCTCTACATATCAGAGAGAAAAAGAATAGACACAAAAATAATAATTAGAAATCCACAAGACCAAAAATATTAAAGAATTTTTCACCTCAACAACAAATGTTGATTCATGGATGCTAAGGGTTGTCTCCACGAGAAAGAACACCTGACCGTCTGCTAACATGACAGCTGCAGCTGGACTGGGACAAATAATTAGCCCTGATATTGTTGGCCCAGACTGGCCTTTTTTTTTTATATACCACTATTGTGATATGATCGTTTTTCCAGATCCTGATCTTCTTTTTTATTCAATAAACACAAGCACTTATTCTGGATCTTTCCTGCAGATTACTAAATACTTACTAAATATTTTGATGATATTGATTGATTTGATGTTATATATTTTGATATTAGATCTAATGCTTGTATGAATGGCATCTTTTTAAATCTACTAATCACAGAATTAACTGAATTGTTAAACTTGCTTTTCTTTGTTAATAGGCTTGCTCCTTACCATGTAAGTATCACAACAAAATAACACTGACAAATAAATAAAAGTAGCTAAGTAATAAGTAAATGTCAGAGACGACTGAGAAAGTCAGCACTAACCTACTACAGCAAACTTCCAGTTTTCATAAACCTGTATTGTTTATCCAAGTAATTTAAACTACACACCTGAATATGTGCCTTTGTGTTTTTTTTTTTTTTTATGCTATGGAAGCAAAACAGCCCAAATTCTCAAAAATGAACAGTCAGAAAAAAATGTGACTTTCATGTGTAGTACAAGTATACATGTGATTATGTATAGGACAGCAGTTACCACTTACTGCAACATCTGGAGCACATGTGGAAATCATGGCACATGGCAAATGAAATGGACTTCACTCATCACACCATGAAAATATTCCTATTCTTTCAAAAAAAAAAAAAAACAATGTGCATTTGTGTATTATGTGTTCTGCACATGGAAAATGAATGTGTCATGTTTTAGTTAGTAAGAAAATTTTCTTAAGACTGAATATTTCAACGACTTTAACGTCTTTGTTTAATGGATTACCATGAAATTTTGTATAGCCATTTGAGTTCCCCAGAGGATGAACCCTACTGACTTTAAATGCTGTAAGAACAGTCTAACCCAGGCTGTCTCTGTGGCTCTACTTAAATTATTGTAATGTGATGTAATTCTGCTGTTTGCTAACCTAAAGAAGAGAAAGATTCAACCTTATTTCTATTGTTTAGACATTATCTTTATTATCAACAAACCACCGAAAGCACTAGTGCTACTCTATTCTGGGAGAACAGTGAATACTGAACAGTGAATTTTCAGACATGAATTTAGTCAGATTTATAGCTTTTAATTGCTGGCACAAAATATTAGTTCTCAGCAACTTCAAGAAATAATAAATCTTACATTTAGTCCTATAGTAAGCCTGCTGGAGACAAAAGCCTCACAGCTCCCAAATGCAAGCAGATTGAGCTTTTTTTGGCTGCCAAGAGAGTGTTTTTTGATTTATTGAAAGAAGCAAAAACCCAACATGTTATGGACTTGGAATGGGCAGACTTGCCAAGTTGTTTATTGGTTTTGGTTGAGTATTTGACAGAAAATAATTAAAATGATTCATCTATGACCGTAACGCTAGCATCTCTGTTTAGGATAATTCTGTACCTCTTCTAACACACAGCCAAGTGAGTTTAGGTCACCGAGTCAGGCTCACAACCTCATGATAAAAATGAACAATAATACCTGACAGCATCATTTTCTCATATTCGCCTGATGCATTATGGATTTTACCAAAAGTCATCACCACATGGTTCACAATGTGGCTGGACAAATACAGTCATGTGACCTGCTGACCTTTCAATCACACAGCTCCCACACATACACTTTACTCAGTAATCCAGTCCCGCCCTGCAGTCATTACCCATCACATCCTGCTGTCTGCCTGTTCTCCCTGACCCCAGTTTACTGTCCCTGCATTTGACACCTGCATACTGCGACACACTACTGTATCTGGCTCTGATAGCACCCTGGTCGCTCACAGCAAGCTATTACCCAGCCTAATTACCAGGCAGCCAGCTATAAGTCAACAGAGACTGGGAATAACCATTCAGGTCCACAAGACAGAGAGTCCCACCCGCCCCTGAGCAAACACTGCCATCCATTTTAATAAAGATGTTCCCTCTGGCAAGCCGGAGAAGATGATAGAAAACAAAGGCCTGATAAGGAGAGGTGATCTGAAACATGGACAGAGAGAAAGACGTCATGCACTGCTGCAGTGTCGTCGATGTGTGCACAAGTCCTTTTGTTTCAGTTGGGTGTGGTAGACTGACATGGCTTCATTTGTGCGGTTATGTCATGTAATTAGTTGTATTGCTTTACTGTCAGTAGGTTGTTGGTTCGATTACTGATGGGGTATTTTGTGACGTAAGTTTGACTTCTTTTGTGATTCCTATTTCATTTTGCATTTTGCATAAAAAATATTTTTATACACTGTGATTTCAGCTAAACTAAAGCTAAAGGTCAGGAGCAGGTTTTAAATTTAAATTTTAAGCAAGACTTTACACATATGCTAGCAGCTCTGTAAGGTTACATAGGCCCATTCTTAAGCTCAGTGCTAACATCAGTGTGCTAACTTGGTCCCAGTTGTTGCTGCTGCATGCTGACATCTGTACAGAGATAAACACAGATGAAGTTGTTGGAAATGTCCATAGGCAGGCGTGCTCTCATATACAACTATTGAAAAAATCATCAGTGCTGTTCAGGGTTGTTCTATTCCAGCCCACAAAATGAATAACAAAACAGGCAGTCGGTCAACTAGGCTTCACAGCCACTGACAACAACTTACTAACCATGTTGACAAAGCTTTTGGGGGGGCTGTTATCTTGTAAACTGCATTATTTCAACTCTACCAACTCTGATCCGAAGAGTACATTCCTCCACTCAGACTACATTTAAATTACAGGAGTGCACACATAATTTAACAGCCCAAGCTTCACTCTTTTAATCCAAAGTGGAGCAGTCACAAGTGAGTTCAGTGTAAATGATTACAGTTAAGGCACAAAGTCTTACTTTATGAAGTCATCAATAAAAATAAAAAAAATCTTTACAACCAAATCGTATCTGAAACTGAGGAATACAGAAAGCGTTGGCGTCTTACAATTCCATTTGTGTTACACCCCCACCTCTAGCAGCACCTCTGTGAGGCTGGACTTATGTTGCTTTCACACCAGGATACTCCAGGGGACTCGGTTCAATTGGTTTGGTTCATTTTCACACTGCACTTTTGAAAGCGGACCAAACTGCCTGGAAAATGCAGTTCCAACAGCTGCTCGTTTGGGGGCGGTATTGCCCAAAACAAGCACTGACTAGGAAGAAAAAAAGCACCAGGAAGAAGAAAACCCGGCTCATCGATTGGCTTTCTGATCTTTGGTTCACTCGATGGTCCGTTTGCTTTCCCACTGTAAGTGAACTGCTCCAGAGTTCACTTGCAAGCGGACAGAGACCCACGTTTTCAGGCAGACCAGAGACCTTGGTCAAATCCAGTGTTGTAAAAAAGCAGTGCCCAGGCAATCCAGGAGCTTGTCGACCTGGGGCATTGGATAGGCATCAAACTGTGAAACATCATTCACCTTGCAATAGTCCACACAGAACCGGATAGACCCAGCCTTCTTAACTACAAGAACAATGGGGCTACACCGGGCACTGTTGGACTCTTCTATTACACCTCTTCTCCAACATAGCTTCACAATTCTGCCTGAACCATTATTCTCTTGTGTTCAAGTAACCGATAGGGCCGTGAACGCACCATCACGCCCGGGTGAGTCTCAACATGGTGTTGAATAAGGCTTGTGCGTCCTGGCAGGGGGGAGAACACATCAGCGTAACGCTGCTGCAACTTGGCTATATCTGCTCTCTGGGACATTGAGAGATGGTTTTCACAAAGGAGCGAGGCAGGATTGGTCGATTTTGGTACCTCAGGCCCCAGCTCATCTCTTTCTGCAATTTTCGTCACCAGTGAAACAGACTCAGCCTCTCTCCAAGCTTTAAGGAGGTTGAGGTGATAAATCTGTGTAGCCCCTCCCCTGTCAGATCGTACAAGCTCATAGTCAACATCACTCGCTGTGTGACCACAAAGGGTCCTTCCCACTTGGTGAGTAATTTGGAGTTAGACGATGGGAGCAATACAAGCACTTTATCTCTTATGGATCATGGACTTGGATCAATGTCTTATTCAGGCGCTCAACGAGGCCATCAGTTTGGGGATGGTACACACTAGTTCGGATAGACTTGATGCCCAATAATCCGTACAGTTCTCACAGTGTTTGTGACATAAATGAGGTACCTTGGTCAGTCAGGATCTCTTTCAGGATCCCGACTCGGGAGATGACCTGAAACAGCACCTGCGCCACACTCTTTGCAGAAATGGTGCGCAGCGGCACTGCCTCTGGATATCGCGTTGTGTAATCCACAAGAACTAACACAAAGCAATATCCACATGCGCTCTGGTGAAATGGCCCAATGAGGTCCATCCCAATACGTTCAAATGGGACCTCAATCAGTGGTAATGGGCGCAAAGACACTCTTGGCGCTCTCGTGATGGCCGGTTGGTTAACCAACTGGCATTCGGGGCAGGATGCACACCAGCGGTGCACGTCTGCCCGAATGCCTGGCCAATAGAATCGGGCCATTACACGGTTCAGTGTCTTATCACACCCCATTTGTCCCGCCATCAGGTTATAATGAGCCGCCTGGAAAACTATTTCCCGACGGCTTTTTTTAGAATTATTTTATCTGTCTGAGTGTCACGACTCACTCTGTATAGTCTGTGCACAATGAAAAGTGTGGATATGTTAACGCTGCGTCAGGGCGCAACATGTGACCATCAGTTTTTATCACTTGGTCAAAGGCAAAGTGTAGAGTATTGTCACAAGACTGCTGGAGTGGAAAATCTTCCATGGAGTCAAACATGGGAACCTGAGGAGCCTCCTGTGAAGGCACCGCCGGCTCCCCCTCCCCATCTGCAGTGTCGGACAACCTCGCGTCACCACTGATACATATCCCATTCTCCTATTGGTCGTGAGCCACCCCCACACACTGCCCCACTAATCTATCAAACCCGGGCCAATCAGTACCCAAAATCAGGGAGTGCGCCAGGCGGGAACTAACTGCAGCCTTCACACTATGCATTTTTCCCTTGTAGCAAATTTCTACTGGTTCTACAGGGTGTCTGTGAATATCCCCATGCACACACCTAATATCCACCCTGCCTCTATCAATGCCCCGGGTCGAATCAGGCTGCACGCAGTCCATAGTTCACTAGAACCTGAGTCCACCATTGCCTGATGTGTACCCCCCTGAATCCTTACTGGAACACTGTACGTCCCTCCTGGACTGGAGTAGGGTGCTGGAGGACCAACACTTGGTCCTCCAGCCTACTACCCCCCTTAATAGGGGTAGTAGGCGCACGCCGCTGCTGTTGCCTCAAACATTTCGAGGAATGACTGGGGATCATTGTTTTCCGTCATCCTGTGTAGGGACACACCAGAGAGCAAGGGGGCTGGTGATGTTGCTCCCACCCGAAGACAGCGTCGCCTCCAGCAGCTGCGTTTGCCTCTCCGTCTGGGCATGGAGCGCTGCCAATTGATGCGGGAAAGAGCCACAGGTCGGATTCGAACCCTGGGCCGCCGCGGCAAGGACTAAGCCTTTGTACACGGGGCATTGGCTGCTCTACCAACTGAGCTAAACGACACTCCTCGGCTGTCATTTTTAATGAGAATTTTTTCTCCAGCAGAAACATGATGCAGCCATAACAGGCGTTTGCTGGGATCCTGTCATCCTCTGCGGGGGTGTCTCACTGCTGGTAAGAAATGTACAGTCATGAAGGAAAGCGTACGTTCCAGCACTGAACAGTCAGTCAGCGCTGGATGAATCAGTTCTTAATTAAAGTTGTACTAATTAAGACTGTGTTCAAAAGAAGCAGGGCTTTGATAGTATTAAAGTAATCACAGAGGAGCTCACAGAGTGATGTTGTACAGCAGCTAAATGCTGATAGCATCTCAAACTATCCACAGAGGAGTTTTCTCTCTATAATCCAATTCTGCTAAATTGGTTACAGAACGTCGACTGCATAAAACTTGTTTAATGTTGCTGATGTACAGTAATGTACGTAAAATACAATGGCATTTTTAATGTGTCTTTAAAAGAAATCAAATCAAAAAAATGTTACTAAAATTAAATTGTTAATCCATTAACCTACATGTATAGGACTGATTTTTAAGAGTAGACTTAAGACTTTCCTTTTTGATAAAGCTTATAGTTAGGGCTGGCTCAGGTCATCCCTTAGTTACGCTGCCATAGGACTAGACTGCCGGGGGACTC
The DNA here is from genome assembly GCA_036365135.1 of Miichthys miiuy. Classification (NCBI taxonomy): domain Eukaryota; kingdom Metazoa; phylum Chordata; class Actinopteri; family Sciaenidae; genus Miichthys; species Miichthys miiuy. Next base: position 3,799,963 of record CM071608.1, read on the forward strand.
CTCCTCTCTCTCTCTCTCTCCCTCTCCTCCCCTCTCCTCCCTCTTTCTCTCTCACCATCAGTGGACATACATGTCTCATTAATGCATGCTACTAACCGAACTTCCCCGGAGTTTTTGTGCTCTGTCGTCCAGCAGGTTCTCGTGGATCGTGGCTGCTGCTGTGATCCTGCGCAACGTCCACTACCATATCTATTACTGTGGTCATTTTATCATTCATTGTAATTCATTGTCATTTTATCATTCATTGTAATTGTACAATATGTTTGTGTTGACTTGTTCTGTACACGTGACATCTATTGCACGTCTGTCCGTCCTGGGAGAGGGATCCCTCCTCTGTGGCTCTTCCTGAGGTTTCTTCCACCTTTTTTCCCTGTTAAAAGGGTTTTTTGTGGGCAAGTTTTTCCTCACTCGAACCGAGGGTCTAAGGACAGAGGGTGTCACTCCCTGTACAGATTGTAAAGCCCTCCGAGGCAAATGTACTTTGTGACTTTGGGCTATACAAATAAAATTTGATTTGATTTTGATTTGATACAATAACTTTCACAATAATGTGTCATTCAGCATTTTGGTCTTGAGCAAGCCTTCATGGTTTACTCCTGAAGAACTTTATAACTGATACAATGACATAATTAAAAGCTTTGTAAATGACAGTAAGTGGACCTTGCCTTTGCTGTCTTATCCATTGACTGTATAAAATATGTATATAGACTCCATGACCCAGTTTCTGAAGAGCCAATGTGAAGATTGGCATCATATCCACTTGAGGCCGGAGCCAGCTTCAAGTCAAGTTCAAGACACTTAAGGAACTGCAGTGTTTGCCGTTTGGCTTAATTTTTTCAGCCCAGGAGTTTGCCACTTGGTCCTGTCCAAGGTAGGCAACACTACACACTGCTCATGTGGACCACTCATGGGCAGAGGGCCTTCTTGTAAACTCATAGTTGCTTTGAAGGCAGCAATATCTCCCAGATTTGTGGCAAGTGGGAATAACAAAAAAATATCAATGATCTGGGGTTAATAGGTAAGTGCAGACTTTTCACTTGCATGTGGGACAGAATTTCTTAAATTTGTGATTAGCATGCAGTAGTGGTTAAATAGAGCATGAGGTGTTGCTTACCTTGATGTTCTTGGAGAAGGTGGGCCAAAAATGCAATAATCACCTGTTAGCTGGCCCCGTTAAAATTTCCATATATTGATGGGCAGAGGGAAAATGGACAAACTGTTGCAAAGAAGACTAAATACTCAGCACTCATCCTCTTTGACATAGATGCTGAATTGGATCTGAGACCATTCTTGAAGCCAAACTCAATGATCATTTAGTAGCCTTTTTCAAATCTTTAGTCTGCATCTAATGGCCTTCATCAGCAAATGGAACTTGTTTAGGTTTGCTGAAAGAAGCTGCGCTGTGTGTGCAGCTATGTGATTCTGAGTTTAAAAATGTAATATGCATGCAATATTCTTACGCAACATTCTTTGTGTTTAGCCTCTGACTATAATGTGCATTGATGGAATTGTTGATGGAGGCAAAAGCCTCAGGATAGAACACAGGATAAAAGATGGCTCAACCCTGCAGACTCTGCAGATCACTCAGACTACATTGTGGTTGTCACGCGGTGAGGTCAAGCTGGGTTTTTGTCTTGTCTTGTCATTTCCTGTTTTATTTTGAAAAGTAACTCTCCTCTCGTTTCAGGTCACTTGCCCTTCCTCTTGTGTCACCAGTCGGCTTGTCTTCCCTGATTCCTGATTGTGTCCACCTGTTTCCCATTGCCCTCATGTGTCTTATAGTCTGCGTCTCCCTTTGTCTTGTGCCAGAGTGTTTCGTACCATTCGTTCACCCCAGCCAGTTTCTCCCACAGTTCTTGTCCTTCCTTGCTTCCTCGTTACATGTGCCTGTAGTCTTTTGCCTCCACGTGAGTGATTTTTTGTTGAGTTTTTCCTCCTTGCTTTTATGTTTTTTTCCCTCTTCGGAGTGGTTTTGTTTTATAGAGTTTATTTTGTCAAAATAAAGTTCAGCCCAGTCGGTCGATATCTGCATCTGAGTCCTCCTTAAGTCCAGGTCTGACAGTGGTAACTGTGGCCAACTTAGTGATTTATTTATTTATTCTGAGTATTGTGTTGAAACTATTGTCACTGGTCTCAATGAACTGTGCTTATTCTGGTCTTTGGCTTGCATTTGCATTATAGGTCCACTGTCCCTTTCTACCTAACAGCAATAGGTATGTTAAGTGTGTGTATCCACTAGTGTAACACAGCTGACTAAGACCATCTACAGCTGTTAACTTTGTGCACACTGGACCAGGTTGTCTGGTGAAATTCTGGTTTAAACTGCACATGCTACCCTTGCTGTAAGTGCTTCAAAATCAGTTGACATGGCACAGCATGATGACTTTAACTTAATGTTTGGAGTAAAAATTTTCAGAACTATAAATAATAACATCCTTGTGTTTTTGGATTCATGGCGTGGATGTTATTATTTATAGTTCTGAAAATTTGAATCCAAAAACACCAAACCGATATCGGCTGAACTCGACTTTGTGCCGATAAGTTTTTCTCTGCAGTTTTACAACTCCCAAAGTTCTTCAAGTGAAATGTCTGGTGAAATTATGACCCAGGTTTAATCAAGCCACTTGCATAATGTATGGCATAATTAATTTCTTGGAGAAAACAATGGAGAACAAAGACAAACAGCCAGACTAAACAAAGTAGGATATTCATTATTTTGTGTGATTCAATTACAAAAGGGGACGTCTGTGCGTTTGCAGTCTAACAAATTGCCTCCCATAGTATAATGAATGCCAGACATGAATCATTTGTCATATTTCATTATGGCGCAAACCAGGAATGGATATGCTCTGATTTCCATGCTTTCCCCTGATTACAATTCCCACATTTAGTCTTACCACTGCTGTTGCTGCTGCAATGGTGTGTGTGTGTGTGTGTCGTGGGTGTTTCTGCAGTTGTTTGCTTGTGCGGTTTTGTTCAAATGAAATTCAACAGCAGATTATTCATTCTTTATACACACTGTACTCTATTACCAGTGCTTTATCATGAATTCATCATCTAAAGGAAAATGATCCAGGGCGGTGTTTAGCTCAGTTGGTAGAGCAGCCGCCCCATGTGCGAAGGCTCAGTCCTTGCTGCGGAAGCCCAGGGTTCAAATCCGACCTGTGGCTCTTTCCAGCATGTTCCCTGTCTCTCTCTCCCCATATTTCTGTCACTCTTCAGCTGTCTCTATCAAAATAAAAAAGCTTGAAAAGGCCAAGAAAATAATCCCTAAGGCCATCTGCTCTTCTGTTACATCACTGATCTCGTGATCAGTGCTTTTTTCCAGTTTTTGCTTTAATTATTTAGTCTTGACCTGTAAATTTTACTCAGTCTGCCATGTCTAGCTCATTTGAAGTGATTCTTTAATTTGCAGTTTCCAAAGAGGATATAGTAAGAGCATCTTTTTCTGATATAACAATATCTTTCATTCTCACCTACTTTTATTTTCTGCTGTCAGACTGCACTGGAAGTATCTGATTTGTTATGTTGTTTAAACTGTTCAAAGTTTTAAATTCAAAACGATATTTTAGAAAAAAACATTTGCAAAGATCATTAACAAACAGAAAATTAAACGCCCCACGAAACAATGAACCTAGAACATTTTAGAGAAACAAATCAAATACAAATATGGTGACATTTCACAATAATACAACAATGCACAATAACATTTCAGCAGACATATCACCAGAACATAAAACAGTGACAACAGCAGAGACTTCACAAACTGTGAAGGTAGATACCAACCTTGAGCACAATGGTGGCTTTCTTTTGATATAAAGTGCATTTAGAAAATTTCATCTTTCAAATCTTTTTGTTTTCTCAACCACCACCTATACCCTGTATTTACACTGTTGTGCAAATGTTTTACAGAGTGCTTTAGAAAACGATTAACATTCATATTCTAAAAATTTGACTTAATGACAAAAAACCCAGAGAGACTGCTATTCAGCAATACACACAAAGTCATCCTCTTGGTATCATGAATGTCTGTGCTAAACGTCTGGACTAAACTGGTGGACTGCCAGACTATGTTCTGCCATCTTTAGAGCAAGATGCTGTAATAAAGCTACAAATGGTTTAGTTTTGTAAATATTTATCTATCATGTCTGAGTTTTTCATGTTCAGCCGTTGCTTTGCAACTCAATAAAACAAACAGACCTACACTGTAAGTTATCTTGAGATTGTTTAGTGCAAACAAGGCTTCCTTCATATTTTCAGAGTGTAATTCTGTTGTACATTCACAGTCCCCTGCAAAAAATATACTCTGTGTCATTAAAACAGTCTATTATAGGACCGCTCATAATTACATCCCAATTTAGCCTGCTCTATTTTGTACAATGCACAATAATTAATGTCTCAATCAACCTTTCGGAAAACAAATTATATTACTTCATTTTGAATTGCTGTCACATTTGCATAGCGATTACAGTGAAAGAATACCTGTTAGCGGAATTACCAATGAAGATAATTACAAACAAAAGCATTGTAGTATTATTTAATGACAGGTTAGTTACAGGTCTTTATTCAACAAATGTAATGTAAACATCCTGGCTTCATTTGTATGCATGTTTTGTTATATAACAGTCAGAGTTAACTTTTGCAGCTAAGAACAACTGTAAAAGTGTCCTTTTATTCCCCTTGTACTTATGAATTATTTTCTTGTAGGTCTTTCTCACAGCAGACATTTTGACTTGCGACAGCATGAAAAGCACAGGTATAATTGGTAACATACATAGGTGCTTTCCGTGAACGTCTTGCAGTTGCAGAGCCCTGGTAATCGTGCATGATTCATCAGGACACCAAAGTAGAATGGAGCAATCATCAGTGTTGATCAGTAACACTTGTTCTCTGTTCAGATGGAAATATCTGCTGTGACTAATGTTTATTTTCTCTGGCCTCTCAAATGCCAAAATATCAGTTTGAAAAAATAAAACTAAAGAATGAAAAGACCTATTAAAAGTAAACAACAGCTCCGATTTTAGCTATAACGCTGACAAGACTCTTTAGGGATGGAAATGTCAGGTCCAGACTGAAATAGCTCAGTATCACATGGTTTACAATGAAATCTGGTACAAACTTGAGTTAAAATGTTTTGCATGTTGTACAGACTTCCATCACCCAGAGGATAAAACCTAATGTCCCTCCAATATCGCCACCTACAGGTCAACGTTTTCACTTTTCCTGTAAAATACTACTTTTACTTGGTGAACTGACAGAATGAATGGATGTTATATGTACAACTCAGGGCCGCCATCGTCAGTATTGCCAGTATTGCCACGGCAATACTACTTTTCATTGTAGTATTGCCTGGCAATACAACTTTTCTCATGTGACATGATGGGATTTTTAGTTCAGATAACTGTGTCGACGATAGTTTTTCATGCTGCCAGCTGCCCCCAAAACCCTTTGTAATAGGCTAAATAGCCCAAGTTCTTAGAACAAATGAACGTTCTTTTCTGCATTTGATCGGCAAGGGCAGAGGCAGGGAGGGGAGGAGGCGGGGGCTGGGTCCGTCTGCTACCTTGCGCATCTGCTCAGCAGCACAGAGCGGGAAACTTCAAGACACAGACGTCACCCACGAACTCTGAGGTAAGACGACGTGCTAATTACCTTTTTCCAACAGTATTGCAACTCCCAACTATACAGTATAAATAGCTATGTTTGTCTGGATTTCTAAACAAAGTCGCATTACTTGAAATAATGTCAGTAAGTATAGTAGTCATTATGCTGCTAGCAAATGTTGCTGCATTGATCTAGCGAAAGATGTTGCATGCAACATGTTAACACAACAGCTAACTAAGCTCATGTAATGCTTACTAGCATAATTGGAAAGTAAGATCGTCCTTAATTTCCTTCAGGATCAATAAAGTATCTGTACTCTACTCTAGTTTTGACCAAAACAATGCCAGATTAATAATCGCAGTAGCCGGTGTCGCAGTCAAGTTAGCTGTCACTTTTGGCTAGAGAGCATGTCAAGTTAGCGTAAACAGGCAGTCACAGGCTTTGGGTGGTAGTGGTCTGAATCATGTAAAGTTTACCCCATGCCCATCGTTCAGCAGCGGCTATTCAGAGCTAAATAGTTTTGTTTGTTTGATATGGCAGCAGACAGTAACTAGCATGTGTTGGATCTATAACGTGTGAGTGTTTTAATGAAGTTTATTGAGGCCTCTGCTGTAACTGTTAAGTCAGCCTATGTAAGTTGACGTTTTTTCATCTAGGCAGGAGGAGTTGCCTGTGTGCACCATGGCAGGTGCACCTCGCAGAGGTACGCTGTGGTCATTTTTCAGAAGGTTAGTTTTGAGCAAAGATATATGTCAGAGATGGAAAGTGATGTTGAACACATTCTTCTTAACTATGTAGTTGATTAATTCGATTTATTTCATTATCAGTTAAATGTAACGTAATGTAATGTAAAATCCACGAAGATGCAATTTGGTTGACAACCAAATGAAATTCATGAAGGGAGAGCTGGTCTTAAATGACACAGAACACGTCAGTTATAGTAGTACATAGTTGCATTTGTGTCAGTATTACCAACCTCCTCCCTCCTTGATGTCATTGTTGTTAAGACAATCATGTTTGCCAATATGTTTTAACCTGTTTTTATTTTCCCCAAACAGAAAGACTGACAACAGTGTTGCTGCAGTAGTTGATGCAGCAGATGCAACTAGGTAAGGGTTAAACACAACACATCAGTCATGTTTGTTACATTGCACACAACGACTTCATTAAACTATAATAATCAGTTTAGTACAACTGCAGGTAACAACAGCAAAATTAAATGTATAAACATGTTTTAGAAAAAAATCACTCATGCCTTTTCTCCTGCAGGGCCTTACGTTTAACAGGCCTTTCCATGATCAAACAGCTTAAGTGACACAAAAATCATATTTCTTAACTTGAAAGAACTGAAGAATATCTTCTTCTGGTAGGCCTAATTTTGTTCAAAATCTTGTTGTGTGGTGGCTGTTAAAATTCTGACCAAGTTTTCTCATTCCCTGATTTAAGTTTACAAACTTTTCTTGTATATATTGTCATCATATCAAATAACATGCATTAAATGTTTTGTTTTACACTTCACATTGTTTGTCTGACTTTTTTTGTCAATTCAAAGTGATGGGATACATCTGCACCCAACTGTACTCTGTATAAAAAGGATTTATTGACTTGTTGCAGAATAACTACTGTTGTCATGCTGAGTGAACTCATTGCCCAATCACAACATAGTAATAATAAGTTACCATTCATCAACTTCCACTTGAAAAATATGCAAACGCCTGTGAAAAGCTCAAAATAATCCTTCAAATCAATTCAAAATACGTCGGGCTGGGGATTTCCACTAACACGCATACACACACTATAAGTTGACTCAACTCAGTCAAAGCAACAAGATCACTTGATTGAGTCATCAAATATTTTTTTTACAGTGTAAGAGTTTATAAAATGGGTACAACAATTTTAGTACCCAATTTTATGTTATCCCACTGCAAAACAAACAGTAACAACCACAAGTAAAAAAAAAAAACTTCCTCCTTGAATACACATAGTTATGTGGGTCGTTGCGCTATACGTCACGACAGGCCTGGGCAAGAAATTTGGCAATACTACTTTTAAAATGGTGATGGCACCCCTGGTACAACTGGAGAGATTTTGGTACATACACTCGTTTATTTGGTTCAGTCCTGCACACACTGCCCTGCTGCCCCAAATACTCACTTGAGCACCAGATTTGTATTAATCCGCAGCTGAAAACAGTCCCCAGTAAAACCACTATTTCCTCCTGTTTGAGTAATGTTTGATTTAAACTACAGTGCCCAGCTGTTTTGGGAAAACACCTGTCCATGTACCATGTGTACCAGGCCTCTCGCCCAATGTGTTTTGGGATAAGCTTCAGTTCCCAGGATAAATGGATTTAGATCATTAATGGCTTCCAAACACTTGCAGATGGATTGTGTGTTCATGGGACCTTAATTATCATGAATCAACTTCATGGCACTGCCTGCAAACACAGAACCAACACAAACAGAATATTTTGGACCGAAATAGCATTAAAGAAAGTGAAATGGATTAACATAAAAAAATCAGTGGCATTGAAAGAACGTTCTCCTGCTGCGAGAGCAGTGGCTTCATAAAAATGTGTATGAGGGATGTAGAGCTCAGTGTCGCACTCAGACAAAGAGCCGAGCAAAGAGACTTTAGTACAATGGTTGTGGCCACTGGTGCTATCACTGTCCACCACTGACAGTTGACATTGTCTCTGGTGTTGCCTCTGGTGAGAACAACAGTGCTGACACTGTTTTCTATGGGCTCAAAGGAACAAAGTTTACCAGCAGGCAAAAATCTTTCAACCCTGATTCCCACTTGACCTTTGTGTTCACATTTGGAGCTCTGCAGCATTTTGGCCCATTAAATAGTCTCTAAGGTTTAAGTCACAGCAGAAATACTCAGGATAGCTTGCTTTGTTTGGACTCCATTATGGTTGCCCTCTCAGCAATCACACAGTAAAGAATTACATTTGCATGTTAAAGTTCACAAAAGTTAAACTTGACCTGAAAACTCCAAAAGGACTCAGGAAATGAAAGATTTAGCTACTATGTCTGTGAACTTCACATTTTAATCTAGTAGTACTGCGTCAGCAGCTCACCGTATAGCCGATGGAGGATGTGATCCAAACATTTACAATAACTCCAGAGTGTTGCAAAGTCCAAAAGTTAAAATGTATTGAGAAAAGGTAGATGAAAACATGATTTTTCAAACCAAATATTCAATCCATATTAGTCAGCCTTTAGTCCAGGAGGTCATAGTCTATGCAGGCCCACTGTGGTTCCTTATTTATTTTCATGAATACAAATGTTGTAACAGCCCTGTAATACATTCTACCATTCGAAATCCATGTGAGATATTGCATGTGATGGGCAGATGAACGGACAGATGGCCCGAGGCAGTGTTCCACAGTCCCTCTCTTATATCCTTTCTGAGGGGCTCAACAAATATGGAAGTCAAGCCTTTGCAGACATCTCTTAGGGACTTCAGTACTAATCTAAATGACAGGACTCAGACTTAATAAAAGAGGCTATCAGTCTATTGAGGGATGCGAATATTCATTGTTGGATGGTACTGAAGAAAGAAAGGCCGAACAAAAGCCAAAGAAGCCAGAGAAATGAGCACTTGTTATATTCACTACCCACGCAGAGCAGTCTGAGGTAAATAATCAAATATTTTGATAGCATGATTATACTGTAGTTGAATGATATCGATGTTTGATTCAATGTGTTTATTTCAGCTTAAACCGATCAGCCATAACATTGTGACCACTGACAGGTAAAGTGAATAACACTGATTATATGAATGGACATATCAGGCAGCAAGTGAACATTTTGTCCTCAGAGCTTCTCCAAAACTACAGCTCTTGTGGGGTGCATTAATGTACAGTAGTTCAAAATGCTGAAAAAGTGAACGCTGGTTCTGATAGAAAGATGTCAGCATCACAGTTTGTTGCGTATAGGGCTGCGTAGCCACAGATTGGTCAAGGTGCCCATGCTGACCTCCAACACTGCCAACAATGGACACGGGCATCAAAACTGAACCACAAAGTAATAGAAGAACGTGGCCTTTTTCAGCAGGAAATGCAATTTGCCACAAGGAATGGTTTCAGGAAAACAGCAAGTTTCAGGTGTTGAAATGGCCTCCAGATTCCCCAGATCTCAATCCAATTGAGCACCTGTCGGATGCCCTGGAAAAACAATGGAGGCCCCACCTCACAACTTACAAGAACAGGTGAGGGTTGTTTTGGAGGCAAAAGGGGACCTACACAATTTTAGTTTGGTGGTCATGATGCTATGGCTTCAGAATACCCAATATACAATCTAAATAGAACAGTGAACTCAACTTTTTAAAACTGAATCAAACAGTCTATTAGAAGAGAACAACAGTCACCCATCAACTACCTGTAGGGCTCCAGCCACAGATCGGCTATTAGTGTCTGCAACATGAAATATACGTCAGTAAGATGTTACAATAAAATGAGAATGAGGGTAAGAAGACCCGGGGATGTAAATTGTCTGAAGCTGTAAACCTCATTTTGAAATTCTTGAAATTAACAGCCCGATCCTGCCTCCCTGTTTCTCATAACAAACCTCTTCAGACAGCTCTATTGTCTCCTCTTCTATTCAGACAGAATGAGAGAGAGAAAAAATTAGAGGCAGCGTGCAGTGCATGCAAAATCTATGTGAGTAGGCAGATGCTGAGAGCTGTGATATTGCTCTTGGTAACAGAAACTGAGGTGAAAATGGAAGATAATCACACAGTAACACTGACCAATGACATCAGACTAAAAAGGCCAGTGACGGCGTGGCTGCCATATGTGGTGTAAATGGACAAGTCACACAAGTGCCTTCTTTTTTTTTTTTTAGAGTCAGCTCCACATACACCATCCAGCGGTTAGATGTATTAACAATAGGTTTGCACAAAGGTATGTAAGGTAAGGTATGCATGAGCCATTATCTACACATAAAGTGATAATTATAAAAGAAAAGCATGCAGTAACAATGTGCACATTTCATACTTCAGACCAGGTACGGTTCAGTGTGGTACCCAGCTGTGTGTATATGTGAGGCATAGAATCTGAAAATGAGATAGCTAATTATATGTACAATGTGTAATATGCACACTTTGTTAACTATTGCAGATAAGAGTTATATACATCTCCCCCCTGGTGCTCTAAATACTCACTAGAACAATAAATTTAATTAATTTGCACCTGAAAATTAGGCCCCCAAACCACAAATTGTACTCTTGTGTCATAGAACTGCATTGCTATTAAAAAGACATCAGTGAGCCACACTGTTACACTAGGTGACATGTACCTTCATTACGATGAACACACACTGTTTATTTTGACTCAATCCCACATAATGTGTCCTGTTGCCTGAAATACTTACTAGAGCACAACATGTGTTATTCACTGCTGAGAATAGTGCCCAAAAATGCACCATTTCCTCCTGTTTGAGGAATATTTTACTGAAGACTGCAGTGAAATTACTGAACTTTTGATATAAAAAAAAATATTGGGGAGATGTTTAGTAAGAGACAGTAAGAGACACGTTGGTCTTGGTCCACCAATGACAAGCTCATCTTTTAAACGTTTCAAATGCATCACAAGTGTAAAATATAAAAGACTGAAGGGAAGGACAGCAGAAAGATCTGAAGATAACCCCCATTAAGCCATTAAACTGAGCTTTCTTTCTTTCCAGCAGCTCCCGCTCTTTACTTTTTGTCCGTCTTCCATGCTGTTAGCATGCAAACCTTCACCATCCTCTGTACCTCTCCTGTCCTTTGATTCGCTTCTATTAACCGAGAGGTGGGAGAGGAGGAGCAAATAAAACAAGATCTAAAAAGAATCGATAAATGTTTCATCAGATTTAAAAGACAGCGTTAGCCTCAGTTTTATGGGTACTATGCTACAGTTTCAGGGTGGCCAAGTCCTTGGGTTTAAAAGAAAGGTTTATGGTGCTGTAAACATAGCCCAATTCTCTTTTCCATTTCAACCACATAAAGTCGTGACAGATCAGTAAATCTGCACAGGAGAGTGGTAGCTCTTTTCCCCATTCTCCACTGCAGGTTTCTCTCCACTTTCTCCTTTCTTTGCACTAAAGAGCACATGAAGGGTAAATGCAGGTATTGGGCTTCTCGTTTCTAGCAAAAAAGCAAATTGTAGAAAAGAGGACCCATTTTTAGCAATGACGTGCTTCATACACACCATGGACCAGACAATTATTGTGCCTCTATTGACCACAAAAGGTCTATTTCTTTGACAAATTTTAAGTGTACCACAGTAATCGAAGTTAGAAGGTCTCCTGACAGGTTTAGTTCTTTCCGGGCGTTCGACATCTCATGTCTTGATTCAGCAAATGGACCTTTGGACTGATGTCATTTCATTATTGTTTCCATAAGTCAAGACTGAACTTCTACATGCCTACATGCCTACACTAAAAAAATCTATCTTAATAACTCAATTTAGTTTTAAGTGCTCAAATGTCATTTTCTGCAAAGCAAAGGCTTTTGATAACATCAACCAAATGGTTTATGATTTTAGTGTTTGGAGCATGAAAGTGTTGATGTTTTTGGCACTATGACATAGAGTTTTATATAAAAATGGTTCAAGCTGAAAGGTAAATATGTCGATCTACCTGTGAGATTATATAGAGGCGGCTCAGAGGTATAGCGGGTCATCCACTAATCAGATGATGGGTGGTTCGACCCCCGGCTCCTCCAGTCTGCATGTCGAAGTGTCCTTGGGCAAGATACTGAACCCCAAATTGCTCCCGAAGGCTGCACCATCGGTGTATGAATGGTTAGCTCCTCAAACTGATGAGCAGTTGGCACCTTGCATGGCAGCCAATGCCATCACTGACCATCATATGAATGTGTATGAATGAGTGTAAAAGTGCTTTGAGTGGTCGGAAGACTAGAAAGGAGATATAAGTACATTTCATTCCATTTACCATATATCAGTACCAAAGTTAATGGCACCTGCAGTGCAACTAGACCTCCAAGAGTTTAGTTGATGGGTGAGTTATTCTTTTAGCAGCTAGTAAGCCTGAGGTCTAGTAAACTCTAGTAAACATCAAGTGTCTTGATTGACTGTCTTTTCACAGTTCTTCAAATTGTTGAACACTATAAAAAAAGTTAGGGAACCACCAAAGCCATTAGGAAAGTGTCCCACCAATAAAATAAAGAATCACTCATTTGTTCTAGTACAATTTTCTGATAAGACCCTCTACTGCCCTTGTGAATTATGACCCTTGTCTCTGGAACAAAAGTTTAAGTAATGTGAGCCTTAAAAACTTTAGGTACTGGCTGGATGGTTTGGCAAAGCATGTGACTTTGACTTTGATGGTACACTGCTGTTAGCTTCCTGTTCCCTGCCAACAGTCAACCATTCCAACCATGACCACAGCTTTCCTTAACCTTAAAAGGTCCAGTGTGTAAGATTTAGGTAGCTCATATGGAAGAAATAATAATACTGAATAAAGAAATATAGTGTTCATAAATGTCTTTATTAAAATTGTAATGTTTTTGTTATTATAGGATGGACCTTATATCTAGAGACATTGTGAGCTCTCTTCCATTAAGTTTTTCATACGTTTCATGGCTAGTGTAGTTCCAAATTCACTGAAGAGGAGGGAAAGTAGAGACAAAAAGAAACTATGTATATTTTAAAATGCATACTGAACACTGAACGTCTCTAATTTTGTAACAATCCATCGTAGATTTCACCATAGATGATTAAATATTTTACAGGCTAGAGGAATGAATACTTTTGATCTTGCTGGTAGGATAGTCGCTAGGTTTTTCACATCTTCATTTGGTTTGGTTCACTTTCACACTGCATTTTTGAAAGTGGACCAAACCTCCTGGACAATGTCATGCAGTTACAAGAAGAAGAAGAAGAAAACCCGGCTCATTTATTGGCTTTCTGATCTTTGGTTCGCTGGATAGTCCATTTGCTTTCCCACTGTAAGCAAACCGCACCAGGGTTCACTTGCAAGCGGACAGAGACCCACTTTTTCAGGCGGCCCAGAGTTCGAACTCCAGTCCATTTAAAGCAGACTAAACAGCGCTGATGTGAAAGCGCCTTTAGACTGTTATGTCTGTTTCTAATACAAACCGTTTGTCATTTTCTAGTTTTTAGGCAGAGTTGCATTGTTTTGTTTTAAGACACTGACTCTCATTTCTAGAAACATTTCAGATTTCACAGGAACAACTGAAATAATTACACCTCACAAGAATGTTTTTTTTCTTTTGTTTTTTTGCTTTGAGGAAAAAGTCTTTCTCATAGATGAACAATAGAAAGGCCAGTAGCTTTTGGTGGATCACTTCTAACAAAGCTGTCAAGTAAATTGGAAAAATATTTCATCTCCATTTTCCTATAATATAATATGATACTATGATGATTTGCTTTTCTATAGTGAAAAGTTTACGAGCTTGTGGTTGCCTTTAGCTCAGCATCTGTGATTCTGCCACACAAAATATGGATGAAACCACGTTTATTTCTAAATCATGTCCTTTTATATCAATTTACGAGCACTTGAAACAGCACTCATAAACAAAAGAAAGCCCCTCTCGCTGGTTCCTTGGTCCCCCTGGACCACATAAGTAGCGGTAGTGTAGAGTTAAATTTAGGTCAGCACTTTATTAAGTGTAACAGATGCCTTGCTCGGTCTACCCCAAGGTTAGGGAATTGCATTTGCGGTCTGCTCTGACAGAATGGCAGACAGTTATGATAAGAGAGCGGCAGGGTGGAATCCATTTAACCTCCAACCACTGCAGCGGGAAGCCAGCCAGGTCAGTGTTATCCTCCACAGGCAGGCTGCGGGAGAAGAGGCCGAGACAGAGCTAACAGGTGGTGGAGGCGAGTTTTCCCAGGCCAGGGAACCCACCACTCTCCAACTCATCACCCCAATTTCTACATCATTAACCTCATTCAATAACTGCAGTGTTACTCGAAGCACAAGAGGAGGTCCCCTGCACACAGGAAGGTTGTACATCCATCTATTTAAATCAAACTGTTTCTTTACTGCGTGTACTTTTTATTTTTTTATGTATCTGGTACTCATTAGCTGGAAAATCAGATTGGACTGACATTTCATTCAATTTTCTTTAGTTTCATTTTGTGTTTTTGCTCAACAGATTAGATCGCTAACTAGTCTGTCAAATTATATTTACTGTATGTCAAACGCACACAGTGTCATTGACTTTGAATCAGGCTATTACAACATTAGTTTTCTGGCTCGTAGCTGAACCAAAAGGTTTGATGAGCTGGGCAACTTGAATTGTCTCCTGTGTTCTATCTAGACACATCCTATTTCCTGGAGTAATTGTCCTGACCATTGCATAAAACCAGTATGGGTGGAGCTGAGCTTAACATGGGGACTTATGCAGACTCGTTCTGCAGCCAGCTTCGAGTGGACGTTCAGGGAACTGCAGTTTTTGGTACTCCACATTGGCTTCACTTCACAGCTATGGTCCATCATCATTAATGGAGTCCCACCACTCATTAATTCCTGATAATGGACCTCATCGGTCATGATCACTTACAACAGTCAAAGAAATATGTCAGTTTAAGAGTTGTGAAGTCTTCTTATAAAGGTAAAGCAAATTAACATAGCCATTCTCAATCATCCTTGCAAATTAATAATAATTAGCCGATACTTTCCTGTCTGTCTTGTCTTTGTTTATACAAAATTCTCCAAGAATCTGCTTGGTCATCATGTGTTAACTGATGATGTACTGCTCTGTGTACGACTGAGAATAATTGGTGAAAAAATAAAGATAACTTTTTTTTTAAATAAGACTGTGACACAAATGGACATGTCTATTTTTTCAACTGACTGACCAAAGATGTATGTAAAAGATGAATGTGATGATGATTTTGCAGCCAAAACTGCACACACATTATTTAAGCCTTGTTAGTTTTGATTGTAGTTGCAAATCTGTAAATTTCTCTGTCTGTGATTTTCAAGATAAACAGAGGTAGCTTTTCCATGCGAGGTATTTGTTGCGATTAATCTCTGCCTGCCTCCAGGATGTCCTGTCGCTAGGTATTCATGTGACCAGCTGGAACCACCAGATGTGTCAATGCATTTCTACACTGAGCGGCTGACTGCTGTTCGGATTCATAAGCGGGGCGATTGACTGCAGCTCAGATTCATAAGCTGCGTGATTGACTGCTGTTGGCACAATAGCTGCCAGCGGCGCAAGTGGTGGCTGACAAACGACAGAGTTGAGTTGGCGGCGAGGGAAATTACCTCAGCACTCTGCGAAGCCACCCGGCAATCATCCCACATCCCTGTGTCTTTCTCAGTGCCTTTTTACTGCCACACTCAATCACTGCCAAACAGATAATACAGCCAAAACTCCCAACAAACACATTTGCACTAGACGTGGAATAGCCTCCCTGGTGCACATACTGTACGTAGGACATCCTAGACACCTGAATAATTATGAACATCTGTAAGCTATTCGTTGCAACAAGCGAAATGCCATTAAATATAACAGAATCCATGTGGCGGCAGGAAATGAAGGAAAAATGTCATGAATTAGGGCACCATTCTCTGCTTTCTTTCTCAAATTTAATTGTCTTGAGGAAACCTAATCACTGAGTGCTGACTGCTTAAGACAATTTGTATTATGTTTTAATTGACTGTACAGCAGTCAGGTGGCAGCCATTATGAAGAGTGGGAGAGGAAAACACCACATTATGGTGCATTAAAGTCAATTAATTGGAAAAGTCCTCTGTGACGGGCTGCGCTCCTTCACTGCCACCGCTCCTTCCCGGTAATTATTTTTATACACTTGTGCTCCTGCGGTATCTCTGCAAAGAAATGTTTTATAATGGCGAGGCCGCGAAGAGTGGGGATGGAGGAGTCTGTGTACTCTGCAACAGTTTAATCTTGGAGGAAACTTTGACTCTGATTAATGGCTTTTGTTCATTTCAGCTCAACAGTCTGAGGAGGCTTCTTTGTCTAAAGCTGCTCTTTCAAGTCAGTGTGTAAATACAGAACTGGCAAGAAGAATACTGCTCCACAAGGGCTGCTCCTACAGAGACAGAGGATTTCATTGGTGTGTTATTTATTCTGACATTACACTGAGCATATATACAGACTGTCTAAAGCATGTTTTAACCCCAACTTTTCTAATTATGATTCATAATTGCTGGAAAAGGATCAAGCGATTAGTCAAAGCAGTGCTGACTGGGATCTCATGTGTTTTTCCCTGAACACCTTAAACATCTCTGTGAAATACTCATTGACATCATTGTCATCATTATAAATAAGGTCATGGTGTTCCCACAAAATGTTTATACACTGTGACATTGCCACAATATTCAACATTGGTGAGGGTAGAGAGATGTAGTGTTTTTGGTTTAAGTCAAACTTTCAAATACATGAAGAAATCAATGATTTTAGTTTTCTGCTTTGAAATGGAAAAAACTGTGACTGCAGTGGAGAGACTAGCCACTAAAAAAGTTTGTTTGGGTTCTTTTTAGTCTTGGAATAATTTTAAGCATGTTTCAATTAATGTATTTTATTCACGTGACAAGGGATGCCTAACATTAAGCAGATATGAATGTCACATGGCTAATCTGGCTAATCCATGGTTAAAAATGGGTAACACTTCATTTGGACTTTGTCTGCCTACAGATAGTTCATAGATCAACATTTCAACAGCTTATTGAGCTGTTTCACAAATAAAGCCATTTTCTGATATGATACCGCTGATATGCAACTCTACCCAAACCTAAACCATATAGTATCATATATGGCTTGCTGCATGTAGCACACAATGGAAGTTGACAGCGAATTCTCCTAGCATCAGCTGCTCTCAAGTGTCACTTGAATGCTGACATGAGAAATAGTCAATAATTCTAAATAAAATGAAAATGTGTTGGTTATCTCTGCACAAAACAACACAGATGTTTTCTGATCTGATGACCACATTTTAAAAGGACATCATTTGACTGTGTCTGTCAAAACCAATATAACACATCTGTTTTATGATGTGATTTACCCTGCTAACCTGTCTGTGTATTTCGTTGAAACTACACCCTCTACCTGTTTGAAACTGTGAAACTGATTCTGGTCTCTAGGCTTGTGTTTGCACGTTGGGTATACTACTGTTCAACTTAATAGAATCATGTTTTAACAGGGACCACCATATTGTAGTGAAAAAGATTAAATTAATTGACTGAAAGCTTTGAAAACTCGATGGACAGTTTGAATTGTTAGTGAACAGTTTGCAGAAAGGTTATAATAAAAAAAGAAATATAAGGATTACATAATTTTATGACAGCTAAACAACCTGACCATTGTATTTGTAAGGTTTAGTTCCCTCATGTACAGTTTTAGGTTTTTGCACAAACATTAAAGCAGACTTGAGGTTTCTGTAATGGAGTGTTTACTTACTAACTCAGGCAAGTTTTAAGAATCTGCAAATTGATTTTCATAGTATAATGAATGGTAACCAACTGATGACTGCAATGATATAATTAACACAGTCCAAATTCTACAAGACAGCAGCTTACTTTGCAAATTGTTTGCTCTGATGTAAAGTGTGTGGGCTAAAATGTGGAAGAAACTGGTACCCTCTCTTTCAAAAGATTTAATTGGATTTTCTAATTACAAGATAATTGTGTGTCATAATTAAAACAAATACCACATGCAAGATAGGAGGCTTATAATACAAGAACTTTCTCTTGCCTTCTTTGGTAGTTGCTGTGGGCTTCTGTAGATTCCTGATTAATTTAACGATGATTATAATAGTCGTCCACTCATTAAAGTCAAAACTACCTAATGTACCACCTAGGGTTAAAGCTGAGGATGGCCCACTCCTCAGTGCGGTGAACATGATGGAGGATAGGAAGGATTGTCCATTACATAACCATTTATCCCAACACAATTTGACTAATGGTTTCATTTGGATGGTAAAACATGGTGCGCCTGTGGGACTGTAGACTTACCAGTGGATGCTGGCTGTAGCTAATTATTGTTTCACTTTTTAATGAGGCTCCCTTGAGGCCTTCTCATTAAAAGAGTTGTCAGTGGCGGCAATCTAAGCATGACCCATAAACCCATAACACACTGTTACAACCTAAACTGTTGTTTTTGGACTTCAGGCCAAGATAATATAATATGATGTAAATGAACATGTTGTGCTTGTTTTTGTCCTCCCTGATTATATTGAGCTTTTTTTTTTCATCTTCCATTTCCCTAAACATTTTTTTTTTTTTACAAAACCATGAAGATTGGATCAATATGAGGGACTTTTTTCCTTCTCTCAACTGTTTGCGGCAGCCAATTAAATTGACTACTACAACTACAACTGCAGAAGTCTGCCACAAAAGCAGAACAGTTTGCAGCTTTGTGTCAATGCAACAATCCCTTTTTGGAATGAGACTTGTCTATAAAGATGCATTATATGCATGATCATGTGCTGCACTTTAAGCTCACTTATCATTTTGGATCATACTTATCTTACCTATAGGTTTTTTTCACTGTAGGTCATGGCAGCTATTCCTGCAATGAACATCTTGTGACTATCATCACCCCATTACAAGGAATAGAGCGATGCTGCTTCAACCTCCATGTTGACACTGGAGGTGCCTGTTTTTTTGTTTGTTTGTTTGTTTTTCTATTTTTTAAGGCTCTGGAGGCTGACCACACCTTTACTCCCTAATTTTGCCAAAGGCCAAATTGTGATGACTGTGTGTGGTGTTGTGTGTGGCCAGCAGTGGTCACTACCTATCAAATGTGGCCTAAGTAAGGAAAAGCTGTAAACCAACTACTGTAGATCAAATTGCTGAAAAGGGGGGGAGGGGGTTCGTATGTTGACCAGTTGACCAATCCCAAGACTGGAGGGATTTAAGACTCTGGGTGGGGGAACCATCTCTCCATGTCTCTATGTATTAGAGCCCCATGACAGAACTTCACAATGGCTTCACATGCGCATTTCTGATGTTGCTCAGATAGTTTTGGACACAAGTCTGTGGGAGGCATGGAAAGCTTTGAAGCAATTCCGTCCAGTTAGATAAGAGAGGGTTTTCTTAGACCGTCCGTTTTCTTAGACCCCCAAGAAATGGCTGCTATGATGACAGGGTACGTTACGTAAATGGTGGAGGAAGGAAGGAGAGAGGAATGAGAAGTCATGTGGTCATCCGAGTATTTTCTGGTGGCTACGCCAATTGGGCGGAGGTCGGGGCGTTAATTTTAATTGGTGTGCTGAGATACTTACATAGACTATGCTTGGTCAGATTATGGGGACAAGTGGCTCGAGCGCGGGCTCTGCCGCAGAAGGAGCAGGTGTGGAGGAAATGGTAGCTGGAAACGTCACATCCCAGGTCATTGAAATTATTGTATACCATCCTGCCCCCCTGGTTGAGGACAGGTCTTCCTCTCTTATCTACTCCTTTGGGGAGAGGACCAAGGATAGTTGGCTGTTGGCTGGTTTAGGGGTGATAGACAGTCGGAGGGCTGTAGGGGGTAAACTGCAGAAAACTGCCAGGTTACGTTTATGTGGGGCTGAGGTGCTGGGCAGAGGTGTGGTGACGTTGCATGTAGTGGCTGTGTGGGATGGTGCGCCGCACAGTTGAAGAGAAGAGGAAAGGATGGTGGAATGCATGTGCACAGGTAATGGGTCGAGCTTGGTGGAAGGTGGAAGACAGGTGAGACACTGTAACTGCAGGTGTGGGGTTTGATACGACCTGGCCCTGGATCAGGGCTGAAGGAGGAGGCTGGGCCTCGGCTGAAGGATACAGCGTGACATCATAAGCGTTGCAACGGTGACCCGGAAGTGTTCATGGAGCTCGGCGTGAGTAAGTGGAGTTGTGTTGGGAGTCCGTAAAAAGTTTTGAACCCACAATGCAGACCAAAACAGGAGTTGTTTTTGAAGGCTTTTTATTGCCAAGACACAACACGAACAGACAAGACAGGAGGAGTCCGGGGGGAAGCTTCTGGGCAGGACGACAAGAACAGGTGAGCGACGAGGGTAGGGTGAGCGTGGCTAGCAGGGCAGGTGAGTGTGGCAGGGCTGGAGGACAAAAACAGATGAACAGTCAATAAGAAGCAGGAATCCAAAAAAAATCTACAACAAAGAATCTTCAGAGTCTGGGAGGGTGAACCGGAGTAAAATACTGCAGGAGCTTGATGAGATGATGAGATGCAGGTGCGAGAGCAGAGCAGGTGAGGATCAATAGGGGAGTGGTCGGAGAAATAGGTCAGCCACGCCCAGCCTGCACAGACAGGGGAGACAAAAACAGACACAGAACACGAAGGGTAATAGACAAACCTAGCACATCCTAACAGTTGGAGCTGCCAGATGAAGACAGCCTCGGGCGTCGGGGGATCTCAGACTTCAGCAAGTTGCTGTCGGAAGCTTTGAGGGCAAGTTCTTGGTCCATGGTTTGGAGGTGAGATCGCAGTTGTCGCTGAGACAGTTTGTGTGAAAACTGAGTCAACGAGTAAGTGAACGGATAAGGTGTGTTTAAGTACTTGAGATACAGAAATGGGATGAGTTTGAAGCATGGCCCTTGTTCCTGAACCTAGCTTATAAAACTTAATTTGTTGCAGACCATGTAGACCTTTCATAGAAACGGTATTCCCTGATGGCAGTGGCCTCTTTCGCCAGGATAATGTGACCTGCCAAAAACCAAGAAGGTTCAAGTTCAAGGTGTTGAAATGTCCTCTAAATTTCCCAGATCTCAATCCAATCAAGTATCTGTGGGATGTGCTGAAGTCCAATCCATGGCTCCACCTTGCAATTTACGTGACTTAAAGGATCTGCTGCTAACATCTTGGTGCCAGATACCACAACACACCTTCAGAGTGGAGTCCATGCCTCAGTGGGTTAGGTATTTTCCTGGTGAAGTTACATTACATGGCAGGTGGTCATAATGTTATGGCTGATCGATGTTAGGTGCCTGGAGGAACAGCAAAATGTGCACGTGCATTGCCTTATTATGTGGTTATTTTCATACTATTTTTAGCCATTTCTGGTTTGAGGTTTGAAAATTATTCTAGATGCAGTACTTTCATGTCACTGCCAATACTTCTGTAGTGTACAGTTTTGCACAATTAAAGACTTGCCATGTTTGCCAGTAGGTGCCAGCACAACTTTAGCATTGATTCAAACAGAGACAAATTTGAGAAAATTGGCTCAGTGTGTCTTCAAATAAATCTATAAATCCTTTAATGTTGTCCTGGATGCCTGAAAGTGTCACTCCTCTTGGCTATTTCTTCCTGGATGAAGTTCATCAATGCAGCCTTTGATGTTCTTGACTGATGTTGGGGTGCCTGGAGGACAGCAAGAGGTGCATTGCTTATGGTTAGAACTACTTGTAGCCCGGTCTATGAATAAGGCCCATACACCTGGGTACAGGTAGCCACTGCAGATGGCAGAAATGAGCCATCTGAGGCCACATTGCAGTATCATTTGCAGTGTGGTGGGGAGTGTTTAGATGTTTCAACACACCTGATTCAAATGAGTGGCTCGTTACCAGGCCACTGCAGAGCTTGATGACGAGCTGATCATTTGAATCAGGTGTGCATCTAAATGGACCATAGGATGCATCCATAGATGGCTTTGTGTATGGGGGTGAACTACGGCCAAGGGGATGCTGCCTGTCCACCTTCTTGTTAAAGGGTTTTTTTGCACACCTATCTAAAGCAAAACATGAGTCCAGTCATAGTGAAATGTCACATTGCCATAATACATTACATTATGTCATAGAAGTAGAATACAACCAGGCTTTTTACTAATAAAATGTGAATCTCCTATTTTTATCGTATTGTAAAATAATCCCACTCTTTCGCCGTCTGAGTGTCTGACTTCATTCTGATCTTCATTATCTCCCTGGAGAGTTCAAAATATGTTTTTCCACATCCAACTTTTGAAATCAGTGTGACATGACATTAGTGTTACAGCTCGTGACAATCGAGCTATCTATGTGTATCCTTCATGACTGTAATCTGACGACCGAGAAGAGATGGATTGAGGAAAATGTGAAGCATCTCATATCCCTAACATTCTTGTTAGCCAAGCTAACACAAGAATGTTTGCAGGATAGAAATACAGTAGGCAACTAGCTTTCACCAATACACCCTCCAAAGTAATTTTTTTTTTTTTTCCATTTTTCATGCTGTGTCTTAACATGCCTGCAGCTTCATTTTGCCATGATGGAACCTCTGGGATGCTACATGCAGTCATGAGGCTAAGATAGCCAAACTACAGACTGATCGCTCATTAAACCACAGTGTTATTTTGTTTCCCCTGGTGCTGCAGCATGATTGGTGCCCTGCTGTGGCCTCTGTACTGGGTAAGTGACTGGATGAGTCGTGGATGTCACATGGGTGAAGTAAGATTTTATTGTGTGTCTTTTTAGCTCCCAGTGTGTTTTTAATTTGCAATATTTCTGATTTTTAGTGTGTACTTTTCATTGCATGTATTGCACACTGGGAGTGAATTGTGCTTTTATTCTGAAAAGCCCATACGGATGTGACTCCCATGGCGTAATTGCCTGCACCTGTGGAGCTTAAAATTAGCAGACTTTAAATAAGCTTCCAGAGGAAACAGGAGGAGGAGACGGATCGAGCGGAAAGGGCAGGAAGCCGAAGCAGGAACAGAGGGGACCGATTGCAGTAACCACGCTGGAGCTGTCGTTGGACGGAGAAGCCAGGGACTGATTGTTAGAAGGCCCCATGAAGTGATACTCTGCCCTTCTGCATGAGTAGCGATCTATGACTAAGCGTGACCCGCTGTATGTATGTATGTGTGTTTAAAAGTGCAGTGACTGCAAGCATAACTGACTGCACAGAACTCAAGCACACAAAACACACATTTAGGTCATACTGTACTGTAGTCTACTGCAAACTGAGGCTCTCTTCTGCACTGTGGGCTTGATGCCATTAGGGCTGGTTCAGGGGAAGTATGAGGACAGCAGTCTTCCCTCTAATAGTCTGATAAACAATCATTATAATTGGGTTTTGGTTTACAAGGAGTGACACTCAGATTGTTTCAGTTGGTCAGGCACACTACAGAGGGAATAGGTAATTCACTGTGTCGCTCTACACAACAGACTACACAACTTTATAGTTACCATTATCATTAATAATATTATTAGGTATGTGTGAATGAAGCACAAACTCTTTGTGTACATTTTGATGTTTAGAAGACAAGCATCTATTTGGTAATGAAGTGTCTTTGTTAACAAGTGATTTGGTCCAAAAGCCACTCTTTGTTGTCCACTGTGATGACTCTCAGCATCACCATCTGCTGGTGGACATTTTCAAATCTTTATTCTTTCACTAGCTTGACCACCTTCAAATTATTACATGGTTAGGGGTCAACTGCCTGACCCTTAATGTAGGTTCAGGAAAAGCAGCCGTTAAGTCGATTAAGCAGGAGGGAGGAGCTAGGTTGGAAATATTAAACGGCCAGCTTGATGTTTGGAGAAACTGAGCAACCAATCACAGGCTCAGGCAACCCTGCAGGCAACCAGTCATGAAGGTGGATCAGCACAGTGCACAGGGCAAGGCAGAGGATTTCTGTGTCCACGTAGGAGGCATGAAGTGAGGAGGTTGGACCACACTGTCTTGACTCATCATTTTATGCACTATATTGAAGACTGTCATTGGTCAACCATATTTGAGAAACCCCGATCACAGTAAAGACTGAGTGATAAACCATCTGTCTAATAATACTAAGTCCATGCTATTGACACAATAGCATTATATGGCAATGTGACACGATAACATTATAGGGAGATTGCCATTTTCCATTTGTGACTAGCAATGATTGAAATTAGAGTTTTTAAGCAGCAAATCAGTATCGAAGCTTTGTCTTTGACACAAACAAGCATTTACTGCAGGCTTATTGTACTGAAGATATGAGATTCTGTTTGTTCTGGTGTCAGTGTGCCTGCAGCAACATTTTGCAAATCCATTTGGGCAATCTAGCAACCAGACACATTTTCTAGAACAAAGAAAACATGAGTTTGCAGATTTATCCGGTTCCCTGGCAATACCTACTTCCTTTCAGACAGATTTCCACCCAATCAAAACCGTTATCTAATAGGGGTCAGGTTTGATACAATGACTGTACAGAGGACCGCAACCTTCTTGGACGTTGAGATATATATTTTTTTAAAGATATTTTTGGGGTTTTCAAAGACAGGGAATGACAATGCACAAAGGGTTGTAGGTCGGATTCAAACCTGGGCCGCTGCAACTGCAAGGACTGAGCCTTCATACATGGGGAACACGCTCTACCTACTGAGCTATCGGCGCCTCGTGTTGATGTATTTTTAAACAACCAAGATGGTGCTACTGGTGAGGTACTGTTTCTGTTCAGTCTGCTATCATGTCACAATTAAATGGTATATTTCTCTAAAAGAAACAAAACTGCATTAAAAGCTTTTGTTGATAAGAAAGATATGTTTGCTGTACCTCTGGCAGGATTTTGTGAGTTTAATTTACCAGCTACGTTACATCACACATTTTGATGCTCTGATTGGTTCTAGGTCTGTCCAGAGGCATTTTGATCTGTGCTCTCTTGGAAATGAAAAATGAATTGAGAAGAATTAATCTGGAGATGCCAGGATAGGAAGCATCCAAAGGTATGCACAAAAAAACAGACATAACAGGAATTAATATTATTAAGTAATCAGCCCGGTACTGGATATGAATGGACACAAATCATAAATGATATGTTTCTGTAGCCTTAACTTTGTGTTTATTACTGCAACCTTAACAAAGTAGCAATTAAAAACCTAAACCAAACCTTAACCATGATGTTGTCACATTATAAAACACATTTATGTCTTTGACAGTGTCTTGTAACCGTTTTGGGAAGCTCAATCGATGTCGTTCTGCTGACAGGGGCATCGGATTTTGAAACACTTATGTTGTTCTAAAGGGCATGTGGAGTTTTTTTTTTTGGTTTTGTTTTTTTTGTGCAAAACCTCGGAATTGCTGCATAGGGATGATTCATTTTGTTCTGGCATAAAGTAGTTCCAGTGAAGGCTGTTCCTGGTGAGATCTGTGGATTATCCATAACAATGTGGAAAACGTTTGGTGTGAGTGCAAAAGAACAAACAAACTTGCATTCACCTCCACCGCACTGAGATGTGACAGCAGAAATAATTCCTCAGAACTTTAACAAGCCTGCATGAAAGTATAAGCAGAAAAATTTGCTTTACAGTGAACATGCATTTTCCTTGTAGTGATGAGCTTCTTTTATTGGTTTCATGTCTAAATGATTTTTATTGAGGATTTTCCATAAATAATTGATTGCATTCTGTTTGCTGTACTAATACCAATTATAGATCTATTGCCAGCATCATAAACTGTGACTGAAAGGAAATAACACCAACAGATGAATAAAATCTGTTTATTAGTGAACACAACAGACAGAAGGCAGCAATAAAAACAGCCATAAATACTCTGAATGAAATCTATACTGTAAAGCTGCAGGTGTAGTAAATGTGTCCTCTTCAGGCTGAGGCTACATATTATACGGCTTAAATAATGTGACTCATTTTCACTAAATGATCTAAGATGCACTTGGAAAGAAAAAGAAAATATAAATAGAAGAAGCCTTCAGACTAATAAAGAAACAGCAGACTGTCTCCTTTAACTGATTCATTACTCAGATTCTACAAATATCCCATCAAGGTTTTCCCTTATCAAAAACAGTGTTAATGTTACAGCTATAATTGATTATTAATTATTCTTCATGCCCCTAAAGGTGCCCGCCCTGCATCACTGCAGTAATGCAATAATATAAATATTGCAGTAATGTTATGTCCGAACAGATCAGCTGCAGTGACCACTCAATGAAGACTCACCCTCTGAAGGTTTCCCAGAGTCCCTTTGAAGGATTTCTGCATGGGTACACCTGCGTTTCCTCTCTCCAATCCCCACTGGAAGTCTTGTTTCTCCTCGCTGCTCATCTCCGCGGAGAGGCATTTAAGTGATTGGAACATCCTCGGTGATGGCGGACCTCGGGCAACTTATGGGTCACGGGTAGGAGGATGGAGGAGCGAAGATACAAGGGAGCGTAATTAGCTAAAAGGAAAAGATGCATTGAATCTGAAAAGAGAAAAACAATGACAGAACATTTATTTTAAGAAGTAATCTTAAAAATGGCTCAAAAATATATAGCTTCAGTTGAAATATGCACCTTGGCACTTTTTCTTTTTGCCAAACATTACTCAAACAGAAAGTAGTGTTGGGGACTATGTTCAGCAGCGGATTAATCTACATTTGGAGCTATAGTTTTTTTAGGCAGTGGGACCCTAGCTTAGAAGGTTACATAAATTAAAGGACAAAATGAAAAAATTACCAACAAAGAGCTGTTTTGTACACTAAAAAAATAATTAAGTAATTTTACAGGAAATATTCTGTATTTTTCCTGTTTTCCAAAAAAAAAATTAAATGCCAAGTAGATTTACAGATATTTTTTTGTTTAAAATTAGCCTGACAATTTATTGTATTTGTACATCTAATTTTACATACAATTTTCTGTATGTTTAGGTTTATCACCTTTCCATAAGACAATGTAAAAACTGTAAATTAACAGATACTAGTAGTAATTTAAATATTTACCTTTAGAATTACATGTAATTACCAATAATATAATATTACATTATTACTATGTTTTTTAAAGGTAATTTAACATGTTTCTTTCATATTCAAATGTAATTTTACATAAAATCAGATCTCTCCTGATAATGATAATGAAGAAATGTACGTAAAATTACAGAAATCTGTAGTGTTTTCCGTAAAATTGCAGGTCATTAAGCATGTGTGTTAAGGTGATTTTGTTTTTTGTTTTTTGTTTGTTTGTTTTAGAGAACACAAAAGTAATTTACTGTATAAAGACAATTTAAAATATATTATTTTACAAAAAGTACACTTCATGCAATCAGACTATGCAGATTCAAATTTCAAAGTTGGCGCCTATTTCCAGTTTGCTTCGTCCTACCCATAACGACAGAGAGTTGGGATTAGTACTAGTGTCCTCCAATCAGGTTCGTAGTGGGCATGTCATGAGTCAATCACGTGAAAGACGACACGCAGTAAATGGCCGTCCAATGCGGGATTTGATTTACGCCCTGGGCGAACCATCCCTTGCACTCCCCTCCCTCCCCACCAAAAAAAAACACTTACCCCCAAACCCCGCCATCAACACAACAATATATTATATTATTTTATTATATATAATCTTAAATACAAAAAGGTAACAAGAACAGAGAAAAACAAGATAAATAAATGAAGTACAGTATATAAACACCAATGTAAATTGCACAAATCCTTCCTCACAGGATCTAATAACCATGCTTGTAAAATCCCTGAAGAAAGCTAATAAATAAATAAAAATTCCTACAGTAAACTATTTCGTATTTTACATACGAGTTTTGTTTTACATCATCCTAATACCATCTGAACAGTTCCAGTTATGATAACACACCAGTTTTGTACATAGAGAAACAGCAGATGATTAACATAATCTGAATTCAGTGCTCAGACTGTAGCAGATTTTTTAACCTGGGTTTTTCACCCTGTTTAAATCTGGCGTTAACATTAACAACAGGTGTGAAGTGCAATCTACTACCCACACACACTCATGCACACACACACACACACACACACACACACACACACACAGACACACCTGAGAAATCCTGCAAGGAACATGTGGCTGAGGAGGTAGATGGCTCCAGGACCATCCCTGAAAAGGCCTGTGTGGCTGCAGAGGTAGATGGCTCCTCATCAGACTCCATGGCCATGTCTGTGGCTGCTGTGGAAGTATCTGACTCCTCATTTTGGCCAGTGGGTGCTCCAGCTCCAAAATATTTCAGAAGTGCCCCTGAATTTACAATTAAGATACAATGTGTAAGTTAGATCACACTCCCATCACACATGCATCAGTTACCCAATTGAAATGACGATAATGCACTAGTCTGTGTGAATTTGCACTTGTTGTGTTGCAAACACAAACCAGACTAGGCTGCCTATGGGTGAAATTAGTTGCATGACATGATGCCTCAATTCTAATAGTTGCTAGTTCAGCAAAACTAAATACGACCAAATACAGTCATCTTCTGTGGCTAATAGCAACATATTAGCAAGAGGCTAATAAATAGCCTATAGCCTGCTGTCACTCAGTCACTCACAGAAATCTGCATACCTTTATCTTTTGCCCGTTTCTCCTCTTCTTCTGTTCTTCTTTCTCTGAACTGGGCACCTGATGGCTTCTTTGGTCTTTCACTTTGATCCATGATGAAGATGAAGACTCCACATCATTAACGTTTGCATTACCTTTTGCCAACACCGTTGGTTCGCCCGTCAATCAACCGGAGTCACGTGAGGTCATGTAGATGACTGAACAGATTTTTTTTTTTTTCATTTTTCACATAACCCAATTAATTACATGTAGGTATATTGGTCTGTGCTAATTTTAGGAATGAAATACAATTTATCTGGAAGCAGTCTGTGTTGTGTGGCCTGGGATCAGTCTATCCCTCGCCCCCCTTCCCCTTGCCTCTTCTGACACACACACACAACCTGTATGACTCTCAGCAGCAAATTGACGTGACAAGGCGTGAGGGCGCCCACTCCACTAACTTATCGTGGAAATGAGCGGCAGTCTAGAAAACTGGCGAGTTTTTTTTGTTTGTTTTTTTTTGCGCCCTCACATAGATTGCACCCTGGGCGGTCGCCCACATTGCCCATAGCAAAAACCGGCCCTGATGCAGTGAAACGATCAGGCTAGCAATGCATTGAGTTGAGTATGTGCAGTCAGCTCACACTGCATACTCAAAAATTCTTGAGTTTCTTGCATACATAATCCACATACTACGCAGCTGAAACATTACATATTCAATCTGACATACTTAGTATGAATAGTACATTAGTAATACAGTATGATGGACAGCATGACAGCTCCTCCAGTGAAGCCAAAACATCTCAATCGCCCCCTGGTGGCTGGCTGTAGTATAGAACATAAAGTCAGCCCTCTCTATCTTGTCAAATGTCAAATGTAGGTAGGTAGGTAGTTCTTATGCTGATGTTACTTATAGATGAAAGATGTTTCTGTTTCCAGTTTTGCCCTGCAATTAATGTATATGGAGGTCTAGTCAATGTAACTTACTTGTAGAGCACAAGAGCAGCTGCTAAAGAAGCTGCTCAATATTTTGGACAGTACAACATAAAAGTTATGAATATCACTTTAAAGGATAAAACTGGTGTAGTGTTTACTTATTGTAAACATGGCCTGTGAAAAGAGCAAAATCTGCAATGCTTTTCTGTTAATAACTATGGTCCATCTATCCACCGCCAGAAATATATATTCCATATCATGTAACTATTTGAACTCCATGGTATTCAAAAATAAAACAAATCACAAATTTGCAAATTTTCTTTGGTCTGCACAGCTTTTTTTTTTTTTAAACAATGTTTTTCAAGATAACATAATGATGATTACAGTATGATTATACTGCGAGTATCATGTTTTGAAAAAGTTGATCATAGATTGTTGCTTATGCCCATTCAGTAGAATAGGAGGGGGCTTTCCAGTGTTACTGGATGGGTGGGGAAGGGAGCTATCTGGTTTCTGCTATTAGGGATTGTGACTGAAAACATGTCATTTGGGCCCAGGGTTCAAAATATTGAAATAATCCTATTTCTTTTCTTTTTTTTTTCATATAAAAACAATATTTTGGAAGTAAAACACCATATTGAACAATTATATAAAGTAACTGCTGAATACCTTACATTTACAGAGATTGCCTTAGCTGCTTTAATGTGTAATGACTTACTGTCCTTGTTTTTCTGTCAAATTAAATTTTAACAGTATTTGTTCAGTTTACTAAAATGATTGTTTAATACCCTAAATTTGCAGATATTATCTTTAAATGTACCTATTAATGTATTCTGATGTACAGTGTTTTTAATTTTCCATTGTCCAGTTCACTAAAAGAACTAATACTGTAAATGCACAGTAATTCCTATTTGATTAAAGGTACATATTTTGTTTATACATTGTGTCATTGTTGTTTTACTTGGGGAAACCACAGTTTTGCAGCAAATCAGTGTAGATGGACAAGACAGTTTCATGAAATGACTACTAAATACCCTTAATTTACAGGGACTGGCCTTAAATGCAGCTATCTTTGATGTATTTTTAATGTACTCTGCTTTTTTCCCACTGTCCAATGAACATTTTTAAATAAATGTAGCTATTTTTATGTATTTGTAATGTATTTAGCTTGTTTTCCACTGTCTAATGGTTGTTTTTTTTTAATATAGTAATTCTCTAAAATGACAGATTAATACTGTAAATTTACATTTATCTTTAGTTTTATGAACCTAGTTCCTTTTTATATGTTACAACTTTGTTATTGTACATGGAAAAAAATAGTATTTTACCATGAAATTACAGAAATTAATCTGAAAGTTATCTTATTTTAATGTTTTTTGACATAATGTGTATGTTATTTTACAGTATAATGGACATTTATCAACTATAATATACTGTATTTTAATTAATTTTGACTGTAATTTTACGGTATCCGTTCGGAAACTTTGCTGCCAGTGCTTTTACCGTTTTTTGTTTGTTTGTTTGTTTTTACAGTGTAACCATATTCAGCATAACTTTTATTCTGAAACAAACTCTCTTCATTGATTCACCTTAGATTTGTACAGGTCTTACTTTGTTTAAGAAAAACTTGCATGCTGAATGATGTAAAATGGGTATTTATTTATTCGAGCATCATACATAATCATCCTAATACACAGTACAGTCTGTCCCAGTGCATGTGATTTTGCATGTGTTTTTCTAGTACTGTACGCGTGTGTGCAGGCTGCCTTATGTGTGTAATGTCCCATGGTCTCATTAAATGGCCTGATGAGGAGCTTTGTAAAGCCACACTGTCGGTACACAACAAGATACATTTTTAAAGAGCCGCAGTGTGTTTAAATGTGTTACACAAAATGTTACTGTCACTTCCAATCCTGCCTCATCCCATCCCCACAATCCCACGGCACCTCGCAGACAACTGTGCCAACCAGGCTCTTTAATTATGGAGGCAGGTTAGTGTTTTAATGGAAAGTGCATGCGTGCCTGTTTTGTGGAGGTGTCTACCTCCTATGTGTGTTCGTTTCAGTGTGTCTCTGTGAGCATGTGTGTTCATTTTAGCAACCTAGTGGTGATTTAGAAGAGCGGGAAATTATGACTTCCTGTAAGAGGTTATAAAAGGCCAACAAGCAAAATAAAACCCTTTTAATGTCACCTCCAATAACTCGATAACCTTAGCTGTGGCTGTGGCATTAGCAATCGCTCCTCTAAATTCACAAAATAACACACATTAATGGATGGAATGTTACAAAACATTTAGGTAAAATTTTGTTTCTATTGGTTATAATAACCAACTGATTATCTAAATTACTTAAAAAAGCTTCAAATAAAAAAAGTGGACCTGAGATGTGCACAGACATCATGATTTTAGCTGCTGATTCTTGGCTAGCTTAGGGATTTGTTAAACACCTGGTTGATGGTCTGACTAATCATGTGTGTTGCCTCGTTGGACATCCACATTCCAGATATTGGTAATTATATATACCAATAGCTGAAATATAACTTAATGAGAAACTTAAAATCAGCTGAAAATCTTATGTTTCAGTACAAAAAGAAAGGAAAATGTGTGATCATTTATACTGAGAACCACCAAGAGGTCATTTTTACCATTCACAGAAACCGCTGTATAATGCTGCACTCTGCACTCAATAGTGGCACTCGGTTAGGGTTGCCTAGCAGTGTGCAGACTTCTTTTGATAAGCATGCTGCCATATCTCAAGATATGGCCAAGCTAAATTTTATAGATATTAGGCTAGATACATGGATTTGGAAACAAGAACCAGAGCAGAAGAAGAACAAATTCTGTTCCGCCCCTGCAGGGCAAAAAATGGCCCTCTCAGCGGTAAGTGTTAATGAAAAAATCTGTGATAAACCCACTGGACTGGTCTGGGTGCTGTTTGGTGCTGAGCAGGTAAAGTCAATTACCTAGGGTTAGTACAAATTTGTAATGGAGTACTGGTAAATGCATATTAGCACTTTTACCAAAACATGTGGACAGTTTACATTATTTCCACATAAAAAAAATAAATAAATAAATAAAACCTGGTGTTGATTAGAAACCAATCAGATTTGAACATATGATCCTGCGTGTTTCATGAACACACAGCAGGTATGGCTCAGGCTCTGTACCTTTTGGCTTGTTGCAGTCTGCACTAATGTTTGCCAAAATTAAATCAATAAGCGATGGATTGTAATGGCTCCAATCTATTAACCATGGAAGGCAAACAGGAAAAAAAAAAAAGTCCTCAGCTCGCTTCTTGCTCTCTCTTCTTACTCTCCTTCACTCAATTTAGAAACGCTGTGTGCAACTCTCCCCCCAAAACACAACATGGGATGCTCTGAGCTTGATTAATCAAGTATTAAATAGGAATTATTTAAGCTAATGGTCCATTAGTAACAACTTGACACACTGCTTACTCTCCCTCTCTCGCTCTGTTCTTCTCTGTGATGGACAGGGGAGGAGGCGGCACAATCCAATTATAACAGAGGAATAACAAGGGAACTCTGTCCAGGGAAGAGACAGTAAAGTTTACTTTTCCTCAAAAATATATCTTACAGTGAACACATTATTGGATTTAAATCAATGCAAAGAAAAAAGTGACATAGAACCCAGATATCTAAACTGAGATCAGACAACTTAAACACATCATTTTCTCCAATTTGAATTCTAACTAATGGGGTGGATGTTGTTTGGACCTTTAGAATAGCATTAACTCTAAAAACTACAACTATGATAACTAAAGAAAAATAAATTAGACACCTCAAAGTGTGGATAAGATGTTAAGTATAAAATAATGTGAACCAAACAGCTGTTAGGTTGCATGTCAGTTACACAATTGTTCTGATTGACTTGAAGTGCGTGGAATGAAAAAGTCTTTAAATCTCTTCTCATGTACAAAATAACTTAACAAGGAAATTTGTGTCCATAATTGATTTTCTCTTATGCAGAGGATGCATGGAGGACCAGGAGAAAAAATACGGGAAACTAAGATGAATGATTGTGATTTTGTGGATGCAGGAAAAACTTAATATGAAGCTGATATTGATTACTGGTATTGAGTTGACCTTTATTTCAGTAAGATTCGACTTGGATCATTTTTTATTTTCTAGCATGATTAATGGTACAAATTGTGGAGTGGGGGGCTTCTGGAAGGGGTGGCACACAAGAAGAAGTTTGAGAACTACTTCTGTGATGTGTCAAATGATGACAGTTTATAATCATTGTTAATGAAAGAGATATATTACTAATAGTGTTATATTAGTAATAGCCTGTGAAAACAGCAGTTGAGCAATGAGTTACAATTTATAATAATAAAAACAAGTTGTTATATTAATGTGTTAATGTAAAGTTGACAAACAGATGTCATGTCAGTCTGTTAACTCGTAACCAACATCAAAGTAACAATTCATTATGTTTATTAATTATTAGTAATGTTATAATTTGCTATTTTACAATGTCTTTAACACATGAAGCTAATTGGTTTATTCAAGTTTGATAATTAGGCCTGGCATGCATAGCTTCATTTAGCATAACAATGCTAAATGAAGCATGATTGACAGCTGTATCAGTCTATAACAGTCAGCTGATGTGTTGTTCCATCTCCAGCCAAGATTCCCCAATTTTGGATTTTGTGTCTCCATTAACTTACTAAGTGAGCCTCAGCAAACAACAACCAAAAGAAAGAGAAAACATGCAGTGGTCTACCCAAAAACGTGTACCATGGCCTTGTTGGGTAATTCTAGATTCATTTGGGAAATGACTGTCACCATGACAACTTTCCAGAGTTGTAAAAATAGATAGTTTTATAACCTGTGCAGTGTTTTTGCTTTTAAGTCTTTAATCCAATTTCTATACTAAACTTGGATTTCTTTCTTTTTTTATAAAACAGTATATTTTCAGACTGACTCTACAGACAGACACATTTACAGTCAGAGATACATTTCAGTGGCAGTTATAAAACTAAACAGTTTCATTACTAACAGCAGCATACATACATAAAACAGTGAAACAGAAGCAATTAAATCAAAGTGAATTAACATTCTGTTGTTGACAGAGTGAGTGTGAAGAACAGATCATGGCACTTCTTTGTCAGATTCACAATGTGTGCCTTTAATGTTCCCTGTAATGTGATGGGCCTAGTCATCAATCATTTTACACCAGCACCCTGAAACCATACCTCTCTCTCTCACACGCGCACACACACACACACACACACACAGCTTCCAGTGAAAAGCTGAGGCAAACGGCACATCAAGGGATGTAATCTGCGGTAAACACTTTCATTTGATTTGTGGAATAGATTTTGCCACCTTTTTAGGCTGACAGAAATATTTATGAGGCGCTGCATCGATTATAGCAAACAGTATCAAAGGGATGCAGTCATCTTGAAGTTCTGCAAATTTGTTAAAGGAAAAGAGAGTTCAGCTCCTGTGTTTCTAGTTTCTGTGAAGGAAGCACATCTCAGCATGTATCCCAGCTTCAAGCCTGAGGAAAGAGATATTGACATGACAAAAACACACTGCCCTTCACTAATTGACCTTTTGCCGAGCCCCGCCCCAAAAAAGCTATTGTCCAATCACACATCCTAGCAACCGTTACTATGTAAGTAAGGTCCATCAAGCTTCAGACTCCTAGCAAGATGGTGAAGCGCTGTGCCTATGGTGTATGTAAGTCGGACAGTAGATACCCCAAGAGCTTGACCGGAGGAGTTGTGTTCTTTCCATTCCCAAAGCCAAAAACACAGCTGGAGCGGTGCGTACAATGGATTAAACAGTGTGGACGGCCCCACTCCCAGCTAAATGTGTCGAAGATAACGAAGCATGGTGTCGTTCGCAGTGATTTAGAGCTGCCGGCGTTGAAGACAGGTAGCCAGGGGGAGTTAGTGGTTCACGTATTACGAGGGGAGGCTGGTTGCCTCCTGTAGCTAGATCAGGGCCCTTTGTAGAGAGTGCCGTGCGGCTATTGCTCCCTGTGTGGCCGCCACAGCGCCCTCCTGACCGCCAGCCAGTTCCTGTCCTCGCCGTCCACTGAAGCCGTTACCCTGGGGAGTTGGACGGCTGTACAAGCTCAGACCCCGGGGGAGGGTCTCACTGAGCGGGCGACCTAACACAATCTATTATTTAGCTTTGTATGTACTTGTTATTTAGTGTGTGTGTGTATAGGTCGGCCTATTTTTATATTTTATACGAAGTGGTGGTGTTGCCGGGGCAGGAGTGATGGGCCTGCGGGTGGGCGGCCTGTGGGTGCCATATGCTGCAGGTTAGCCGTGTGTGGGGTGGTGTATGGACTCTGCGTGCTGTGTTGAAAGCGTGCCTTAAAAGCTAGTGATGCTAGCCTGATGTGTAGTGGATTGTCACGGAGTTGTATTAGAGGCGAGCCTGTCGTTGTTGTGACCCTCCAGAAGGAAGCCTGTGCCCCCGACCGGCATCTCTCTGTCAGATCGGAGCCCCCACGTGTTTTATGAACTTTTGTTAATTATTAATAAAGATTGTTCTCTATTGTACATCATCCCTGTCTGTGTGTTTGTTCAGAGGTTCTGACATCCTTAGCTTTTATAGCTAAAGGCGAAAACCCGCATTTATTACAATACATATGTCTGCTCAAAGGTAAGGATGAATGTTTAACGTTAACTACGTACTGTGTTGTCTAGAACTAGAGGCAAGAACACAAATTGGACCAAAGTTATACCATGACAAGGATATCATTGCCAGAACGTTACCCTCTAAGCTAAGTTCAGCATGCCCTTTAGCTTTAGCCAACATTAGTTAACGTGTTAGCTAACGCTAGCCTATTGTTGTGTTTGGTCTCAATGCTTGGAGCTCCCTAACCTTATTTTTCGTCAGTTTTCAACAAAGTCAAACATAGCACCCCAACAAGCAACTTCAACTCATTTTGTTTTCATCTTTCATGTAGCATTTTCTGAACGGACAGCCTACTCCTAATAGGCAAGTAAGCATTAGCCTTGATAGTGGATATGTTGCGTATTTTAATATTTTGAATATATCCCTCCACTGCATCGATAGATCGATAGATAGATAGATAGATAGATAGATAGATAGATAGATAGATAGATAGATAGATAGATAGATAGATAGATAGATAGATAGATAGGTTAATACTTCCAGGTCATTTCACTCAGTTAAAACCTTCCTAAGCAAAATTGACTATTCGACTGCACCCCAGCTCTTCCTCCTGGACTCTGCCAGATCATTCAGTCTTCCAGATGGTAACAAACACAGTTCTGTGTTCTTTTGTGACTTGTCTATTCTGTGATTAACTGTGTTCGCCCTTTGCTTCAAGAAAACCTCCTCTGCCATCCTTCCACCACGTCCAGGTTTGTCTTCACACCTGCACAGTGGAATTCCTGTAACCACCAGAACTGCACCAAAACCTGGACACCCCCTTCCTCTGGATCACCTACTCAGCTGCACATTCTCCATTAGTTAACACAATAATCTGTTTAAACTGATTCAGTCTCTTGTTTGCATCTTGAGTCCAAGATGGAAGCTCAAGCATTTTGTGATTTGTGATTATTATTGGTCATAGAGTAATGCATAACACACTTGCAAAAATATACATGAAAACAGAATACTAAGAACTCATATTCCATAGATTCATTTATAAAGTGAAAGCAGAATGACAGAGAGCACATGAAAATACTATATACAGTGTTTATTTCCTGTTTCCTGGGGATTCATCTTTTCTGCGCAGTGATATATTTACTACAAACTCTCCAGAAAATTGTGTAACTGGCATCCATTCAATCGTGCTTCATGAAACATGGTAATTGGCTGAAGCTACCAGAATAAGTCTCCTGCCGAAACGATCATTGTGAAATACCAGTTTATTCAGTGCCGCTGCTTGTTTACATTATGGTGATCAGGAACTGGATGTTTTCGTTTACCTCCTTTTCATTTAGCACTACAGCACTACATCGCCGAGCTCATCTTCCTCCATCGTCACGCTGCCTCACTCCAAGCTCAGTCATTTCATCTGTTCAGACCCACGGGGGCACAATGCTAAGCACGGATAAACAAAAAGATGCAAAAAGTTTCTTTGTGGAATACCAATATAAAAGCAAATGGGGGCCTGCTCTTCTGCACAGCCAGCTGCCCAGAAACAGGGTCAAATTACAGGTGATTGTTGAGATAGAATTCTAAAACCAGATAAGTGGGGGTTCCTGATGAAATCTGACAAGGCTTTGTTGGTAAGAAAACACTGCATATTTGGGAAAACGGAAAGTCTGCTGAACGCAGCAACAATTTAGTCCAACAGAGTAGAAGAGATGAAGAAAAACAAGGCCAGCTGCTGCCCGCCTCACTCTCAGCACATAAATGAAAAATACATTCAGTCCTATATAGATGTAATTACAGCACACTGACATTTGCTGTCATGAAAATGCATGCATAGACAAGCAGTCTTTACCTGCCTTTCACATAAAATGCTCAAAGGTGCATATTTTGTTTTGAGTGTGGGATGAGGAACATTATGAAAAGGGCTGAATGTATGTACATCTACAAGGAGATAAAAATGTATTCATTTTCTATGCCCATTAGATAGATATGTGCCATGCTTTTCAACCACAACAGCAATGCGACACTATTAACAGCAATGCCCTGTCGGTCAGTCTGTTGTTCCACTGATTACCTTGAAATTTGATGAAGACATTTATGTTTCCCAGACAATGTGTTCTAAGCCTTTGGTGATACCTGACCTTTTCATCAGCAGGTTGACTTTTGAGCACTGTTTGATGGTTACCATGCAATTTAGTGAAGACATATTCATGGTTCTGGTGAACTTTGGTAATTCTCTGACGTCAAATCAAATTTCATTTCTAGCCCAAAATCACAACTCACAGACTTCCTCAGGGGCTTTTCGATCTGTACTCATACAGTACCCTATGCCCCCCCGATTCACGTAAGGGAAAACTCCCCAATGCCAACATTTACATGCTTGACGTTGGTCACATCATGAGTAGACATGATGTGTTTTCATTTTTATGCAGATGATATGCAATTATATCTTCCTGTCAACCATCATGATACTAGAAATGTGGTTGCCCTAAAGGATGATTTAGAGGAAATTAAATGTTAGATGTGTCTTGTGTCTTTTCTCCAGCTTAATGAGTACAAGACAAAAATAATTGTACATCAGCTAAACATCTGCCACTGCTTTTTAATTTACTTCTTTCTCTTGGATTATGCTCTTTTCACCTACTGTACTTTTCTTTCTTTTTTTTAATCTTGTTTCAATAGCATTGCTGTCTCTCATGGTCTTTGTCTAAACCTGCAATATTGAAATATTTTTAGTATAACAAGTTGTAAACATATCAATTACATACCTACATTATAATTTTATTTAAAAAAAAGTGAACGTTGGCAAAAAGTTGCCTATTTACACTTCCAGTATCCAGCAGACACACAACTCTGTTGTAGCAGCTAGGCAGTCATAGAGGGTACCAACAATACCCGCATTAGCTCTACTTAGAAATATAGCTGCATGTTGTCAGCATAGCAGTAGTGGGAGTAGGAAGTGAAATGGTTCCACAAATGCTCCACTATGCTCATCACCTAGATGTAACTGGTGTTTGGTCCTGGTGTATAGTTATCAGAGAGTTTAAATGCAAGCCTGCGGAGGAGGTTCATAAGAATCTGGAGCCTGAACCAAACAGTAAAGCTGAGGGCTTATTCTGTCAGTAAGTAAAAGGTTGGAGGATCAAAGTTCTTAAAATCCATCTGTTGATATGATTAGGCTGTCTGCTTATAGTTACCAGTGTTTTCTCCGCCAGTGTTTCCACTTGTTTTATCTATCTCTCTCTGTTGTGTGTGTTGCTAGGTGTTGCCTCCTTTTCTCCTCTCACCTGGCTGATCACCTCACCACCTGTTCCTCATCATCCAATCAGCCCCTGAAGTATAAAAGACTAGCTTGACCTCCTAGCCTCCAACAGATCATTTAGGCCCTGTCCACACGAATACGCGGCTTCACCCAATACGCTGTTGTTTTGAAAAAAAATCTCCGTAAACATGGCGTTGTTTCCAGAAATATCTGCATCCACATAGATTCACTGGAAATGACCCAAAACACTGTAGTACATATGCCAGGCCTGTATGTGGCGCTGTGACGCCGCCACACCAATACACTAAATCCGGAAGAGAAGCCATGGAGCATGCGTATAAAGGTCACGCGCTGTTCACAAACATGTTCTTTTGTTGCTCGTCGCAGTAATATAGAAGCAGAAGGTTTTGTTGTAGCAGCCGTAATAGACTGAGTAGTTTCTGCAGTACGAGCACAAGCCTGTAGTCTGCCATTGTTGCTGTCATGATGTGTCTAGCAGCGGCGGCTGAGGTTAAAGGTTAGAGAGGCGGGGCTTATACGTCATCGTTTCTGAAAAAATCCGCATTCGCCGTCCAGACGACTCCAGGCTATCCGCCGTTTTAGGATTTTCCCACACTGGGACCCGTTCTCAAAAAATACCGGTTTCACACCTTGAAAAAGCCGGAAAAACGTACTCGTGTGGAGAGGCCCTTAGTCTCCCTTGTGGAAATCTCCCTGCCATCCACCACCTGCACGCGTCCTGCACGCATTCTTCGATTCTCT
This sequence comes from Miichthys miiuy, assembly GCA_036365135.1. Classification (NCBI taxonomy): domain Eukaryota; kingdom Metazoa; phylum Chordata; class Actinopteri; family Sciaenidae; genus Miichthys; species Miichthys miiuy. The sequence continues at coordinate 3,840,293 of CM071608.1, forward strand.
TTCTACAAAAGCTCAGTCTGCCACTACACATTCACCTGTGTTTCCAATAACTCTTCTAAACATCTTTGGCTATTTTTGGCACTTTCGGTCCGCTAAACATTCAGCTTGACATCATCCTCTGAGGACTATGAATCCCTGTACCAAATTAGGCAATCTATTCAATAGTTATTGAGATATTTCAACAAGAAACAAAAAGGTTGACATCATGATGGAAAAGTCAGCCTGTACTGGATGGCATCCATCCATCCATCAATCAATCCAATGGTTAGAACAGTAGTTGTGATATTTCAGTCTGAACCAAAGGGCTGATATACCAACACTGGCATCAAAATGGATAGAGATGCTATGGCTCTCCAAGCTGACCAGTACACTATGCTGAAAATGAGGGTGTTGCTTTGTGATGCTCTTGTGTTGGTTTTGTCCAAGCAGGGTTACACATGATCTGATAAGATACTCTTCAGGGCATCTCCCCTGACAAAGCTTCCTTCCTAAAAGGAATTCTCCAAACTGCTTCATTCATCATGTTGAATGAAGCAACATGACAGAACAACATGGTGCCACTGAAATCAGTGTTTGAGTCTCCAAGGCCAAGAGGATGTAGGGAAGTGTGAAAGAAATGGAGCATGTTTAATTTAATTTGTTATAGTTTCTCTTTTAGACTGATTTGTATGAAGAACTTTAAGTCAGAGAAAAAGAGGAAGACAGAATGATAGAGATGAATAGAGTCCAAATCTCCTTCCTTTTTTAAAGAGCTGTGAATTTCCTCAGAAGGAACATTCTTTTCTCATTTTGCTAATGCTGTTACATAACACATCAGTATATCAGCAGTGTAGAGCGCTGGCACAATTAGCCCTCCTGTGAAATCAGTCACAATGCCGCTAATGCCTCACATATTCATCCGACTTTCAGACTGATATTTCTAATTAGAAATAACTGACAAATCAACTCAAAGCCCTCCTCAGATGCTCACGTAGTTTTCCTTTAACACATTATGGACTACAAGGTGATGCTAGGAGATGATTTTTGTGGACTTGAAGCTCTGCCTGTGCCTGTTTTGCAGAGATAGTGGTGAGGTCCAGAAACCCATCTAACTGCTATCTGTGCCCAACACACACACACACACACACTCATATACACACACATAGGCAAACAGACAAATGCGCACACAATGATGAGTTGTTGGAGGAAGCATTTACACATGGAGGGCAGGCTGCCCTGGACACACAGTGAGATTGGGTGGGTCACAGGGAATAAAAATGAACAAGGGCTAAGGAAAAATTGAAAACTGAGAGAAATGGAGGGAAACAGGAAGTCAGAGTGATGGTGTGTGATATGTGATAAGAGGAGCCATGCTGTTAAGGCTTTTGAATTGACCTGTGTGAGGGCAGAGGAAGGTCTGGAGTAAAGGCTTTAGAATGGTGAAAGCCAAAGGATTGAGGTTGAGCATGGGCCTCACAAGTAAGGATACAGCAAAGGATAAGGATGGTTTGTGCTGAACAGAATTTAGTGATTAAGTCTGTCTTCTGGATTGATTGAAGAAGCTGTGGTTGGCGTTGTTGACAGCATTCAATCATTGTAAACAAGTGACTTGGTGCACAAAAAAATACCAAAGCTCAGTATTGTAAAGCTGAGACACATGCTGTTCATCTTCAATATCTATCTCTTCGATGAATTGCATTCTGTTCTACTGACTGTTATTGACTACAGTTAAGTGATTGGCATATTAAAGCACCTGAAAGTGTTCGTCTGTAAAAATAAATATTTGTGACTTTTTAACAGTGGCATCTTTTAATAAACATGCCAACTGTCTTCAGATTCTGGTTTTCAGTGTGTCAACAGTTCAAAACCAAATTTCATTTGCATGTGACAAGAACTATACTACTTCTCAAAAAATGGCAGCATCAGTTGTTCCAACAAGTGTCATAAAATTATATTTCATATTTTTTTTTTTATTCCTGTAAAATCAGGCAGATAGGGAGGGACTTGTTGTGGTTTGTGATTCACGTAGACAGTAACCAATAGTGTTGGGTGTGTGTTATACCTCCTCTACTGCTATTCACTGCAGGTAGTATGATCTAGTGTCAGCGTCTATCTTCCAGTGAACACAGACGGAGCCAAGACTGACGGAACCAAGGTGGTTTTCTTGCTCAGTTTGGCTCCTCGCATCCTGGGGCTGATCAGTTTGGTTAGCTGCATGGCTGACCGAGCTCAGGTCAGAAAATACCATTGGCGAAGATAGTAGATACAGGGGAAACAATTGCCACTGACACTGCTTTGCATGCCATCATGACGGTCAAGTCAGTTATGTGACACAGGTGTAGAATTTGTGAAAGGATATTTAATAGCTCTTTAAATGTTTGCTTTATTTGAACCATCTACTTGAATCTCTCGACTATAAACCAACAGGTATCTCTTTTGTGGAGCAGTTTTGTACAATATTGAAGTTGAATTTATTGATCATTCTACAACACAGGTTTGTACAATGGAATGCAAGCTGTAGTCCATTTATGCTACACGCAAGACAAAAAAACTTTTATTTATTGTGGACTGTAGAGGATGAATTGAGAAGTCTCTTAGCCAAAGGAAAGAAGCTGCTTTGTAGTCTGGTCGTACAGCAGCAGATACTTCTGTATCGCTTCCAGACAGCAGCAGGGTGAACAGGCTGTGGCTGGGTTGGGGATCGTCTTTTAGGATCCTTTGGGCTCTGTACTGGCACCTCACCTCACTGATATCATTGATGCTTGGTGGATGGTGTTATAGGCAGTTTTAATCACCTGCTGCAGAGCCCTCCTGTCCCATGCCAATTTGTACTGTTTCCAGTCAGGATGCTTTCTTAACAAGGACCTGGCACAGGAAGTCTATATTTAGTGCTTTCTGATTACCAAAAAACAAATCAAAGCTGGTTTCAAAGTTATATGCGGAAAGTGGTCCTGGCAACTGAGTGCAAAGAAAAATGTTTGAGAACAAACTTAAAATACTGCATTGTGCATCCTTATATCTCAAGTGTCAAACAAAGTAGTTTTCTTTCGAAAAGAACACTTTTTTTTTCTTACCTTACCTTTTGTTTCAAGAAACATTTCAAAACATTTTACTTTGTAACCCCAAAATAGCAACAGTTGGAAGTATTAACACAAACACAGCATGCCATTTTAGGAAATACAGTAAATACTCAAATGGCTTCAAATACCTTCCCATAAGAGTAACCCCTACCTGTAGTTTACTCTATTGAGGATGACTAACGCGCAAGTAGTAAGTAGTTTTTTTGAGAGTCTGTTTCCATCAAGCTCCATAATGATCTTCTGCAACGCTTCAAAAGGTGTATCTCAGTTCTGGCGGGTAGCTGAGGTCAAGAGCATATACAAGCGCAAACATCATCACCACAGCAAGTGGTACGTTTCCCAACTCATCCAGAACTTGCACACCCTCCAGAACAATACCTACATTTTCCGGTCCAACATCTGGCTCTGTGCCTTCCTTGAGAATGACAAAGATTCCAAATGTAGTGTACATCATTGCAGCTTCACTGCTTTCACCATCTGTGTTCTTCACAGAAAAGGGGGGAAATAGAGGATATATATGTAAAGATATGTTATACCAGTCCAATTTTTAACACACACACACACACACGGTGTAAAACAGCTATCATTTATCTAATTTATATGAATGAATATGAATAAGGACTGGAGAATAAAAACTAAATGTATTCTTCCACGAGGTTCTCGGGTTCTTCATTCAGGTACACACACAGGGCTTTGATGATGCACTCTCTTCTGACATCAATGGCATCAGTCTGAGTATGTAGGACAATAAAAAAAAGATAACATTTTAATCAACAGGTAGAGAAGATTTCACAAACAAAACAATTAATTAAACTTTCTGTCAAATGTAACAATCTTTATTGACCATTTTTTATGATATATGAACTTACAATATCCATAGGGGCATTGGTTTTATGTCCAAGCAAGACATGTAATCATAGAAATATGTCAAATGAAAGCATGTGGTCCCAGGAAACAGTAACTACCATTGTAACATCAGTGGACATTGTCACATCTGCCCAAGGTTCATATTTTATCAGATCCTTCTTCAAAAAAGTACATTACCCCCCCTCTCCATCTAGTTTTATTTCTCTCCATCCCTCTGACATTTCCTCTTTAAATTTCAAGCATTAAGTTTAAAATATTAAAGCTGTACAGGTTTGACAGTTTCTAATTTTTCTGTTATCATACCTGGGTGATGGGTATCATGATGCTCCTAATCTTTCTTCCTTGAACGCCGCCTTTCTTGCCAAACACCCTCATCAAGTTTGAAGAGTGAGCATCCAGCTCGGAGAAGAACTTTGACAGCAAACTGTCAGTTGTAATCCTCTTAAATTCAGCAGTTAGCTTAAACGGAAAAAACGGGTACACAAAAGCGAATTTGACTATCATAGTTTTGAAATGACCAACTAGTTCAACAATTGTCATCTGTCACCAAATCCTGAATCAGCTTACGAGTTACTTCAAAGGCTTGCCCACATTTTGTCGGCTGATATAAATCACACTGTACATTAAATGAAGACAACATATTTCAATCAAAGTGAATGAGCGCTGTGCATTTATTCACCTGCCTCATGTACACAGCAGCCGGCCATCTGGTTTTGAAATCAGCAATCAATGGTGCATTAGAATAACTTCTTGCCTTCTGTGTGTAAAGGTCTTCTCCATCATTGCTGCCACTGTGTCCTCATTGTTCCTTTTCCTTACTTCTTAAAAGCAGGGTCTCTCTTATCTTTTCAAGTGTCTCTGCGGATTCACCAGATGGGTTGGTGGGGTAGAAAGAACCATAATTTTTTTTTTTTTTTTAAATCACACTGATCATAAACAACACACTGTGTTGTATTCATTGTTGCAAAACTTGTTCTGTAAATAGTTTGTTTGCTATCATGATCAAAACCATTGAAGCTCAATGCTGAGGCTGTCCTGTAATAGTTTTCTAATCAGCAATATAACAATTTCTAATCAACCCATATCAATTGCATGATTAAAATAACATACCGGTTAAAGCCATGCCCATTTCAAGACAATCCGACCCACTTCTGTGTTAAATCCTGCCCCACTTCTGGGTTAGGTCCCGCCCACTCCAAGTACAGATACAGATACAGACAATTCATATGGTTAACAGATACAGATATAGATAATGCTGTACTCGCTCATCCCTAATAGTCAAGCAGGTGAACAGTGTTCAGGTCCTGGGAATCAGCATCACAGAGAACCTGTCAGGCACATCAAACATCAACAACCCTAATTCTTATTACTTTCGCTTTGCTGCGTTTCCTCATTTTCGCTGTTTTCTGTCCCGGTGTCTGCCGTTCTGAACATCAACACTGTCTACACACATTACCAAAAGCCCCCTTCCGTCTTCTTCCGCTTTGCAGGGGACACATAGCCTGTAACGTAAGCATGTTATGTCACACTAAAAAGAATCCGTGCGAAACGTGAGCTTTAAATTTAATTAAACGAGGCTACGAGGCAGAAGAAAGGTCAAAGGCCATGTCACCTTTGACCATGGCCTTCAACTGAGAGGGGCACTACTAATTAAGAATGTGCACATTACTGCCACCTACTGCTCTGGAGTTGTAAGCAGAATTGACCCATTAGAATTAGGTTGTTTTAACATAAATTACTCTAGTAAATTTTTAATTGTTGCATTTTATGTTACAACTACATGTTTTAAAACTGTTCAACTACAAAACATGATTTTATATAGTAGAAGCTACAAGTTAGACTTAGGATGAGGTAAAGAGACACCTAGTTTGCTTTTTTGAGTGTAGAAAGTAAGAAGCTGATGAAGGAAATAGGAATTCAGGTCCTTTAAATGATCCTGTGATTTTCATGACTGACTGACCCCCACACACACACACACACAGCGCAGAGTCCACTCTGTGCAAAATCAATCAGATAAGGGGTGAAGAAATTCCATCACACTCTAAGCTATGAAGTGTTGATGTGAATTTAAAATACTGTGAGGCAATGAGGCCATGCCGAGGATCTCTGTCCTCCGGGGCTAAGCCTTGGCTCGCTTCAAGAGCTATCATGTTGTGCCCGCTGAAGGAGAAATAATGCCTTTACTTCCACTTCCTGTCCTGGCAGTGTCATGCAACACAGTCTGTCTCCGCTTCCCAATCCTGCAGCCCTTCCCAGTCCCCTGCCGGAGAGCGGTCAGGGGGGCTAAAAGCCTCTTCACATGAGGAGATAATACCCCCACTAATTGGCTATCGCATTGGGAATGGGGCTCGCCGCTCCCCTTTTTCCCTCCTGTTGACTGTTCCTCGGCCAGCTTCCGCGGATTATTATAGATGACAGATGCCGCCATTTTATGGGAGACGGCAGGATTATCTTGTTGTGGCAGGCAGAGCATGGAGAGGCTGTCGGAAAATGGTTTGAAACAGAGCGGAGCAAACAAAGAAAGAGGCCTAAGCCAACAATCATGGAAGCTTATACATGCTGTACAAATACACAGAATGGCGATAAAGCATTCACTCGCCATAACAAAGCAATAAAAGACACCACTGATTTAAACCCCAGAATGATAAAGAGAGCCTCCAGTGGTCATTTGAGGATCCAAGCCTCGAGGAAAAAAACATTTGACACTGAGAATATATGCTCCAATTCGTCATCTGGGAAAGTTTTACACACATCTCACCAACAAATGTGTCACTTTAGGTATGTGACCGAGATTTAGTGTTTTGGTTTAGTCAGTGTACTGCAACTGAACTTAAATAGCATTAACACGCCCATATTAAACATGCAGACTTGCTTTTGGGTGTTGTCAAATTCTGTTGTGTGTTATTGCCACTGACAGTATAAGGCATGGACAGCATATGCGTGACATCACCCACTTGTTTCTGAAGAGCCGTTCTGAAGCTTACAGTATGCAACGTTACCTGCTGCCATGTTGGCTGTACTGCCTCTTCCGCCTCCAGACTAATCAGAGATGTGGATCATCAGCGGGCTGAATGAAGCCCAGGTGCCCAAACCTACCTGTCAAAGTGTCCATGCTTTTAATTCTGCATAACTTTAGGCCTTAATATAATTTGAACAGGCGAGTTCTATAAACGTTCACCCTCAGTACAGTTGTCATGAACGGGGAAATTAGCTATAGAGACCAAAACTGTTTTTTGTACCAGGCTGTAGACATGTTTATTTCTGCTGTGAAGTTGGACATTTTTACATGGGGACTTATGGAGGTTGAGAAGTCTTTGGCATTTCCACATCTTCCAAATCTGGTGGAAAATAGAACAGAAAAATACAACCAGTCATCATAAAACAGAGTACTCAGCTGATTTAGCATTCCTATAACATAGCAGCTCTGTGACATCGGGGCTGCTCCCAACAAGAGCGTTTCAGAAGCATTTTGCACACCAGACTGTTAACTTAGATTTTAGTCACTTCTCCTTTACGTTTATGTGCTTACCATGGGTAAGTAGGCTACATAGTTAGATTGTTTGCTATTGCCTCTGTCACAGGAAGTCTAAACGAGGCGTTTTACTCTGAAAAGTGACCAGATTCTCCCTGCTGTTTCTGTATCTGACTTTTGGCCAACACAGTCAGATACAGAAACAGCAGAAACCATCAAAAATCAACAGTCATGTATTCTCCATGGAGTGGAGAGGAGAGCTTGTACAGTTCTCAAACACGCTGTGTTTTGTCACACACATTCTTTGCATTTTAACCTGCTGCCTATGTGGCCTCGTTAGGTAAGTTAAAAATTGTTCATTTAAAACTAGCATTAAATTCGATTAAAATGCAGACAACACTACCTAGGTTTAAAGAAAAGAGCACAAGACTCTGCACAGATTCTTACAATCAGCAGAGTTAAAAATTTAAAACTGAAAAAAACCTGCCTTAAGTCTTTTTCGTCAATCAAACAGCCCTACCTTTTGGGGACCAGGGTATTCTGTAACTTGGCACCGGTGGGCAGTCACTCTGTTTATCCAGAAAGATAAAAGTATTCTAGTAAAAAAGAAACATCTCATGGTCTAAAAAGATTAATTAAAATTATTAGACAGGGTACTTAGCTGCAAGAGGAGTGTGTCGTGACCGTACACTTCCGCTAATCTGCGTTGCTACCCCTCCACTACCAAACAGACATCAGCTGTGCTTCCGAAAACTCCCTTCCCATTGGTGGCTGTCTCCTGAGGGCACTCCCAAGCCAGTCATGCTTCCCCCTGCATTCTGCCATCGTGCTCTACTCTCTGTCCTCTATCTATCTGCTATTTAAATCCTGGTAGTGGTCCTGCACACTTGACACTCATTCTGGGATCCTCTCATTATTCATATTAGTCAGTCTGTGAGTTGTTCAGGGTCAATGGGAAAACAGACTACTAACATAGAAAAGTTAAAAACATGCATGCATATAAAATGTCACACTGAACCCACAATGCAAGTTCAACAGCTAACATAGAGTTGCTAGACAAATTCTAATAAATAAATCCAAATATTAATGTATATTAATATGAATATATCTTTTGAAACCAGTGTGTTTACTCTTAAAGTGTCCATTAAAGCCTCTGAAATCAAATATTTGATTATAATTTGGGTAAAAGAACAAAATAAGTGTTGAATTACTTCCTATGCAACTGTGATTACAACTGTTGTGCGTCACAATTAAAATACACTAGTAATTATATTAAAGCTGGGCTGCAGGCTAAAAAACAAAATGATAAAGCAACAGGAAAAAGTAAATCAAAGAAAATCAATTCCAGATAAATCTATAAATATGTTAAACACACACATTTGAAGGAGTTAATTAAAAGTGAAAGAAGTGTGACATCGCTCTACAACAGCACTTGATCTGGTCCCATTATAAACTGTGTTCCTCTAATATACATCCATCAGATCTCATCACCACACACACACACACACACACACACACACACACACACACTTCATTCTCTGCCTGACTGATCCATTTCAGTCCTGACTAGCTGCTGTTAGTGCCCACAAAAGGTCAAAGGCTGACCTTTACCTCTACTCTCAGGTACCACAAATCTCCACTGAACAGCTCGCTGCATGACTGAGAGTGTGTGTTTGTGGGTGTGTGATCTAGCACTATCGCAGAACGAAGCTGGCAGGCTCATTATCATAGGCCTACTCTAAAACAGATAAGGTAGGGATCTATCGGATTGAAATGATGGGACCTGAGTGGGCTTCTAATGGCCGTGGCGTTTGCCAGGCTGCCCCTGTAAGTGGATTTCTACTGCGATCTGCTGTTTGTTTATTGGAGTGCCTGTTGTTCTGGATGCACTCCATAGAGGATACAAATTGCATTATTCACGGCAGGCAGGCTGGTAATGGCAAGGATGAATGATGGCCCCTATTTCTCTCCTGACAGAGAAGGTCGAGAGAGGAGCTCTATACAATTACACACGAGTTTGTGTTCGATCAGCGGATAGCTACGGGTGAAGTGCTCACCACACGCTGGAGGCCTGAAGGAATGGAGTTTAGGGAAAGGAGGGCTCTGGGTTTGGCACTCTCATCAGGATTTCATGGTATGAAGTGCAGCGTTACTAAATGAATTTGCCTTTGCCAAATTATATTCTGAACTCAGGTCTCTGGGGATACTTGCTATTTTTTTTTTTAAGTCTGACCATCGATTTTTATTATTAAGTCAATTTAGTATCTAAAACAAAAAGCCAACATAGCAAATTGATGCAAAGCTAATGATCTACAGCGTTTATCTATTTGAACTTTTTCATGCTTCTCAAATTTTCTTTATTACAAAGTACAACGTAGACAGTGATGAAGCAAATATGCAGATTTGGAGTTGACCCATATGCAGGATTACCAATGCAATAGGTTAATAACTGCCTGTTATCAGATAACATCCACTCTTGATGTGATGGATGTTGTGTCCTGACCATACCTACAGTATAAACAGAAAGATAAAAATCACATTCTCCTTTTATTGAACCAATATGATAAAAAAAAATAACAGCTTCAAAGGCATTTGATGGTACACTGACCTCTTTCATTGCTGTCCGTGCACTGTGTAACTTGGGATGAGCAGGTACGATCTTCTGCAAGAAGAGACCATCAGAATAAAACCTCCTGTGCAAAACCCTTGATCATAAAAGGAAACTATTTAACTACGTAGGCTACTTGCTCGTGATAGAAGCTCATGAACCAAGGAAATATGACAGAAATATCGCGAGCAAAGCGCTTCTGAAAGGCTCCTGGTAGGATATGAAGCCACGTGGACCAAAACAGCATCGCAGCTGCACCGTCACAGAGCCGTGTATAGTGGAATTTATTAGGGGTAAGAAAAGCGAGGCAAAACAAATTACAAGGTTAATGTAATGTAAATGGATTTGTGCTCAGATGTTGACAGGACAACATGCTGAAGAATGTTCCTGTTTCTGACAGAGAATGGCGAGGGCATCCCAAAGAGACCCTGGACAGCCGCGAGTGTGAGGGTTACACTTGTTTCGGATTGGGAGGGTGTCATGGCCAAATTGGAATTGTACCTTCAAGAGGACACTTCCCCCAGGCCCCTGGATTTCTGTAGACCTTCCATTGCTGCTACTTACAGCTACTAAAGTACAGCTACTGAGCAGGTGCATCCTGCTGTCAGCAACTATTTATTTCTAATCAGGATAAGCCAGGCTGTGCATTTTGCTATTTGAAGCATATAAACTTGAATATTAGATGCATTCACCTGAGGGCTCACATTCTAAACTGTTACTTAACCCAGTACCTGTTTGTTTTCATGAATGAGGGGGGAATTATGACAAATTCAGTTTTCTGTCCATTAACCAAACCAACCAAAGGAAAACAATGCTTTAATTCTTGCAATGCAATAATTCTACATATGTATGTATATGTATATATATATATAATTCACAGGACTGTCACCACTCATATTAAAATGCCCCATATTCCCTCGAAGCGGCTCTTAAGCTGAAGCCGACCAGATCAGCTGTGCTTCCAAGCACACAGCCCTGCAGTTTTAATGTCCTATGTCTATTAGTGTCTACTAAAGCAGTTTTCAAATTTTCTTGGCCCAAGGAACGTACTTATGAGAAAAACCAGTCAGGCATTTTGTTGGAGCCATATGTCAATAAAACTTTGTGATTGTCCTAAAATTCTACAAGACACCTGGCCTTGAGTCACGGGACATAAACGACAGACTATGAAAACCTCTGGTCGATTTAAAATATTTGTCCAGCAGTGGCAAGTCCTTCAGGGTGTGAAAGGAGTTCCACATCACCTTCACTATTGATATTATCATCCCTGTCAGCTATTGGTATGTTCCCGTACGGAAGTTCATGAATGTCATATAACTGAGAGAGCACTGAATAATTTGATTGAGGAATCAATCTGCAAGTCAACTTTAAGTCACAAGAGGCACATGTGGGCTCACGGTGTGGGATGAACGACAAATGGTGTTACAATGTTTGAGTCAGCAGTGGGATTTGTTTTTTCTTGCTGTCCCTTAAAGTTGCATGCACTCAGCTTTTGTAATTTGTATCCTTACTTACTGCAATGTGTATACGTAAGAGAAGAGAGAAATCGGTTTTATTTTGTCCTAATAAGTGTAATAAGTGTCTGACTAACAGCAATACAGTTTTTCCATTTGTCTACAGAAATATATGTGAAAAAGTTTTTACAATAAGTGAACTCAAAAAAAAAGGTTTGTCATTAGATCATTCTACTATCCTCAGGAATCACGCGCATGTTGAACAATTCTGCAAGTGGAAATTGGGGTACCACGGGGGTGCCCTCTCACATGGCTAATCCTGCCTTATTAATCTTCTGCCAGTTCACATCCTGTTACTCACATGGTGTTGTATTTATTTATTTTGCTCTGTTCACTTACTCTTGTCAGCTCATGTTGAAGCATAAAGATACTACGGATACCAATCTATAATCTAATCTATCTATTTCACTTCTTCTTCATGTGTGGGTCTTTAGCACATTAAACAAACCATCAATAAGAAATTGATGAAATTGGTAAGTGGTTATTGTTGTCATTATTTATAGTAGTATAACAGAAAAGACTGAGATGCCATGCAGAACGGACCAGGGCAGCTCCATCCGAGTTCCAGCGTATGTACACTACATTTACTGACAAGGCGTGAAGCTCACTCACATGCTTCGCTGATGCATCAGCCAAAGAAAAACATTTGCTGAAGGCCCGACTGCTCTAGAGCCTCAATGGGGGTAAGACGAAGGTTTCCAGCACCAGAGGCAGCTCCGATGAGGGAAACTTAACAGCATCCAGGGTTTTGGCCGTTGGGCTCCTTTAAGAAATGGGGTCACCAGATTGTAAGACCACAAAGAAGTGTTAACCCCTCTAATACGCCTGGCTGAAATCACATCCACATAGACCCTGAAGGTAAAGTAGAAGCCAAGAGCTTCCTTTCCAGCAAAGACTGCAAAAAACACACAGGAATTCTCAGGTACCTCTTTGTGGGCCCTGAACCATTTAATATCTTCTAACTGTTGACATACAGTGCCTTGGTGGAGGATGGAGGAGTCAGTAACAGTTCGTAGCTTGAGGGCGAGCCAAAGGTTGGCACCTGAGGGATAAGCCAGTTATTTGACCTCAGCCAGCCAGGCTACCTTCAGTCCCTGTGGCATAAAACTGCAATTCATGCAATGAGTCGACTTTTTACAGCTGCTTGGAAATAATTATCATGGAGGACAAACTAGTAATGGCTGTTGTTGAATTTCCGGAGCTATATGATTTTGCCATTCATGATTATCACGATATGAACATCAAACTTACTCATCAAACACAAGTTCTTTTCATTCATTTAAACTGTACAATTAAGTAGTATAATAGTACAATTTCAACATCTCCCATGTCAAGCTGCAAGACAAATCTAGCGCTGACGTTAAAACAGCATACCGTGAACAAATCCTTAGTCGCTACTACAGGGCTCTGTGTTGCAGACTGCAGTCAATAGTCATTGTGATGCTAGGTCTAATGATTGAGGGCAGATTGTCAAACCATCCTAAAATAGGCCTTGAACTGACCGTCCTCCATGCCAAGCTCCTGGATCCTCTTTATGTGGGTCTTATGTACCCACACAAATCAATCAGAGCCAGAGCAAGTACCATTTATACAGGTGTGTCCTTTTAACCATGTTTGCTAGAAATTGGTCACATGCACATTCTCACGCGCTCATGTGCCAGAAAAGCAGGCGTAATTACAACTTGCTGGATGCTCACTCGACAGTTTTATAATCAGGACACTTCCATACATGCAGTCCGGAGCCTGTGAGCAGCGCTCATTCAGCACTCCATGTTTGCTTACAGCTGCTGTCGTTTTAATTTTCACTGCTTCAACATTTTAACAGTTGGGTCGTGTTTCCTGCAGAGGTTATCAGTTTTTGATTGAAGATGTTGAAATCAGGCTTCGTGTTTTCATGTGGGAAACCCGGCCATTTCATATGTGAAGATAAGTCCTCAAATTTGAACCCCTTTCATAAGTGAACCTGACCTGACAAGTCATCACATCTTACTACCCATCGAGTATGTGTTCACTCCCAATATAATGCTGTGTTAACCTGCATGTCCCTGAACCCGACAACCCCACATCCCCAGCGTCCTCGCAAACCAGAAATCACATCAGAATGTGAAAGTCCTTAGCTGTGTCAGCCCCACTGTTGGAGGTTGGATGTAGCAGGCAGGGGAACATTATCCTTTTACAGAAATGTATTGATTTATGGAGTTCATAATCTACAGTGGCACAGAGGGGGGAGATGTGGCTCATTCCAGCTTTCTGAGACTTACACTTTAATGAAGTCATTTATCTCTGATCTAAGGCTCTCCTATCACGCCATCCATCCATCCAAACACACACACACACACACACACACACACACACACACACACACACACAGCAGCACCCTCTTGTCCTTTGAGTACATAGCAGGATGAGTCAGAACAACTGCAATACTAAGAGCATAGATGACTGCATGCTTTTTGATATCTGCAATTAATATTAACCTTGTCCAAGTGATTTTCATATGTGTAATTAGATGATACGACTCACCCTGTCACTGATTTACACCAACATTTCGTTACAGCAGACTCCCAACATGATGTTCAGATAGGATATATTTTTAACTTCCTGATAGATAGATAGATAGATAGATAGATAGATAGATAGATAGATAGATAGATAGATAGATAGATAGATAGATAGATAGATAGATAGCAACATTTATTATTTCACAAATTTATTATGACGCAACTTATCTATTATCATTTGCCACTACAGGCAATAAATCCACCTCACACAAGGGGAGATTTTGCTATGAAGTCAAACGTTCATGTTCCAATGGGCCTATGCGAGCATACAACGTGGCTAGGGTAGAGCGATTTATTTATCTAGGTTACCTCATCTTTTTACCATTTTCTTCATTACACACTTTGTGCTCTATCTGGTGCCCCAGGTACTCCCAGTCCAAGAAGCTTTTGTGCGATAAAGAAAAGAATGAATTTGGTAAATCTCACTCACATATCTTGTAAACCTCTGGCACCCACTGTATCCTGCATATCATGAATAATGCATGCTATTCTGAGCTCCCCATCTTGTTCGCATATGACCTATAGCCAAAATGATTATGCAGATTTACAGAAATAAATAAATAATCAAATGTTATAAATGGTCACCCGGGGCATGGAAGACTACTGTGCATTCATCAGTCTGTGGGGGACAGAATGAAGGCAGTGTTTCCTCCTGTTATTTCGATCTTTTTTTTCTTTAGTAGAAGTGATTGGCCTGAATTAACACGCTAATGTGGTAGCTGTTGTTTGCACAGCCATTTAAAATGTAATTATTTTCAGCCTGGCGGACTGGCGATGGCAGCTGAGGCCTGCAGCTCATGGATTAACTTGCCTCAATAAAGCTTCAGATGCAGTCCTGCAGTTCCAGTCTGTGTCTGAGAGCCGAAAACACACACGCGTTCTCTGTATATGCACGGCTTAGCATCTTAGAGTGCACTCGCACCTACAGTTGGTTTTGTTTATTTTGAACCATACATAATTGCGTTCTTGTTAGGTTCAAATTGCCCAAATACAAGCACACCAGGCTAAAACAAAAGTCCCATGACAAAAAATGGGGCAACAATTTAACAGAGTTTTGTGCACTTGTCAGATATATATAAATACATCACTGTCACTGTCCTCCTCAGTGTCGCCCCACTATCCTCTGCTTCAGATTCCTGCATGGTAGATGATGAAGATGCTGCAGATGCACCTCCCTGTCCTTGGTTGAGCCTCTGATTAACTGTCTCCATCCACAGGTCAACAGCTGGCTTTGGGTCAAATGTCTCTGTGTTCTGCTTTGACAGGTGAATGTGCATCAGGGCTGAGAGACAAGCATGTGACAGGCGAGATCTGTACTTAGTTTTTATTATGTTGAGATGTGAGAATCCCCTCTCACAAGCTGCACTGCTTAAAGGCAGTGTAAGAGACAGCTTAACCACCTTGTTGATGTTGGAGTAAGCATCTGGGTTACTTGTTTTTACTATTTGGACCAAGTCATACACAGAAGAGGCTCCCAGGCGTTTTCCTGCCTGCTTTAAGCGCATCCATTCTGTCACAGTCGTGTCTTTGTCAAGTTGCAAGGTGGCCTCATATTTCTTGAGAATGCTGCAAACTGTTGTGTTTCCAAAACTGTGGAGGTCTTGCATTTCCTGAGGCCATGTTGAAGGATTAAATACTAAGAAATGATAACATGACTTGAGGGAGTCATATCTGATTTCAAACTCTTCAATTAACCCCCTGAGTAAGTGTGTCTTGTCTCTGTCAGCATCAGCATTAGAAACAGTGTGTGCCCTGTAGTGGCCTTCACCATCAAGCAGAAGTGTGAACTGTCCAATGGCCACCATGTGTTCATCTTTACATTCTCCAATGGTCAGCTTTTCCTTCTGAAACCTAATGGATATGGTCTTCAAAATGTTGCCAATGTCAAGCATGTTTGACAGAAAGCACCGAAAACGCTCTGTGCAGGTACGCTGAAAGTCACTGTTATCACTCGTAGCCAGCTGCATTTTAATGGCTGGCAATAGTCTTGATATTTTTAAGCGTTTCATGCCTCCATGCAGACCATCTGATATTATGAAACTTACCCAGTTTCACAAAGGAGATCCAATTTTCTTCACACAGCTTCTTCAGTGCAGCAGTTTTTTTTTTGCTCCACCTTTTTGAAAATAAAACTGCAAGCAGCTTGACCACAGAGTGATTAAATGTCTCACAGTGAGGAACGTTGCGATCAGCTGATTTTGCGCAATTCTCCAGTGTGTGTGCGGAGCACAGAATGTTCACAAGGGAGTCTCCAACTGCAGCAAGTCGACAGAGTTTTGGCACAACACTGTTGTACATACCAACTTTGACAGCAGCCCCGTCTGTGCACACAGTGACCAACTTTCTTGTCCAGTCATCCAAGCCTGTGTCCTTGAAAAGTCTCACAAGTCCGTCTGTTATGGCCTGCACAGTTCAGTCAGCACCCAGTTCAATCAGTCCAAGAAAGTCCAAGGTAAACTCTCCGTTGCTGGACACAGACACAATGTAAACGATTTCCTGCTCAGTTTTTGTGATGTCAAAAGTCAGATCCATCAAAAAGCAGCTCCCAAAATTTAGCAGACTGCAACTTGGCTCCTAACTCCCCGCTGATGGTGTGAGCGATACTCTGCATGACCCGTGTGCCCCCTTCATGTGAATGATATGCACCTCCGACATTTACTCCTAGCTGCTTCAGTAAAGAAATATCCTCAGAACAGGAAGACATGGGACGTGCGTGTTTAGCTTTATGGAAGGCGGCGAGGAGAAAAATATTAAACAGAGTTTGCCACTGTTCTTCATTCAGCTTGTCTTGCCATCTGGCAAGTGGGCGACTGGACATTTCTTCTCGGTTAGCTTGTTTATTAGCAATGGCTTGTGCCACATTCATGTGCTCCTTGCGCTTTTCATGTTTGTCAAATAAAGGATGGTTGAAATTCTTTGAGCCTTTATAAAACGCACCTGTTTCGTCTGCTAGATGTGGATGCGAGTGGCAAATCTTGCACCACATTTCAGTGCGCTCATCGTTAGCTTCAACCATGGCACATCTTGGAGCCACTTTTCCGAAAAAAGTCTTTTCTTTGGCTCTGGCTCCAGTTGGCATTTCTTTGTAGGTGGCGAAATGCCAAAGAAGCTGCTTAATGTCTGTTGTTTTTTGGACATCTCCAGCAGTAGTTGACAAGCAACATGTGTAACGTTAGATGAGATACTGGTATTGATAACGTGATGGTCAAGTACGCAAAGGCGCGTAGTAACACAAGTGCCGTTACGCATTCCTGATTTTTGTCACACATGCGTACCTGCGTACCAGTTATGTGCACCCCTGTATGTATGTTCGATGCACCTTTTTAAAATTGCTTTTAATGTTTAGCTCAGTCTATTAGTTAATTAGTGTTTTTAGTGTACTATCTCATATTGTTTTGATGATTTGATGTTCTTTTTATGTAAAGTGTCTTTGAGTACCTTGAAAAGCGCTTTTAAATAAAATGTATTATTATTTAAAAAAAAATTTCGATACAAAAAAGAGAAATTTCCATGCCTATTTTAACTTGTAGTTTATTGAAATTACCAACATTTGTTTCAATTCAAAAGTACAGTTTTTAAATAAAATTCCAGGGTCATACTTAATATGAAAACCAAAGTAGTTCCAAACACCAGATCTGAAGGATGGTGGAGGATCTTCGATTTCAGCGAGTAGCATGCGTTACTTTACACAGACCACCTTGAGTGGGCGGAAGCCAGGCACAGAAAAAGCAACGGGAATCCGGTGGATTTTCAAAATAAAATACCCCATGCAAACTGCCGAACAGACAAAAGCGAAACTAATTAACTATGTAGCATATTTACATATGTAGAAGCATGTCTAGAAGAACATACCGGAAAATGACCAAATCTGAGTTAAGTTAACAGAGTCTAGCGGGCTAAACGCTTGCTTCTGAAACGCTACGCCAGAGACGTGTGCAGTGGGGTTTCAGCGTAAGGCGGAGTAGTTGAGTGCAGATCCACTGAGCTTTCAGCACAGGGTGCATCGTCAGAAGTTGATAACGTGAGTTCTTCTTTGGCCCATGCTACAACCTTCCAAGTTTCATTGAAATTGGACCAGCAATTTTTCCGTAATCCTAACGAACAAACAACACCAAAGAACATAACCTCAGCAGCAGTAATAATTTGTCAAAGGTCTGTGTTCTTTAGCTTCTGGAGTTTGTTCTACCTCAAGTTGGTCAAAAACAATGTGGCTTTACTGCGCACATCCAGCTTGTTTCCAGCAAAAAAGTTCAATCACTAGACAAACTTCGCAACTAGCTTGTGTATATGCTAAAGAGCTGGTGGAGACCAACACAGTTGTAAAGCTAGTATGTTTTGGGTTTACCTTCTTTAGATGGACACAAATAGACCTCCATGAAAGCCAATGTTGCTCCAAAACTTGCTGACGCATGTCTACGCTTACTGCCCATTTATCATATCTTATGTGTTGTTAATCTTTTTATTGACGTGTCTTCTTTTCCTTTCTCTCTGCTACCATTTACGCCTTGTATTAAAATGTGTTGGAACTGTATAAAGAATGACAGCAAGTGAGGTGGGACATGAATGATGTACAGTAAAACAATAACTGTGTGTGTGTGACAGCATCATCTGGGAAGCTGATGTGCTGTCAACAAGGCATATCATTTCTCTTGTCAGAGGATAGCCAGCAACACCCTGGGACAAACTGACACAATATTCCTTCTACAAAAAAAGAAACAACTTAATGTATTTCAAGAGTGGACAAATAATTGTCATAGACTGCTGCTGCTACTGCTCCAAACTGCAGCTTGTCAAGATACCCATACAGCTTTGCGGAAAACAAACAAGCCTTGTGACAACACTGTTGGATTGAGCTGTTGATTTGGGCAAACAGCTAATCACTGTCCAAACTCTGCAAACATTTTCTTTCAGATTATTTACTCTGTTGGACCATTCCATCATCTCACAAGATATCTATGAAAGCTACTGTGGATATTCAGAATCTTCAGTGACACCATGCTTTTTGGTGACGTCCTGACTATTCCAGGATAAGTTCACCAGAGAATTCAAATACAATCTCTCCATTTTGGTCATTCATCGCACTTGAGCACCAACCTCATTTAAAAACATACCTTGCATACTACAACCATGCACTGGGTATCGGTAGCATCTCAAATTCAACCCCAGTCCCTCCACTACTGCCCATGTACCACTCAATAAAATCCAGACTGTTTATTGTCTTGGCTCCACAATGCTTGCTCACCATTGATAGCAGAAACCTTACATATCTTACGTCTAGGGTTGTGAACGATAAACCGATGCAACCGGATATTCAGTTTAACAAGTGAGAGATACGGCTGCATCTGTAGCAGCCTCCTCAATTGATACGAATTAGCCATGAATTCCTAGATAAATCGTTGTAGAGTCATGGATCGGGTATCGCGAGACTTGGAATCGGTTGGCGGCTTCACACAATTTTGGGAAAATCCCCCGGGCCCGTTCGCATATTTGCATATTTGGTCCGTCCTGCACGCGACTTCAAACCCACCGGGAGCGTTTCAGAAGTGAGTGTTTAGCCCACCAGACTTTGTTTACTTGCTCAGATTTGTCCATTTTCCCGGTGTATATTCTTCTAAACATGCTTCTACATGTGTAAATATGTTACGTAGTTAATTAGTTTCGCTTTTGTCTGTTTTTACGACCGGCAGTTTGACGGGGTATTTTATTTTGAAAATCCACCGGATTCTCTCCAACAAATGATGTTGATTCAGCCAGACATTTTTTTGGTCCATGTCTAAAAATAAATACATTGACATGTGATTTTGTTGTTGTTCTTTTTATTTTATTTTATTTTTGCCAGTGCCATAAAGCATCAATGCTTGGGGATATGTGGTCTTTTACATATTTGAAAAGAAAATATTGTACTGTACTGTAAGCTAGTCACTTTCATAGAATTGGCTTCTTTATTTTATAAAATATCTATAATAAATATTAACCGTAGAATCAAATCAAATCGTATCATTCTTACACTGTATCGATTCGTATCGAATCGGTCTGTAATAAAAGTATATCGTTTTTGAATAGTATCGTAACCTGTGTATCTAGATGCGTATCGAATCGTTTATCACAGAGAGATGTGCAACCCTACTTACGACACAGAGTGAAAACTTATCCGTTCAGACTGCCTCTTGGCCCATAAAAAGAAAAAAAAAAACTATCTTCATCTCATTGTTTCTAAATGTAGTTCTTGAAGCACTTCAGCTTATTTGAGGAAGCTGATGTACTTGCATGATTCTTTCAATTTTGGGTTATGTGGGTTGAAAGCACTTACTGTAAGTCACTTTGGATAAAAGCTTCAGTTAAATAATATAATCTATTACAATACAATTCACCTGAGCTCATTCATGCTCCCAAGGGGAGACTCCTTTATTGTATCATATTAAAATAAATGACTAGTGTTGACACATTGTCTTATTACCATAAACTATTGAGATCACTGGTGATAAGTTTGAATGCCAGCTTTTAGAATGTATGCCAGGATGTCAGACCTGGCAGGAACCCTGCTGTATACTAGAAGTGGTCTTGCCACACTACCATGTGAGAACTTTTAAAGTTCAGGGTAGACATTAACCCATAAATTGCTGTAGCTGTAGAGCAACACTGCATGAGTGCCTTGTGCATTTTAGGTCAATTTGCGTATTCACTCAGGTTAGATCAATTATTGTAGTTTGGCTCACTGATTTGGCCACTCAACAACAACAAGAAGCAGCAGCAGCAAATGTGACAGCAGCATTGGCTGTTGTGATTGAAACCTAGACAGAGCTGGTTAACTTGTAATTTAAAGACATTTCAGGAGTCCTTGATGTCTTACACAGAAGTATCATTGATCAATGAGCAGCAGAACAGCAGATATCTAACCCATCACTAGACCCACTAATGTCCCAATAAGGGACGTTAGTGGGTAGCAGGATGCCAGGTGCTGGACCTACTCCCTGTAGTCCATCTCATCATTGTTGTTGATGAGTCCAGTCACCGTTGTGTCATCTGCGAACTTGATGATGGTGTTGGAGCAGTTTATGGAGGAGGGGTTTATGAAGTCCAAAACAGAAGAAGCATAGGTGCCAATGTCCATGTGTGAGTCCAGGGTGGCCTGAGCGGCAAACACACTCCAGTCTATGTTCTGGAACCACTGATGAAGTGTAGAGTCTGCTCTCTCTGGCCACACTTTAACAAAACAGGGAACTAGCCCACCTAAGTAAACATAAGTCACATTGTCTGTCACTTCTAAAGAGATCCTTACTAGGTCAGGTATACCTCTGTGAATAAACAGCCATAATTTTGCTTAGAAAAGATTTTTATAACTCCAAAACAATCATGGTGATAGAGGTTGCTGGATTACAAAAGACAAATGTTTCTTGTTACTGAAAAAGAAAAGAGTATGGCTTTTTTTGTCTGTGAAGTCTTTACTACCAACAACCATGACTACCATGAGAAAACATTTAGATTCTACAGTTCAAATCCATCCTAAGCGATCCAACCATGGTTATATTAAGCTTCACATATATCTGTATCTCTGACATTTAGTTTAATTCAAAGCATGGACACTCTTCATAGCTACCACAATACATTGGGGACAGCAGGGAGAGTGAAGGGAGTGGTGGCATTGTGTAATAAATATGATGTATGTTTAGATGATATATTTAATTTTGGATAACCAATATTCATGTATTTATTGGTTTCTTTACACAGATAGTGCACATTAGTAAATATTTCTGTAAATGTGCCAGTTAGCAAAGAGGCTATTTTGTATCTGAATAGACTGATGTTATACTAAAATCTGTACCACAAATCTGACAGGGATGTTGATTCTAGGCATTTTAACGTCTAACATTGCACTTTCAACAGCAAATATATGTCACACCGCGGTGAGGTTTTTGTCAAATCAAATCAAATCAAATTTTATTTGTATAGCCCAAAGTCACAAAATACATTTGCCTCGGAGGGCTTTACAATCTGTACAGGGAGTGACACCCTCTGTCCTTAGACCCTCGGTTCGAGTGAGGAAAAACTTGCCCACAAAAAACCCTTTTAACAGGGAAAAAAGGTGGAAGAAACCTCAGGAAGAGCCACAGAGGAGGGATCCCTCTCCCAGGACGGACAGACGTGCAATAGATGTCACGTGTACAGAACAAGTTAA
The DNA here is from genome assembly GCA_036365135.1 of Miichthys miiuy. Taxonomy (NCBI): domain Eukaryota; kingdom Metazoa; phylum Chordata; class Actinopteri; family Sciaenidae; genus Miichthys; species Miichthys miiuy. Next base: position 3,862,550 of record CM071608.1, read on the forward strand.
CACAAACATATTGTACAATTACAATGAATGATAAAATGACAATGAATTACAATGAATGATAAAATGACCACAGTAGCAGATATGGTAGCAATAATGACAGTAATAATATATGTAGTGGACGTTGCGCAGGATCACAGCAGCAGCCACGATCCACAAGAACCTGCTGGACGACAGAGCACAAAAACTCCGGGGAAGTTCGGTTAGTAGCATGCATTAATGAGACATGTATGTCCACTGATGGTGAGAGAGAAAGAGGGAGAGAGAGAGGGAGAGCGAGGGAGAGAGAGGGGAGAGGGAGAGGGGGGGGGGGAGTCCCCCGGCAGTCTAGTCCTATGGCAGCATAACTAAGGGATGACCTGAGCCAGCCCTAACTATAAGCTCTATCAAAAAGGAAAGTCTTAAGTCTACTCTTAAAAGTGTTGACCGTGTCTGCCTCCCGAACCCGGAATGGTAGTTTGTTCCACAGAAGAGGAGCCTGATAGCTGAAAGCTCTGGCTCCCAATCTACTTTGGAAACTATAGGAACCACAAGGAACCCAGCATCCTGAGAGCGCAGTGTTCTAGAGGGTAGTAAGGTACTATGAGCTCTTTTAGATATGATGGTGCCTGACCATGAAGAGCTTTGTAAGTAAGGAGAAGAATTTTAAATTCTATTCTAGATTTGATAGGTAGCCAATGCAAGGAAGCCAAAATGGGAGAGATGTGATCTCTGATCTTGGTTCCTGTCAGAACACGTGCAGCAGCATTCTGAATTAACTGCAAAGTCCTAAGAGACTTATTGGAGCAACCTGATAGCAAAGAGTTACAATAGTCCAGCCTAGAAGTAACAAATGCGTGGACTAGTTTTTCTGCATCCACTTGAGATACAATGCGTCTGATTTTGGCGATGTTACGTAAGTGGAAAAATGCAGTCCTCGAAATTTGTTTTATGTGGACATTAAAGGACAAATCCTGATCAAAAACAACTCCAAGATTCTTTACGGTGGAGCTGGAGGCCAGGGTGATCCGTCTAGAGTAACTAAGTCTCTAGAAAGAGAGTTTCTGAGGTGTTTCGGTCCAAAACTTCAGTTTTGTCTGAATTTAACATTAGAAAATTGTAGGTCATCCAACTTTTTATATCTTTAAGGCATGCTTGGAGTTTAGTTAATTGATTTGTTTCATCAGGCTTGATCGATAAATATAATTGGGTGTTGTCAGCATAGCAATGAAAATTGATAGAGTGATTTCTAATAATGTTCCTAAAGGCAGCATATATAAACTAAATAGAAGTGGTCCTAGTACAGAACCTTGTGGGACTCCATGACAAACTTTGGTATGCATGGAGAATTCATCATTGATGTGAACAAACTGAGATCGATCTAAGACTTAAAACCAGCTTAGGCGGTTCCTTTGCCAATTTGATGTTCCAGTCTCTGTAAGAGAATTTGATGGTCAATGGTGTCAAATGCGGCACTAAGATCTAACAGTACAAGTACAGAGATGAGTCCTTTGTCTGATGCCATTAGGAGGTCATTTGTCACTTTGACTAATGCGGTCTCTGTGCTATGATGCACTCTAAATCCTGACTGAAAATCCTCAAATAGACTATTGTTATGGAGAAAGTCACACAGCTGATTAGCCACAGCTTTCTCAAGTATCTTGGAGAGAAAGGAAAGGTTTGACATCGGTCTGTAGTTGGCTAAGACCTCTGGGTCTAGAGAGGGCTTTTTAAGGAGAGGTTTAATTACAGCTACCTTAAAGGACTGTGGTACATAACCTGATAATAAAGACAGATTAATCATATCCAATAAAGAAGGACTAACTAGAGGTAAAACATCCTTGAGCAGCCTGGTTGGGATGGGGTCTAGGAGACAGGTTGACGGCTTAAATGCAGAAATTATTGAAGTTATTTGATGAAGGTCGATGGGAGAAAAAGAGTCTAAATATATATCAGGTTTTACAGCTGTTTCCAAACTTGCTGTATCAGAAAGCAGATCAAAGCCTGTTGAGGGCAGGAGATGATGGATTTTGTCTCTAATAGTTATAATTTTATCATTAAAGAATCTCATGAAGTCATTACTACTTAGACCTAAAGGAACAGATGGTTCAATAGAGCTGTGATTCTCTGTTAGCCTGGCTACAGTGCTGAAGAGAAACCTGGGGTTGTTCTTATTCTCCTCTATTAATGAAGAGTAATAGGCTGCTCTGGCATTACGGAGAGCCTTCCTGTATGTTTTAAGATTATCTTGCCAGACTAGATGAGATTCTTCCAGTTTAGTGGCACGCCATTTGCGTTCAGATTTACGCGTCTCTTGCTTTAATTTACAAGTCTGCTGGCTATACCATGGTGCTAACCTCCTTTGTTTAATTGTCTTCTTTTTCAGAGGTGCAATAGAGTCTAGAGTTGTCCGTAAAAAGCCTGTAGTACTATTAACAAGTTGATCTATTTGTGAAGGGCTAAAGGAAGCAGATAGGTCCTCCGTTACATTGAGACATGGCATTGAATTCAATGCTGAAGGAATCGCTTCCTTAAATTTGGCTACAGCACTATCAGATAAACATCTGCTGTAAGAGTTTCTGCAAAAAGGCTTATAGTCCAGTAGTATGAACTCAAAGGTTATTAAAAAATGGTCAGACAGAAGAGGATTCTGTGGAAAGACTATTAGATGATCAATTTCAATGCCATATAAGAGAACAAGATCAAGAGTGTGGTTCAGACAATGAGTCGGTTTATTTACACTCTGACAGAAGCTGATTGAATCTAATAGAGAGATAAACACAGTACTAAGACTATCATTGTGGTTGTCCACATGAATATTAAAATCACCTACAATAATTACTTTATCTGTTTTAAGGATCAAGCCTGATGAAAATTCTGCAAATTCAGATAAAAATTCAGAGTAAGGACCTGGAGCTCGATATACTGTAACAAATAAAATTGGCTGCAATGTTTTCCAGGTTGGGTGAGTGAGGCTAAGAACAAGACTTTCAAATGAATTATAATTTAGTTTAGGTTTAGGATTTATTAATAGACTAGAGTCAAATATGGCTCCACCACCTCGACCGGCACTTCGAGGAGTATTACAATGACTGGGAGGAGTGGATTCATTTAAGCTAACATATTCATCCTCCTGCAGCCAGGTTTCAGTGAGACAAAATAAATCAATATCATAATCAGATATTAATTCATTGACTAAAACAGCTTTAGAGGACAAGGACCTGATATATAGTCCACATTTAATTCTCTTATTTTGGACTGTTGGAGATGTTGATTTAATTTTTATTAAGTTTTTATGATGAACTCCTCTTCTGTTTGTTTTATCTTTAAATAATGTAGGTGGACGGGGGACAGACACAGTCTCTATACTAAAGGACTGGGTGGGCAGCTGCTCTAATGGAGGCGCAGAGAAGCGTGTAAGACTGCAGCTCTGCTTCCTGGTCTGAACTCTGGTTTGTCACGGTTTTGGTCGACTAATAAACTTGGCCATGTTTCTAGATATGAGAGCTGCTCCATCCAAAGTGGGATGGATGCCGTCTCTCCTAATCAGACCAGGTTTTCCCCAGAAAGGTGTCATTATCAATGAAGCCCACATCGTTTGCTGGACACCACCTCGACCACCTTTGTCTTGTCCTGGGTTTTTGTCTTTTATTTTGAAAATGTACTACTTCTTGTTTTACTTTGAATATTAACTCTCCTCTCATTTCAGGTCACTTGCCCTTCCTCATGTGTCACCGGTCCGAGTGTCTTCCCTGATTCCTGATTGTGTCCACCTGTTCCCCATTACCCTCATGTGTTTTATAGTCTGCGTCTGCCTTTGTCTTGTGCCAGAGTGTCTCGTTCTTGGCGTGCACCCCAGCCATAGTCCACATTTTGTCCTTGCCTTGCCTTTTCTTGACATAAGCCTGTATTCTTTGCCTCATTTGCGAGTGATTTTTTTGTTTGTACTGTTCATAGTGTAGCGTTGTAGTTGAGTTAATTTTCATAGCCCTTGTCAGCCTCCTTTGGAGTTTTTTTTTTTTTTTTTGTTCTAGGTTTCATAGAGTCTAGCTGAGCCTCCGGTTTTTAGGAGTGCGTGTTATTTTTTGTCCTTCTATACCAAGGAGCAGTTTTTTCCTCCCTTAGGAGCGCTTTGAGTTTTCAGGTCATAGCCTTTTGTTTGCCTCCTAGTGGAGAGATTTTCTGTTGATTTATTTTCTCCTAGTTTAGTGAATTCTTCCCTCCCTTTTCGGAGTGGTTTTTTGTTTATTAGTAGCCTTATCTTCCGTTTTGGTTTTTCCTTTTTCTTAGTATTCATAGATAACTTTCATAGCCTGTTTGGTTATCACTCTGTCAGAGAGGTTGAAGAGTTTAATAAAGTCTGCTGAAACTATTATTCCTCTGCGTCTGAGTCCAGGTCTGACAATATCTTGATATAAAATGAATTGAATTTTTTTGGCAAAAACAAAATCGACAGTACCAGAGCAGGAGATTGTATTACAAGGCTGAAACATGATGAAAAAGCACTTTTTTCTTTTCCTTTGCCAAGTCTGTCACAAAAGGTAACCTCAGGTTGTAATATCACTTCTGCTCCTTCATGGCGAAAGCCTGAATTCAATTCAGACTCCTGGGACATGCTCCCTTCTAAAAAGCCTTTGACCCTGCTTTAGAAGACAGCCTGTAGTGGCTGATACTGATGGACCTCTGGACTCTCTGAGTAACCAACTCAGTGGGACACCTCTTACTCTTTGGCAAATGGTCCAAGAAGGGGTCTGCTGGACGATTTAAGAGGGCATGTTTTTAGCTCTCATTTGCAGTCAGTATAGAGATGCCACGTGTGTGTGTGTGTGTGTGTGTGTGTGAGAGAGAGAGAGAGAGAGAGAGTTCTTAGTCCATCACGGATGAAGGAATATCTAATTCTATCTCTCTGAGATAAAAAGCTGCTGGATCTTCAGTCTGTAGATGAGCTCAAGAAAGGAAATGTATACTTCTAAGAAGCAGAAAGTAATATCCTGTCCAAAGGTGCACTCGACCAAGAGATGAGATTTAAAATCACTTTCTTCCCTCTCCCCAACAGATATCAGTGTTCCCTTTATTACCATCTTTTCAAAGTCTTTCTTGTCCTGAGCCCCCCCTTTTTTTTTAGTCGCTTTCAGTGACTGTGTGTGAGTCCACACACTGCATATCCATTCAAATTAAGCTCCCTTTTATACAGTGGCAACAACATGTCACAACACATCATTTCAGATGATGGAATGGGTGCGACAATACTTTATGCTTGTGGTTGGACAGAACCCAAGAGTTTATTCAATGGATGTGTTAATGTGGTTTGGTGCTAGATTGGATCAGGACACTGAACTAATTCAGCGCAACCTCGGTCAAGTGTGTGGTCGGTCGATTGTTGCTCTGTGTGCTCACATGAGGATACTGTGATTAGAGTGAAGAAAGAAGGCTGTATTTACAAGAGAAAAAGGTCAAGACCACCTGCTGACCTGTGTAATTACTGCATGGATGCAGTCTCAGATTTGGAGAGGTGGGTGAATGGCCTTTACATTTGTTTGTCCTTAACGACTTCCCTGTTCATTAATTAGAAACAAAAATACAATAGCTGAGTGAATTTTTCCTGACATACACACATATTATTGTTAAGTCAGAACAATTATAGAGTAGATTACAGTCATATTTCTGCCAACACTACTGCTGCTACTGCTGCTGCTGCTGCAGAGTCCTCCACCACCCACACCTCGTCCTCTTGTGCTGAGCTTTTGATATAGTTGACTTTACCAAGATCTAATCTTCATGTTTGTTACGCAAGAGGATAGTTTTCCCAGCAAAATCACAATGACTTTTTTATGCTGGTTCTCAAAGGAGATGAGCAACAAGGGTGTCTCCTGCCAAACGCAACCATACAACCATTTCCAAGAATTGCTCAAATCTTTGTGTTTCTTACTGAAATACACATTTTTGAAATCATTATATTTGGCGTCCAGGCTCTGACCTCATCACTCCCCACAAAGAAGTGCCAAGTTCAGCAGAGCAGGGAGTGGTGATAATTGCTACCCTCCTAGGAGACTCAGACTCAGAGCCAACAAGTAGGGATATATTAACAGCAGCAGCAGCGCTTGATGCAGCTCAAGCATCATTATTATTATGATTCACCAGTAAGGAGATTGCAGGTCAGAAGTCTTCTTAACAATAACTGGAAGAAATGATCGACAAAGCCTGAAAATTGAGAGCAATGTTGTAATAACCAGAATTTTACATGAAGTAGCACATCTTTTAAAGGCCACCCTGAAAACTGCTTTTTAATATTGAGTTACATACTGTTTTTATTTGAATCAGCTAGTTTGACATCTCTTATCCATCCAAGAAAAAGCCTTCTGACACACTTTGACTACATGCAGGAAACCTCCAGTGGAGCTGCTCAGTGGCCAGCAGTACATGACTGCAGTTGCAGTAGGTAGCTCCCAGTAGCCAACAACAGTAGCTGTAATCTCCTGGCACCTCTCCTCCTCCTTCCCCTCCTCCTCCTTTAGTAGCTGTGAAGCCCAGCAACAGAGGTTAATGGTATTTTCCCCACAGTCCACACCAAGAGCTTGAGCAGTGTTAGTAATTACACATGGTGCTTATACACACTGACATGGACCCCGAAAACACACGTTTACACACACAAAGATGCATAGCACTAAAGTAAACTACATGCATTAACATGCTTTCTTTTTAACACAGTCTCACACTGGCACATCTGTTTTTCTTTCTCCCACCACATTCTCACACACACACACACACACATACACACACAAGCCAGTTGAAAAGGTAGCCAAAGACTCCCATACACACACTAACACTAACACACTGCTGGATGCCGTGCCTCCGAGTCTCTATTGATTTGCTGTCGCTCATGGTGGAGATGCGATGTGTAAATTGGCTGCTTGTCACTGTTATGAGGCATTAGCCTGCTGGTCAGGAGGGAATCTGCTCTGCCAGATAATAACACAGCAGACAAACACACATACACATGTGGTGCGTCCTATTGCATGCTGTCAACTGATGAAATTTTATTTCATCATAACATCTCTCCAAAATAACTATTAATAATGTTTAACACATTCAGCCTAATGCTTGGAACGAACTTACGTACTTACTTATACTTACCAAATTTGTGAAGAAGTTAGTGCAGACAGAATATGACAGTTGATGGAGACGACGTGGAAGGAGGGTAAGTCATCCCACACACTTGTTACAGGGTTCCACCTGCCATTACATAATATATAAACTTAAGGGACAAAAAAAAAGAATCCCTTTTATGAGTCACATAGTGCACTTAATAACATCTCTGCAACTCCAGTGTAAATGTATGCTTTGTATTCCATGTCCGGTTTCTGGCTTTCTGTCCCAATGAGCAGTTCTGAGATGTTCCTGTTGAGATGTAACAGAGAAGAATGAATAGAAGCGTCTTCAAACACTCAGAATTAAACTGATTAGCAGGCAATGCTGCAGTTGTGTCAGTTCTCCTACATTAATAAGGATACAGTTTGTTTTTCTTCTGTTGCTTTTCTTCCTAATATTTCATGTTTATTCCCAGTCTGTCACTCTGTGTGTGTGGTTGTCTGTTTGTGCTGCTGGGCGTGGTTCCTGGTTCCTGTCCACTGGCAATCAACTGGCACACCTGCAATCTCCTCATCATCTTCAACCAGAACAGTATAAAACCCCAGCTCATTCATCCAGAAATTCATCAGTCACATCTATGGTAAAGATGCTACAGATGCTAGATCTTATAATAAATTTCATTGCTGAATTTTTTTTTTTAATTTAAAAAAAGAATGAATATACTACTCAGATAGCCTAAAGATCATTACTTCTGGTTGTATGAGTACTGTTTAAGGAACCCAATTCATCATAATTCGTCCATCATCTTTTGTCTTTCACAACAAAAGTGCAGGCTTGACATTGTGCAGTGCAAGGCCATTATTTCCAATGGAGAGAGCATCTGTGCACTCATGCTGATGTGGCATGCTGATTGAACTTTGAACCCAAATACACTGACCTCCCAAATACATGTCGAATTGGATTTAAAGATCAACAGGAGCGGTCAGCCACTCTTAAACAAGCTGAAAAAAGCAGAGACCACTTGCTTCCCAGTAACTTTAGACCTGTATCAAAAACGTATTTTTATTTCGAAGGTCCTTGGAAAAAAAAATGTTTGTAAACAACTTTTACAGGTTCTGGACAGCAGCAACATGTTGGTCTTTACATGAGACAAATGCAGCAGTACCGAAAAAGACGGCTTTGGTTCACTTCCTCTCTTTGGTTCGCTTGGTAGTCCATTTGCTTTCCCAGTGGAAGCGAACCACACCAGGGTTCACTTGCAGGCCAACCAAAAGAAGCGGACTATCCGAGTAAACAAACAGCTCTGGTGTTAAAGCACCCACAGTAGGCAGTTGGTGGGTATAACAGGGACTGCCTTTGACTGGTTTGCATCCTATTTGCCAGACTGGACTTTATCAGTGGCCAGTCAGAGTCTCCTCAGTTGCTGAGCTGACATGTGGTGTGCAACAGGGTTCAATCCTTGGTCCTATCCTTTTATTACTGTACATGTTCCCCTCCTTAACTAGGTATCACTGTTATGCAGACAATACCTAACTATGCCTTTTTTTAATTTTAATAACCTCAGCCAAATCTCTATCCTGCAAGACTGACAGCTATCACAGATTGGATGTCAGACAACTTCCTTCCACTTAACTTTAACAAAACAGAAGTCCTTATTATAGGCCTCCAAGAGTATTTCCCAAAAATTACAGCAGTGTATTGATCCCATAGCAACAAATGTAAAGGAAACCACAAGAAAAACAAGGATTCTCTTTGAGCAATATATGAACTTTGAATGGCACATAGGAAAGTAGTTCAATCTTTCTTCTTTCCAGTTTTAACGTAGTTGGTTTATTGTTTTTTCCTGTTTTGCATTGTACGGCACCTTGTAGCTGGTTGTGAAAGTCGCTTTATTAATAAAGTTTACTTACTTATGACGGACATATTTTTCCTGTAGAGAAGAATGGTGGAAAATCTTGTTAGTCATAAATACCAGGCATTACAGATATATTGGTTATCAAATGAATTTGCTGTTCCTCATTCTGGAGGATAACGTTACTTCTTTGTGTATGCAACATCATTGACAGCTGGTTGGCGAGACTCATATTGCAAGTTCACTTCCAAGTAAACACTGTTGGCTGATCAGAGATTCATTCAGACAATCACACATAATATATTTGACAAAATGATGGAGTTTTGAGCAATTTAGCCACAATATGAATAATGAACACAGTACTTTTAAAGTAGTGGTTATCAGATTATCAGTGGTTATCAGATCACATTGTACTATGTTAAATTAATTTACTGTACGATTTTATTTAGTACTACTTTTATTTCTCTACCACATTGTCTCCGAATACTTATTAGCAGGTTCAGTTCTGTCTGAAAATATCAACCTCTAAAAACTGAAAGTGTTGTCATGTCTTTTGTGCTTTGATAGTTGACAGAAATTATCCATTTACATGCACATTATCGGGCATTTAGTCACACCACTTAACTCCAAAAAATGATCCTTAGATATTAGATCAAGCAAAACCAGTGTTCAGCTGTAACCACATTTCTTCGCCCTTCCCTACTTTCAGCCTTTGCAGACTTGATGTGACAGCTCCAAATTCTCCAGCAACTGAGTCATCTCCTAATCGCCCTTTATTGTCGTCTGTTCTGGCCTTTTTCTCTCCCTGCTGCTCATTTTAGAGGCTGATCGGTGGGAGATAATGAGGGCTAATGGTCTGCCTGAATGACAGACTATGTTGTATATTCCCACATTCAAGTCACTGTCTGTTACCTCTACACAGAGGCATCATTTTATAGAACACTGTAATTTATGATTAGAGATTACAGAAAACCATTATTTTAGCTATTTAGTTACGACTTCATCTGATGCCAGAAAAGAGTCGCATCCCACTGAGATCACAGGCGGAAATTTCCAGCTAGTTCAAAGATTTATCAATTTGATTGAACTATAACACAGACACTATGCACTGTGTCAGTCTTGTCAGATGGAAGTGACAGGACAAAGACTTGCTTTTCTTATAAAAAATGACACCTGTAAAATGGACATATTCACTTCCAGTTTATGTTCCAGCAATAGAAGCTTGGGTTTTAGAGTTGAAGATAATGGTTGGTGAGGGCATCAAAGAAGAAGTGAAATAAAAAGAAAACTGTGACAAGTGATCACTGCAGTGTCCATTAGAGAATACTGTATTTTCCTCTTTCAGACAAAAGCAATCTATAGAGCCCATCACACTGGGAGGCAGAAGTTGCATCTGACAGCGTTAACAATTAATGTGTGAAGATAGTGCAGCTCTCCATCAGCCTCCTGTAAATAGCTGGCATGTGGAGAGCTCCTCAGCAGATGTGATACAAGAATTCATTAGCGGCCCTGTTTCTCATACTTGTCCCCAGAAAGCTATTATCTGCCAAGCTGAGCTTGAGGAGATTCCAAAAAAAAATTAAAAATCCAGTCACTATCTCACAATATGCATCCCTGCTTCAAAATACATTATAGATCTTTTTTGCTAAAAAGACCAATGCTGTATCGCTACTCCATTTTACAATTTCCCTAACAAGCTGTGACTCATTTGCTGCAGGTCATGACATTCAGCAACAAAATGTGCCCAAATGTTTTCAGAGGTGTGACATTTCATGTTGTTTTTCTGTTTATCTCTGCTCTTTGACCATGGAAAGCAGAGTCCTTGTATATAGAACCGCAGCCTGGTTTGTTAATAGCCCTGACCTGACCCTGTGGGGTATTTGCTGTATCGTCCAATACCTATAGCTGTTGAGAATGAGTCCAATCAAAGAAGGGTCACCATATTTGCATGCGCCCAAAACCAGGACCCTTGAGTATACAATACATTCATGTATGCACATATGCCTGCACCGTAGACTTTTTCATCAGGATGGGGGGCAGTTATTTCAGTGCATAGCACAAATACCCTACCTTTCAACACCATAGATGCCATGATCACAGCATTTTCATTGCCGGGTACTTTGATTATTAAGCCTCCTGGAGCTCTCTCTCTCTCCCAGTAGCATTCACCTCCATCATCATGAAGTGCTTGAGCGGTTAGTCAAAACTTTCATCATGTCCTCCCTCACCGTCTCACTGGACCCACTGTAATTTGCATACAGATCAAATCAACGGAGGATGCCGTCACTCTAACCCTCCACACTTCCTTCACTCCAACTGGATAAGAACTCAAGTTAACTTAAATGAGTTATTTCTTGACTTTTGTTGATCAGTGTGTAAGACAAAATAAGACAAGGACCCCATCATTCCATACCGTTGAAGACCACGAGACGTGGTTGAAAGCTCTGAAAAATCTTAGTAAGTCAGCAAATCAGAGTATCCTGCTCCTGTTTTGAGATAAATCAGCAATTTGTATCAAAGGGACTTTGACATCCAATGAAACAAACATGTTCATAACACATTTTCACAATGGAACACAAACAATTCCAAACCAACCACTTTGGATACAATTTTGAGTTGATTTCAGACACATTTTGTTGTAAGGTCCTGAGTTTGACGGTTGCAGTGAAAGGTTCTTGCAGATGTGAAGAATACAATATTGAAGGAAATTAAACTGGATATTTAATTTCAGCCTAAATTAAGGCTAAAGTAACCATACCTCCTGAATGGTGCACGCACAGACAAACACATTCTGAAGGAAACTGCAGTTGCTTGCCAATACAGCAGGGTGCCATCTGCTCAATTGCAAGACTGTCCATCACCTAGAAACAGCCAATCAAGCAGCTCGACTGTGACGAGGTGACACCCTGGAGCCTGCTGTAGCAGATGGAGGAGAACAGCCCTAAATAAACGGCACTGAAATGCATTTAGACACTCATCTACAGCTACATACAGTATATTAAATATGACGACACACCACAGATCCACTCTGCCCTATCTGGGCTGTCAACTGGACTAAGCAGTGTAGATATACAGTACAATAAGATAAGTTACATGTGTGCTGTATGATGAATAAGACACACGTCAGTCAAACCACAGATCTGATTTCAGTGATTGCAGGCTACTTCAGAATGTCACTGATGGCAAATCTAAACTGAATTGGTGCTCATGAGACATTTGGACTCGATTCCACAAAGCAGTAGACATTAGAATTGTTGACAGATGGTCGACCAATGATTCAATCTGTCCATTTCTTTGTCATTTTATCCAGCAATTTGGCCTAGAACAAGAATTCTTGAAATCTGATGGCCATATTATCATCATAGAGACAGAAAACAACCACAAACAGACACAAGTCTTGCTTCACTTGTCTTATGTAGGAGAGATGGGGTGGGCAGGGGCTTTTACATGTCTCTGTCCAGAGGCCTACTGTTTCAGAATCTGTCCGTGGATGACCACTTTCAATTCTGGACACAGTTTTTCTCAGACAAAGTATATAACTGAATAAACTATACTGTGGCTAATTGGTATTTTTAGATTAGATATACAGATTGAGACAAATGTTAAGTATTATGAAGACTGTTGTTCTTGGGAAACATGAAAGAATTTGTAGTTTAGAAAAATAAATCATAGACCATATGGGAGGAAGAGTAAAACCATACAACATTTAAAGGAGATAAGGGATTTCCAGATACATGTCTCAAGTCAGCTGTTGAGTAAGTTTTCAAAAAGAATGAGGACATCTGCTCAACAGAAAGGAGAAATCCATCAGACCACATTCTGTAAATGATAAGATAAATGTACTGAAGACATAAAATCCATAGTTTTACAAAGTGTTATGATGAGGCTCTTGCCTCTTTCCTTCCCAGTGTTTTCTGCCATTTTTCTCCTCCCTTGTGTGTTTGTATGTCTTGTCTGTCGAGTGTCCTGCTGGGCGTTTCCCCCTCTCACCTGCCTAATCACCACCACACCTGTGTCCCATCCTCCAATCAACCTGCACAGGATTAAATACCAGCTCAACCTCCCAGTTGCTGCCACATTGCCCAGTCTTGATTGCGGTAATGTTACAGCCAATGAAACCAGCTCTGTGATGCCTGTCTAACCCTGACCTCTCTGTGCTCTGGGAACTCTGCCAGCCATTCTCCTGCCACGTCCAGTTCAGTCTCATTGCCTCACCTGTTTTTGGATTTTTGCCACCACCTGACCTGCACCATTCCTGATCTTCACTCAAAATCCATCCTGCTCCTTGAATCTTTTAGTATTGTGTTGAACATTACAATGAACAGTTTTTTACTGATTCCGGGCTCTGGTTTGTGTTCAGCTAACACAGAGATGCAATGACTTTGTTTTGGTGCTGCTCTTGAAATGCATGACGTTGTCTAGGCGGTTTGGTCCTTTTTTTTTCTGGCATTCCCCGCCCAATTGAACCAAGTCCCCTGGACTATCCTGATGTAAAAGCAACCTTAGAGTTTGGACAAAACTGCAATGCATCACAATGGTGGTCTGTTGAAAAGCAAATGATGGGTATACCTTTTGAAAACTATATGCTCCTACAGTGTAAATGAAGAATACCCTCTGTGCTGAAAAGATCCTACTGAAACAAACCAAAAACCCCAAACATTTTGTCTTCTGGAAGTAAAGTGACTTCTCATTACTGAGTGCAACAAAAAAGAACCTGAATGCCATTTCAAAACACAGGCATTGCATCACAATGCGATAGCTCTGCTTGACTGTGTTCGTTAATGCTAATGAGGAAGCATGGTGAGATGTGAAACAGGTTTAATCTGTGTTTCAGTTCAGTTTCAGTCCTGCCCTGCATGTGGGTTCGCTGTGTAAATCCAGTTGTTCTGTCACCTCTCCAGCTGACTCACCGCTGTCTTCCTCATCAAATCCCACAAACAAGGGAAGCCAGGGATTAGTCCCAGCTAAATACACTAAGCTCATTTGATAATCATGGTTTCTCCCCAATCTCTGCTAATTAACAATGGATGTGACGAAATTAATCTACATGACTGGCTGCGAGTATCCATCTGTGTTATCAGCATCACATGAATGGATTTTGTTTCTGCAATTCGCGGCCTTTGTGGCATGAAACTCTTTTGATCTAATTCTAGCACACTGATATGCAGGTGGCTGAATCACCACAGGGTGCCCTTGACCATCCAGGGATCATACGAGTGGCTGTGCAAGTGAGATAATACACCTTCTGAAGCAGCTACTGAAGCTCTTAAAACTTTTTTTACTGTATTTGCTTTACACTGATGACGTTGGAGTGGACTCCTCTTTCAAACCACATGTCTTCCCTGTCCAAGATGCAAACATCATTGTCATTAAAGGAGTGTCCCTTGTCTTTAAGATGTAGGAAAACTGCAGAGACTAGTCCCGATCAGAGGTGCTGGTAGCATCAGTTTAATATCAGAACTGGAGAGAGTTTGTCTTCATTTAGGAGAAGCAAATAACGACATTGAAGGCTTTTCTTGATTTTAAAAAAATGTTTTTGCTCATGCCAACTGGCTCCATGACAGTACCCTCCATGACTAAACAGTTTCTAATGGGTTCCCAGATAGTGATTAATCAGTGAGGTTACCTTGGTATAAACAGCATTTATATTTTAATGAGTGATTCTTAAATATTTTAGTTTGGCATTATTTTAAAGAGCAATTTGATTGTAGCATGGAGCATCAGCTCAGGACAAGTAGTGAATATCACAACAAAAACAACATAAGCACAAACATCAGAGAAAGAAAACTGCAGTAAAATATAGTAATATAATATAGGACTCCTTCACTGAAAAAAATGTTTTGTTGAACGAACATAATTTTATTTCGTCAAGTTTTTGCACAAAAGTAAATTTAAATAAATTATATTAGTAATTACACCTCAATGACTTTGAGTAGATTTCACTTCAATTTCCTTAGTAAATCCAATTAAAGCTATTTTGAATGTACTTAAATAAATTATGTATGCTTTTTTTTAAAATTGTGCTCTTTCAAACCAATTAAATTGTCTAAAATTTAACTTTTTAATTCAGTTAATTCTAATTAAATGTTTTAGCTACAATTAGCTCAGCTAAGCATCGTATACCACACAGAACCACAAAATGTGTTTAGACAACCATCTTTAATATGATATCAATTCTTAACATTTCACATCAGAGCAGTCACATGACCTAATAAGATAAACACCCGTAAATACTAAGTGCAGAGATGGAGAACACTTTTTTAACAGATACATGAATATCTTGTTTGTAAAAAAATAAAAAAAAAGATGCTCTGATTCTGTAAACGACCATTAAGAAAGACAAACTCCAGTACATTGTGAGTGGTCTCCTGATCAGAGACAAGACAGGAGGCAACCTTTGCTCTCAACATGTACAATGCAAAGTGCATAAAACTTGTTTTAATTTTAACCCTTATCTTTTAAAAGCTTCCACTAAAGAGATAAAACCCGCTGTTCAGATTCTGTCAACCATAATCGTAACCATAACCATTAGGATGGAATGAACAATATAAACTCTAACACGTTTGTGTGATGTCCTAATCAGAGACTACGCAGCAGACTAGTCTATCCCTGTTACATGCAAAGTTGTGGCTACCCTTTCTAGAGCTACCTTACAGCTTTTTCACAAAATATACCTACCTAACAGTTTCAGCAACATTCAATCCCAAACCATACAAAAACACAAATGCTGCCCAACTCTGAGATCACAATATTATGGAAACTACAAAGGTTAATTGAAGAACAGATATAATAAAGCACATGGCTTTGTCGAGTGTAACAAGATTAATTCAAATGAATATCCTGTCACCCTGTTGAGTATTGTCCTGGAGCAGACAAGAGAGGAGGAAACGCATGAGACCCCAGTTTTCGTACGTGTTCCCTCCAATGGTTTTGGAATAGCATGTGCCTGCCCATCTGTAAGGACATTTCAGAATGGACTCATTGAGACTGTGCAGTGTGCTAACATGCGTTTCATGTGTCTCTTTGCTTCTGAGAGTAAACACACCTGAACTCACTTCTTCCTGCTGAATTTCAGACTACAGACACAGAGGTTGTGTGATTCTGAGGTCTCAATACTATGGAAACCGGTTCATTGAAGAACAGATATAATATATAAAACACATGGCTTTGTTGAGTGCATGAAGATTAATTCAAGTGAATATCGTGTCACTGTTGGATACTGGCCTGGAGCAGACAAGAGACACAACACACAGAAGCAGCAATAAGTTAGTGTTGGGTGTAATGTCCTCACCATTGGCTGTGTGAATACTTCTATCCTGTACACAAACATTTTCTCATTTTTGGGGAACACTTACTGCATTTGCGATCACATTAGACATGCTTTCACAATTAACAGTATAAACAAAGAAACACATCATGTCATTACAACTGTGGCTGAAGAATTCCTACAGTCCAAGCCTGATTTTGTTCTTTAGGCCAAGGACCCTGGGGGAGAGCTTATCCCCATCCATCTGCATGAGTACTTTTTGAATGAATTCGTAGTAGTATCTCAGTTCTTTGGGGTAGGCCAGGTTCAGTGCGTAGATTACTCCAAGCATCATTGCACAGGCCTGGGCTTCAGATCCAATGTTGTCCAGGATGATCACTCCTTCAACAAAAACTCCAATGTCATCATGATGTCCAGGATCTCCATTCTCCTTGCTGATGACATAAATGCCCATGGTGCACCTTGTCACACCGGTATGTCAAGTTGAGTTTTTGTCCTGTCTCCATGTTTGTTTTGTGACTTCCTGTTTTATTTTGGAAATTAACTCTCCTCTCGTTTCAGGTCACTTGCCCTTCCTCATGTGTCACCAGTCTGATTGTCTTCCCTGATTCCTGATTGTGTCCACCTGTTCCCCATTTCCCTCCATGTGTGTTTATAGTCTGCGTCTTCCTTTGTCCTGTGCCAGTGTGTCAAGTCTGTTGTCCTGATCACCAGCCCTCTCGTCACAGTCAAGTCTGTATTTATCTCATAGTCTAGTTTTTGTTGTTTTCTTATAGTTCCTCGTATGAGTGATTTTTTTTTTTTTTTTTTTTTTGGCCTTTGCCTTATCGTTAGTTCTAGTTTAGTTAGTGCCTAATTTTGATCTTCCCCTGTCGTGAGGCGCTTTTTGTTTTTCCCTCTTTTTTTTTTGGAGGCGTTTGTTTGTTTTGTTGTGTTGCCCGGCGTTAAGGAAATAAAATCATGTGCTTCATCCAGTACTCTGCATTTGAGTCCTCTGTTTTGAGTTTCCTGGTTGTCACACCTCTGCATGTCTGTCAGGATGTTATCCACACAAGCTAGATTTGTGCATCAAATTGTTTTACGGGTATTATGTGAGCCAAGGTGTGTTTTAACTCCATACTGGGAATTATCATATACTGTATGCAACAGGAACAAAACATTTTACCATATTGACTAACAGGTAAAACAGCACTAGAAGCTTCACTATATGCACTGTAACAGTAAATGATTCTAACTTTACTAACTTACCATATACTCATGGATAAGTTGTCCATCATCCTCACCAAGGTAGAGGCAAAGTGCCCTGAGGACTGCTGCCCTTCTCGAATGCACATCACTCGTAGCCTGTGTGAAGAGATTCAACTGATTAAAAAACATTTCTAGACATTCAGTAATTACAAAAATATTTGGAATTTTCAACCTTTTGGTTATACTGTAAATAACCTTATTCCTTTGATTATACAATAATAGTGATGTGTGGTTATATATGACATGTATGGTAGTTTACGTTCACTTCCCCACCTGAGAAAACAGGGCTGAGTTTGCTACTATAACATTCCATCATCATTTCTTTGGAAGTATGTCTTACAGTAATAATCCAGGCTGTTACTGAAACCAAGATAGCTTTCACAAACAATTAAAGAGTATATCAAAGCACACATACGACTAATTTTAAACAATAAATAAACAGAGTTACCTCTTGTAAGATCTGCAGATGTTTGGCTAGTTTCTGGCCTATGACGCCTCCCTTCTTCTGGAAAGCTGATGTCAGCTGAGGCTGAAGACTGTCCATGAATGTCGTCTCAAGTGGATGTGTTATAATTCACTGGAACTCAGCATTCATATGTAATGGTGATCCAAGACCTCACTATCAACTGAGGTTGTTTTCATGGCGTAAGAATTTGTGTATCATATTTTAGTCAACTGCCTCTAATCCATTAAGAGAAACACTATTCAGTGAAAATGCGCAATGAAAAGAGGCACACTGGAGGGAAGCATGTATTTACCTCATTAATATGGAAAAGTGCAGGCCACCTCACTTTAATCTCTCCAACACCTGGACTTCCATGCATCACTTCTTTTCTTCGGTCGGAGAAAGTTTTAGACATCTTCTCTCTTACATTTGATGCCCCGTTTCTTTGTCTGACATTAATCCATCTTAGCCTGTCTCATTCTTTTCTGATGACCACAGAACGACCTTAAGAAAGATACTACACACTAATACAGACCTATACTTTATTATTGATCGTTGGCACGATTGGCAGATTTATTATGAAATTAATGTTAAATGTACTTATTATTACTTATTGTTGTATCACTTCCAAGTTTAACATGGCTGTGAGGGATCTGTTTGTTGAATGCACTTACCCAAACAATATGAAGGTCCCAAGCTTGGGTTGAAAATCCAATGAGTTAAACCTGCCAAGTAAGAACACAAATATATAAAATCATGAATAAAAAGTCCACATCACTGTGCCTCAGTACTATAGGAATAACAGATGGCAGATTAGAGTTAAGTAAGGGAAAAGATGCTATGTAATTTTAGGTATTTATTCTAGTTCACTTCACATCATTAATTTATCCCATATTAATTATTGCATTAAAAAATTAAGGTTTTTAACTTGTTTATTAACATTTAATCATGAATTGAAAGAAATGCATTGAATACAAAAAAAAAATCATATTTCCCATGTTCAAAACAATAACACAGGTTGTTGTTGGATTTGCATTTGTTTTAATCTTCCCTGCAGAGCATACTTAAGATTAAAAGAGATGCTCACCTGTCACCACCTTTATTTCAAGTCAAGTCTGACGTTTTTTGTTTGTTTGTTTTTGTGGTTGTAATAAATGTCATGTCCCTTGTTGCATGTCTTATGTCTGTATCGCCACATCTAGTGAGTAAAACCTGCGCATACTAAGAATAAAATATTCATAGCATAAGACTGACTTTTCACAGCATCCAAAGCATGCACTTCTGCGTCATCAACATCAATCCTCCATAAAGCCATACATGAGCTATTCAGACGCCGTTGAAAGGAGTCGACTGCTTCAGTGTTTTAACCAACGATAATGCAGAAACATACACACAGCAAATAAGTGAGCAGCGGAACCGAACCGAACGTAGTACTAAGCTGAGAGACCAACGTGGAGGTGATAACAGCCGCACACACACATGCTGCCTCAGTCGGTCAACACACACGGCACGGTGTGTGCTCCTGCCCGCCCAGAAAAGCAAATGCCCTCCAATTTCAGCAAGGCAGGCAATTATGTACCAGACACGTAATGAACAAAGTCGGTTAGGCTATTTGTTGGAGTAGGAGTCAAGTTGCCTGAAAAAGTCTGACCGAGTCATAGCAAACTCACCTCACCATCTCTGATATCCTGCCAAGAATCAGTTTTCAAGCCAAATTAATTAAAATGCGTTTATTTGTGTTTAACCCACCGACGCCAAGTATCAGGAGCAGGTTAACTAGCTAGGTAAAACACAGACATGTGGCTAGCTGCACTGCTGTACCAGCTTGCGTTTTGAACAAAACATTTGTAAAATGTAAAAACACCGTGGTTAAAGTAAAACTAATACACATTGATGAATATTAAAGACGTGGTAGTGTGCGCTTCACCTGGCAGGTGTCCAGAGTGACTGTGCGAATTCAAAGCCCAAACAGGATGTTATGCGCACATTTGGATGAACGTAATTTTTTCAAGTTAGATTTAATTGAATGAATTATGATTACCATAATTTTGACCTTTTATGTTGGAATTATTTATATTTTACAAGTGGAGTCAAACATCACAGATATTTCAATTAAAATACGCTTGATTTTTACATGTAACATTTACTCTCTGATACATAAAGCTGTACAAATCATTTGATCATGACCATGGCATATTAAACCACTTCCAAATAAGCCTCTGAGTATTCACAGTAATTTGACATCTGACCTTGAATTAAAATATTTTGTGCAGTCAAACACTCCCTTGCAGTGGAACCTGTAGATCATACTTCATGCATCATTTTTCAGGATACTTTTTTAGATGGCAGTGAGATCTGCTGATCTTACTGATTAACCTCTATTTGTATTTAATGGATCAAATTGTTATTATTTAGGCCATTGAAGTAGAATTAAAAAATATAATGATAATGTTTATCTATTTTAAAAACAAAACAAAACAAAAAAAATGGTCTAAAACGTGTTGAATCTTTAGGCTCATGCCATTATATTGTACATAGGCTATTAAAGAATAAGAAACAGATTATTTTCTATGGTTTTAATGTAATTACAGTCTGTATTGGAGGTGGAAAATATACCATAAAACATAATTTGCTGATTCACAGATATACACAAATATATCATTAAAAATGTGGCAAAATGGGAGCTAATAATACTGAGGCAAGAAGAGAAAGGGGCAGAGAAAAGGTGTGATCCAGATTTCTGCAGAAGCCCTCAGTGTAAGAGAATCCACTTCATTTCAATTGGAGCTGAGAGTGATAAACAATCTGAATAATGTTCCTGAAGTGGTCTAATCTCTTTAGGACAGAGAGAGCTGGAGGATGGAGGGCAAGACGGGTGAAGAGGATTGTTAATTTCATCAAAATGGTGGCTTGAGGAGTGGAGGAGTCTGGAGATTCAGCCCACAGGGAAAAAAAAAAAACTCTCCCTCCTCCTTTATCCTGTTACATATTACACTGTCTCCCGCTGCTCAGCCTAATGCTTAAACTCAATTATTCCTCCCACAGTTAGACAAACAGCCACGTCGGCTGGGGAGTTTTCACACTGTCCCTGGGCGTATTTGTACCAGCAGTGCATTGCTATTAGGGGCCAATATTAGCCTTTTATTAAATCTGGTCCAGTCAGTGTCATCTACCTTAGATATGATGGATATTAAGCAATTTTGGTTAGGTGTTTAATGAAAAATTAACAAGGCACTGACTATTCTGGAAGTTCTTCTGAACTGATATAATGAGAGATTTGGAAAGTATGATATTGTAAGTTATGAGCTTTGGGCTGTGACTGAAAGAATGTGATTGAGGATACAAGCCAGAATTTAATTCATACATAGGGTGGCCAGGCTGTCCTCAGGGAAAGTTGAGGAAGTCAGACATTAGAAAGTAGCTCAGACATTAGAAAGTTGAAGTGTTGCTTCTTGGCATTAAAAGAAGGCTGGTTTGAGAAGGTCTGAGGATCTAATTGGGATGCCTCCCTCTGGACCTTTTGCTGGCATGCCAAATTGGAAACCCAGGAGTACACAGAGTATATATCTCCCAACCTCAACCCTTTTATGACCAATACCAACGTTTAAAAAAAAAAAAGAAAAAAAAAACGTGTTCTTTCCCTAACCTTAAACATACTGTAGATATCATGACCAGAAAGACAACATTTTATATATCGCCATGTTTAATGGCAATATTTTTAATCCATGTTTTCTGGGGTTTTGTAGAATCCTTCAATATCAACTTTCCTGTCTGGCAATTGGGTTGGGTTTACTCAGGTTGATGGTAGCACAACCACAACCCAGAATAAGCATCAAGAAATGGATGGATGACCAGTGGTGTGACCTTCTGTATTATACCACCACCAAGTCAAAAGTTCTCCTTGAACACACTTTTCCACATGCTCCATGTACAGTATCTGGTCCTGTGACATTTCCACTAGCGTCATCTGGCCAATACACCCACTTGTACAGAATAGCAAAACCCAAGCACATCTGCAACATCTCTCAGCACACCTTCTCAGGAAGTGTTCTACGCATAACCGAAAGAGAGCACATCAGGCAGTACATTATCGGTCCCTTATTTATGAGAAATCTCTATTTAAATCTTGTACCATCTCTGGTTGGAGTTCTACATTCAAGAGTCTTCTTGGATGAGCCAGCACCAGCTCCACTGGCACTGGCATCCACCTCCAGCTAGAATGGGCCAGTGAAATCTGGAGAAACCAGGAACTGCAAAGGGGGCCTTTACAGGCTTCATATCTAAATGGTACAGGTGAGTTGGTGAATTTGGGACAGACAGAGGAGCAACATCAGCAAATTTACCTGCCTGTGCACGGGTTGCAGCATATGCAGGGACCACAGGCAAAGACTAACTAATTCAGGTACAGTCAGATCGGAGACTGGCACAAGTTTATCCACCACTTCAGGAGTTGGAAAAACCTTCTCCCCTGCCAGATCATTACCCAGAATGAGGGCCACATCTCTCACTGGCAAACATGAACATATGCCAATTTTCACTGGACCAAAAACAAGAGAGGAGCGCAGGAACACAGTATGTATCGGAGCCCTCAAAGTACACATTCTCACACTCCGAACGAGGGCATCAAAACCACAGAAGGAATTAGGAGAAAAGGGCAAGACACCTTGCAACAAGAGGGACTTAGTGGCACCTGTATCATGCAGGATGGTGATCGGTGATGTTTTCCAGTCAGAGAAAGAGACCTTTGAAATGAACCTTTTGACTGCTTGGAACTCTGATTCTGCTCCTTCTGCTGGAGAGCTGGGCAGACAGCAATAAGGTGGCCTTTTTCATGGCAATAAAAACACTCACATGTCAGATGGGATTGCAGGATCACTCAGTGAGCTTCTTGGTAGGCTTTTGACCTGAGCCTTCGGGGCTAGAGCTAGGCATACACTGATGCAGGACAGAGGGAAAGACAGTACGGTGAGCACAACACTAACTCTTCTGCAAGTACAGCAGCTATGGACACAGTGTCAGATTTATGTTCATTTAAGTAGACCACAATTGTGAGACATCAAAAATGTTGGCAATCAGCAATAGGTCAGCTTATGTGCATCTAATTTGTCAAGTGAAGGGGATTGTGGAAACCTGTCCACGTCAAACGATTCAACCATTCTAGGTTACACACCCAACCATGGACAACCAACCATGACAAACTCCAAATTCTCTGGGGAGAGATATGAGCCTCCAAAATGATGTTACGCCCTTGTATAGGGTATAGGCTATCAGCTATAAGCTGTGGTTGATCAGCACCTAGGCAAAGATCTTTACACGAAGACAGGAGGTCACACTCTGGTCCAGAACACAAACATATGACAGAAAATGGCTGGCCGCTGACATTTCTAGCTGAAAGATTTGAACATTTGTGCTCGCTAAAGGATGAACCTTTTCTATTTTGAAAATATTTTGGACTCTCGTGAGATTTCCTGGAGCACCACCCATGGACAAAATGTCTTTCCACATAAGAGATCTCATAATTTATCAAGCAGTTTGCCATAAAAGTGAACCCTTTTGATTTGAATTGTATTTTCTTTGCACTCTGCAAACATAACATTTTTAGGCCAAAAGAATTTAAATCATATTAACTGACTTGAAAATGAACTGAACTGAATCAAATTAAATTGAGTTGAAATTAACTGACAGACTGAATCAATGTTGTAAATCCTATTATCTTTTTTAATATCCATTTATATTCAGACTGTAATGTCATATTGTGAAAATATCTTGTGCTCCTGCTCATAGTGAAAACTTCATCAGAAAGGAACATCAGTATTTATTATTTAAGTGATCATTGCTTTAACATTGTTCAAAGCTTTCCATTGTTTCAGGCTTCAAAGTCGAATGTTTGCCCAGCAATTTAGGATATTATGTTTGACCTACTCCAAACAATACAGGGTGATCATCTAATAAATTCTCACATAAACATTGCAGTTAAACTTCTGCTACAAAGTAATGCTCTCTAAACTTTGTGTTTTGTTGGGTTTTTTATGATGATAAAAGAATTACGTTGGAGTTACAACCTGTACAGCTGGATCTTATGCTTGTCCACATTTTTCTATCACTATTTTTTTGTTGAGGTAGCTTGCTGGCTATGGAGGAAGACGACCCCATTCTTAATCCCGCCATCTGATTGACTGACTCTCCAGTTGGATGAAATGGGCACAGTGGGCAAACTAAACACCCCTTTATTGAGGAATGTCATGCTGTGCAAATTTTCAATAAAATTTTACATTTCATTGATGACAAGCCTTATATGAAGAGGAACTTTTGTGGTTGCATTGTGCTCTATTCAAAAGTTCTCATGAAGTTTCTTGTGCACCTACATATGTGTTGATTTTTCCATAACACTGTGATACGTGCAACCTCTACGTAGGTTAATTACTGTTTGACATTTTACTTCCACTGGATAGTTTCACACCAGAGAGCAAGAGGAAACGTGGGCAGAGAGGGACAAAGGTCCCTAAACCAGACATGAACCCATGTTCCAGACCACTGGGTCACCAGGATGCCCCAGATGTGACCAGCATTTATTCAGCAAGGAGTTAGCAGTCAGTCATTAACCTCTGAGATTATGTTGATGCTTCCTGCAGCTGCTTCTCAATAAAAGCCCTCTGATGCTTTCTTGTTTTTTGTAAAGTAGCTGCAAATGTGCTTAGTTTGCATTGACAGTACAGTATATCAGCACTGATAGACTTCATCATGGCTCTGTTACAAAATAGCTAAAAACTGGACATGGCAGATTCTCACATTCGCACATTTATTCTCTATGACCACGTATGTTGAGCTAGTTTACTGTGATGTTGACACATCATGACCAAGAGCAGGGGGCATTATAGACCGGTCCAGTCAAAGTATCCTCAAAGTAATCTCTTAAACACAAAACAAAGTCAGTGGATAGTGGTTTGAAAAAGTTATTTACCATTAATGGACAAAAAAGTATGACCATGATTTGACAAAAACAGGATTTGTTGTTTGTTGCCATGCCCAAAACTTAGCCCAATATTACTTGGAATAAACTTCATATTAGATGATTCAGCATGGCTGTCCAATGCTAATATTCAGTGCCAATGCAGGAAGTTCTGTTCCTGTCATGGAGACATACGAGTGTGGAAGTCAGTGTGGTGGGTGGCAAAGTAGGGAGTCCAACATTCGTACAGAAAAGCTGCAATTCGTGGTTGTGTTTTTCAACCATCACCAGGATCTTTCCACAACCTTAAAGGAATATAGTTGATTAATTCAGCACAAAGGCGGAGGAGGCAGGGGAAAACAGCTAGCCTGGCTCACTGCTATGTTAAAAAATAATCCTATTCCTAAATTCATTCAATGTATCTTGTTACTTTAACCAATGCACAGTGTACTGTGATGCTGCTAATAGATTTGATAAACTTTAATGGGCATTTACAGCAAACCAATTATGAGTTTGGTTTATAATTTTATCATTCACCTATACATTTTCTCTTCCAAAGCTTTGTGACCACAGAGCAGTCACTGTGTTTTAACCGTCTATCCTCCAGTGTTTCAGTGTGAAAGCTAATTACAGCAGTATCCTCCAACACTGCCCACAGAGAGAATTATGATAATTCTGACATTTTCATCTTCTTTTGTCTCCCACCAATAATCAACTGATCTTCCTTTTCTAATAGATCATATTTTTGAGGATGTAGCTGGTTTTTTTTTGTTGTTTTTTTGTTTTTTCATCTAACAGTGGTGTGAATAATTTAGCAGTCATGAAATTTTTAGCCTCCTTCTTCTCAGTGGTAACAAGAAAAGCCACTCTGTGCACAGGATGCAAAGTCACAAGTTATTCATGAGGAGATGCTACATGACCGAGGAACACTGTGATATTTGGAGCTGGACAGAGGAACACAGTCCTGACATCAGCCATTCATCAGTGCTGAGCAGAGTCTGCAGATAATGTTTTTATTAGAAGGATCATAGCGGTCTAGCACGGGGAGTCCCAGTAGCAGGTCGTTGAGTGACTGGGAGTCCAGCAGGAATTATTGAGGTTCCCCACAGGAATACAAGCAGCTGTTTCAACGGAAATCAGTTTATTCTTTCTAGCAACTTCCACCATCGTTGTTGCAAAGGCACGGTATGAATTATGTGACACGGCATGATTCATCTATTTCTGTCCTCTGTGAAGCCTTGGATAAAAAACAAAAAACAAAAAGTAATTGCTTCAGAGCAGAGTCATCACAGCTTTCATTAGTCTTGTCTTGCCTGCCCCCCAGCACAAAAATGACCACATTATATCGAGCACGGTTGATCGATACCAGTGACTCAACAGCTGCTGAGATTTCTGGCTGTTCAAAACTCACTTTGCAGCCCATAATCTGTTTTCGAACAAACACAACCGCTCTAGACATTACCACTGACGCAGAGAAGAACACACATTTTTAACAGGCCAGCAATAGAGGATGGCAGTATGAGTGTACAACTGGCGTCACTAGAGGTGATTTTACCATTAGGCAAATGTAGAGTGGGTTATTGGCTTAGCTCACAGCGGCCAGCGGGGAAAAACATTGAATAAGAATATTTAATTTAATGCAGGATGGTCATAAAAAGCAAACAAGTGTGGCAAAGACTGTTTGTGAAATGTGTTTCAGTATGACACAAAAGTAACAGCATGAGCCTGTTATTAGCTGATTGTGTATGACCTCTACACCTGTGTGACATTTCGACTCATAAGAAGTCATGACAGTGTGACAGTGAGCCAGCATGAACAACACCAAGACCCTGAAACTGAAGCAGCTAAATGAAATTCAGCCATCATTCAATTTGTCATTTATATCTGTGGAAGCTTATCATAGACCAAGCAGCAACTTTACTTGACAGGTGACTGTGAAGCGAGACCAACACCGAAGTGCCAAAAGCTGCAGTTCCTCAAACAGCCACTTGAGGCTGGCTAAAAAACAAGTCCGTCTCCATAAGCTGCCATGTTCAAATGTCCAACCTCACAGCTGGTCTCTATAGCTAATTTCCTATAGCCAACAGTGTGGCTGCTTTGATTGACAGGTGGGTGCCATCACAGGTGGCTTGTTTGACCAACCAGGCTTCAATGAGTCCGCCTTAGTCCACCCACACTCCATGTCATTTTTGGCCGGGAGGTGGTGGAAGCAGGACTGCAAAGATGGCGACGGTTGTAATGTTGAAAACAGTTCAGTGTTGACAGATGTTAGGAAATGCATGTATGGTGCTTTAACGCCAAATTGTATTCATATCAGTATGTTGTAATCCACACAGATGGTGGAGAAAATATAACTTAATAATGGCACAACGTGAGAAATGAGAGGGCGTCCAAATGAGTCACCGTGCCTCTGAACAACATCACAACACAGTTCATCTGTGTTTGCTTTTATTCCATCATTATTTGGAATGGTGATTAAGGACGTCTTCACTTGCTTCTCATGTTGGATCTCTGCTCTCATTCCTTATACCACAGGAGGTTATGGCCAAGTATACACAGGCATAATATTCTCACATGAAACATATAGCATGTAGTATGGTTTTGTGAGCTAGCATCTCACCCAGAATGCAATTACATTCCAAAAACAAGACAGTCCTATACACACTTTCTGAAGACATAAAGCCACCTGACCTGTGTAAAATATGTTTCTTTAATTTGAAATTTGGACATGATGCATTCCTAAACCAATGGTAATAAATAAAATAAATATATAAATAAAACTGAGCTCTAACTAATGATACAGACAGGTTTTATTGTGACGCATGTTTTGTTTTGCCGTTTGCAGTATGTGTTCTCATATATTTATGGTGATGCTTATGGCGACTGGTTTTGATGTTTCAGTTTTGATCTTTTTCCCCTATGGCTTCATGTTGTGAAATTAAGGAGATTGATGGAACTCTTCTCATGCATCATTTATGGAGATAATTAGTGAGTGCATCTTCACTCAGTTGACCTTGTCTGGAAATAAATGATCAGAATAAATGCTAGAAAAAATGTTGCACCACTCAAGGTGAATGGATGAAAGTGATGATAAGAAGGAGAATAGTAAATGTGGGACAACTTATTAGTGCACTGTAACATCATTGAAACTGTAATTCTAGTCGATTAACTTTTTTGTCAGGACTTTATCAATGTATCCTTCTTATCTTATTTTGTTGAACTTAATTGATTTTTTTCTTTTTCATTGTGTTTCTTAATGTTGTGCGTTCACCTGATGCAAAGTATTTTTTAATTGTCTCTGTATTTGAAAGGTGACTTTTCATATGAATCTGAATCCTGAAGTTTTCAGGACTGTTTATTCGAAACAATTCAAGCTGCTGTGAACGATGTTTTCATATGGATAGTGCATTGAGGACTGGCAAATCACAAACTCTGCTGTCCCACGATCTTCTGAGCTTTTTACAATCTCTTGTCAACTCTTGTTTTTCACGTAACTTTACTGTTTGGTTACACCAAGCAAGTTTTCAAATGACCTCACTGTCACAGACAAATTTCCATTTTCTGTATGAAATCCTGAATTTTTTTATTTCTGGAGTTGTGGCATGCTCCTGCCATCTCAATCACATCAGGTGGTCATTAACTCAGTCCAAGGTGCCTAAATCTGTCTTTTTCTCGTCTTGACATTATATATATATTCCCATATATATATATATATATATATATGGAAATAGAAGCTAAGGAGTGAGCGAGTGTGCCTCTTTGATATGTCCTCACATTTCTACCACGATCGAATGGAGAAGGAAAAAGAGGAGAGAAATCTCCGCAGCCTTCAAAATGCACGCACAAGGACAGCTGTGGACAAAAGCTTTTGTTTCTGCTCTTTGTTCAACACTTTTTCTTCCTGTACATTTCCGCCAGGTGCAGGATGGCAAAATGAATCTAGTTCAAGTCTTGTAACTATTGACCTCCTCAGTCTTTGCAAAATCTTAAAAACTCTGACTTTTGACACACTGACTTTAGATGTGAGGGGGTGTCAGACTTTCTTTTAAAATAAATTTCAAAGTCTTTTCAAAGACGTCTAGTGTATGGTAGACATAAGGTGACGGCTGGGGTGGATATTTGTATGTACAAAGTGTCTGACTTTGACATTGAAGACTTTTTACATCTCCTTCTAAAAATAAACTTTTGGTTTCTCATATTTCAAGAATCTAACTCCAGTAGTTCCAGCTGCCTCAACCTCATCAAAAAAAAATAATCAATTGTACTACAGGTAGAACAAAAAAAGATTCATATGAAACACTTTTGTAATGGACATTTGTATCTTGGAAGGCCCCAAAAAAATAAAGTTGTCTTGCCATCTGAGCACTGGACCTGAGTACTCATAGTTTGTCTTTTAAGGCGCAGGATTGGGTTGGCTTAGCACCATTTCCTGAAGAAATTTATGCTTTCCCCACTGATGAACCCCTTCCACCGTGACCTTTAGACTTTATTGCATGGCATTTTATCATAAATGTTCTATGCTCATGCTGCTGTGAGACTGTTTCAAGAAGCTGAATGACATCTGAATGATGAATGATTGCATATAAATGTTCAGCTTTACGTTATGTCACTCTGCTATCCACATTTCCAGCCCCATCAACTATTTCAGACAACAGGGATGTGGCTGACGATCCTGTAGTGTTCTCTTTCATATTAATCTTGTCTTTAATGTATTTCACTGTGATAAGAGTTGAAAGCCTCAGAGGCGTCTCAGCACCAGAGAAGATCCAGAGATAGAGATGAGCTAGCGGCAGCCCAACAGCCAGCCCAGATAAAGCCACGGGATCTCCTGTG
Source organism: Miichthys miiuy (assembly GCA_036365135.1). NCBI lineage: Eukaryota > Metazoa > Chordata > Actinopteri > Sciaenidae > Miichthys > Miichthys miiuy. The sequence continues at coordinate 3,892,209 of CM071608.1, forward strand.
GACAGTTTCCTGTGACACCACTTCTCACCATGAAACTCTCAGAAGACTGTCGCCGAGCATCATCAAGTCATGCTCATTTCTGATAGCAAAAATCAATCCCACAGCAGCATCCGTCTCCATGTGGCATGTCGGAGAACATTTCAATGTACCATAGCCTAAAAGAAGGAGCTTTTTCTTCACCGATGTGAGAGCAACCTGGTCATCCCACATAAGCTGTACTATACACAACAAAAAGATTAGAATGTCACAATTCTTCCACATTGTCTCTGATCAACACGTGATGTTACACAACATAATACACTTGGTTGGGGTTCAACGTGTTGGCCACAATGACTCATCAAGTCACAGAAAGAATTTATGACTTTGAGAGGACTAATGTGTTCAAACAGAGTGAAAATATTGTGTCGTGTGTTCCCACTTTTATTTACAGGGGATATATTTTTACTTATATGTATTTTTTGGACTGAACTCTTAAAATCTTTTTTGTTTGATTCTCAATAGTTAATTAATCTCATTAGAGATTAAAAAGATACTGAACACCATGTTACAAACTTAATACTCATATTTTTGTCTTTGAGAACTCAAAATTTTGAATTCATATATCTGACTGTTTTATTGACGTTTTTCTTATAATGAATAATGGCAGTTTAATCCACCAATATGTATTTAATACACCAAATGTATAATTTACCTTTACCTGAAATTGTTTTGTCCTAAAAAGAAAAATTGTTAAATGATTAAACCTTCCATAGTCATTGTTTCCACAGAGTTGCATGATGGGAGAATACTACTGTAACCTTTGTTTCCCAATCCAGAAAAATGCAACTGACCCACACTGATGAACCACAATGTTGCCGAGCTGTTATTCAGTACTAACAGTGTTAACTCTGAAGACCAACGTTCTATTCCTGTTGTGAAGGTTTAAGAGCAGCTTTGCTTCAGTGACACACCTGTTCATTCAGTTGTTAGAGACATCATTGTCACTTGCAGTGAGACACAGAGCAGCTCCTCTTTAAACCTGCACACATTTTGATGTTCAGCTTCAGTTTCTTTCACCAATGACTTGGATGATTTCTTACATTTGTATTTAACTGTTGCCCAGAGGTTCTTTGTCTCTGTCTGTGCATGGTTCAACCAGGCTGATGGCTGAAAGACAGTGTTTTATTCATCATGTATAAAGACATTCATATAAAATAACATGTGATTGTAAAGAGGATTCTCTACAACCTAAGCGTGAAAGAGCATTCAAAGGTATAGATTAGTCCTCTCAGCCACCTGACTGCACTGAATCAAACTTTTGTGCAGGTGATTCCAAACCTTTGAGCTGTAATGTATATTGATTACAGAAGCCGTACTACTGATTTGTTCCAGCAAATACACTTTGAAGGAAATTTAATTGTTCCCAGATCAAACATCAACATAGCTGGCAACCTTAACCAAATGCACTGTGGGTTTGTTTTAATATAGAATAGGTCCACAGTGATGTACAGCATGAGGCACTCATTAACAATTACGGTATGTAACTGAAACCACAACCTCTCACTAACTTTAGCCAAAGTGCTTTTGTTGCCTTAATCTAAACACATGAAAGACACACGATGCCAGTCTCAGCCTCAAAGTCCTGAGCTTTGTACACCGACCATCGCCCTGGATCACCTCTTTGTGATGCTTGATTGGTGAATAAATGTAGCTTCATTTACTGAAAAATAATAGTCTATAATGTGGAACATAATCCAGTCAGTGATTGTGTTATTTGTCTAACAACATGTCTTGACAATAAGGTTAAAAGCAGCTACATCACCACATTGTGACTGACTGTGATTGATTGATATATGTCATTCTGATGTATTCACAACATGAAACATAGGTTTCTCTGTTGAAAAGGTATTGATCCAATGAGCACTGCAAGGGGATTAACAATTAGCCAATCAGCACTGTGGGTGGCACACACCGTTGTCAAGCTGATTTACTACAACTGATCTTTTATCTGTAACTGCACCAACAGCCTCCGCCCAGGGAATGCAGGTGAAAATTTGCTTTTAGCTACATCTGGAAGAATGCATGTCACACATTGTCCCTGCTAAATAAACAACTAAATAAATCAAATAAATTGACCACGAGCATACAGTAACACAATTTATCTGCCTGTTTTTGACAGACAAAAGGAATGCGTGCTTGTTTATGACATAATGACATGAAATATATATTTTTTATGACAATCATTTATGATCATTTGCAAACTGGCTGAAGCCCTGTTTGTTGTGGATGGGAGGTGACTTCAATATTTTTTAACTTACTGATTTTAGTCAGTTGAACTGTGAACTATACTTATCAGTCACTGCAGTCTGTGAGGCAAAGCCAACAAAAAATGAAGATTCAGTAATTCTTTGTCTTATTTCATACTTTAAAGTGTTAATAACACCATACAGGACTATATGATGTGAAAAATAACACAGATGTGTTCTGAACTCACCACTTATCACTGAAAATCCCTTCTGTGCCGTGGTTGTTGCATAAGCATGGGATTTCCAGCAGTACGACTCCCATAGGAACATGCAGACATACATGTGGACACACACCCCCACATACACACACACACACACACACAAACATGTAGACACATACACTCTTCACAGGGCAGCCCTGCTGGTGGAGTAGGAAAAGACCACTGGCTCCCTCCGGTGGTTGCAAGGAGAGCTGAAGACCCAGGAGGCAGGAGGCACATTTGGTTTAGTCCAGAAGACAACTGCAACCTTCAGCAGCATCACACTGATATTAAACACATGGCTGAGTGACATTTTCTGAGAGGGAAGTAAAACTTGGGGAAACATGCATGTATGTATATGACATAAACTCTATTTCATCTTCCCTTAAACATTCATTTGAGACAGACCAGAGGGAGTGTCCAACGTCTGCCTGTGGCTGCACAGCGGTGGATGAAGCTGATAGTCGAGAAGGTTTTATAGAATATTTGTGCGATTCTGCTGAAGTTAAACATGCATACATCAAGATATGTCAACCATGTCAGGTAAACATGACAGCAGCAGAATTAAATCACATATTTAATTCTGATGTATATAGGTGGTTAAGCTTATGAAGTGGTGTCAAGCTGTGTACCAACCAAGGAGGAGTAATGCAAACTCTGAGTTTCATGTGACTGTGATGACATCAACAGGGTATTTTCTCAGATTTCACAAAGTCACTAGAGTCCTTTCAGCTTGGGTTCAGAAACTACTCATTTTTGATAGATAGAGGTTCAGAATGTGGAAAATACAGGATTTTGAATCTTGATGAGTCAGGACATATTGGTCTCTGCTGCTCGGATTTTTCCCATTCATGTTTTAATCTGCCAACCTTAAATATTAAATTGGTGGTTGAAGCTCCTGAAAAGAAAAATGAATTAAAAATGAAATAGTCATTCAAACAAAACAAAAAATACCAGTCAGTTAACAGTCAATAACTCAGCTTACCTCTGCCGGCAACATAAACAACCAACCCCACAACTGTCACACATGTTGATTCACGTGTTGCTAAATGCTGTTGTCAAACTGTGAATAAAAAATAAGATTGTAACTTTCCTCAAATTGATACATTAAACAAACAGAAATGGCATATTTCCTTTATACATAATTGCCCCTTTAGCAAATCTAACTTTGAATTAGTTTTTATTTTTTGACTGAAGCAGCCAGAAATACTTTCACATTTCAAGACTGCTGTGTTCTTTACACATTAAAGAACACGATAGAAGTTAAAAGCTGGAGGCTGAACAAAGAGGGAAATAAAATGACAGAAACATGTGTACATATATATACACATCAGTTACATGCAAAATGTAAATGTAAATACATACATACATAAATACATGAATAAATCAAGTCCTGCATTCTGAGGAAACAAAACATAAAATTTTCTGGTGTGTTTTCTCTGCGGGATGAAGCGGTCACAGAGGCAGCATGAAAGAGAAAAAGAACAAAAGCAAAAACAACAAACAGTGCATGAATAATCAGAAAGTCTGTGTTGTGCTTTACTTCAGTATGAATCACCAGAGGAGCATGAGAAAGTGAAGGTGGCTGGTTCAAATCCCAGGACTTACTGAGAAAACATGCACGGGGAAGTGAATGAGCAAAGGTGCAGTCACTAGCCTCAGAAGTGAGCGTTCGCTGTAACCCCTCCTCTGAACAGCAATTGTCCAAATATAGCTTAGCAACAGTAACCAGGTACAGCAGGCCTGTCGAGCTGCACGAGGCTGTAGTAAGCAGTGTTACACCACTGAGTGGAAGAAAATGTCTTATACCCCAGACATCAACATTACCCGAGACGGTGCTACATTTGCTAAACACATCTGTTAGTTAGCGATTTTGGCCTTGGAAATAATTAGTATTTAAAAAATAGAGTTTAATGCAGGCATAGCCTTTTCTGTATGTGACCATAGCACATAGTGAAGACCTCTTCACGGTGGTCTTGTTTAAAAATGTGTCAGCTGGGACCATTGAAAAGTCAACAGGGTGACTCATGGAGCTCAGGCTAGCTTAATTAGCTAGATAGCTATAGCTGATAGAATCTGCTGGAAGATTTAGTTATTTCAGACAGCAGGACATCATTATCATCATCATATTTGATCCAAACACTGTAATGAAGATATTTCACTATGTTCACCATGTGTCAAGTGACTGGCATTGCTGGTGAGTCTCTACAACTTCTACCGGTGTCCGTTTTCTAACAAGCGTATCCATTTTTCAACAGGTCTGGTTGTGAATGGACAGGATGTGTTTTTCAAAGTGTGGGCCACCAGGAGGTCCTCAACAATTTTTTTTATTATTATTATATGTATTATTCTAGAATGTGGTTTAAAAGCATGTACAACTTATTGAAATCTTCTAATTACCTGCCAAATTGACCTGCAGTTAGGCACGTTCTCTGATGTTAAAGAGGTGTGGTGTCTTTCACATGTGGTGTCTGTTGTTTCGTATTCTGTCCCTGTGGTCACCCCACACAGTATGATTTTCCCGTGGGTGCCTGAGCAATCAGGGCGGATGATGGTCAGGTTTGTTTCTTCCTGAGCTGTTCAGATCTCTGCTGATTTATTTTAGACTATAACAAATTGTGTGTGTGTGTGTGTGTGTGTGTGTGTGTGTGTGTGTGTGTTTCTGAACGCTCACTTTAATGTGTACAAAGATGAAGGGTATGGCGAATCAGAGAATGCATCTGCCCAACGTCTGAATAACAAATAACACCATTAGTGAGACAGGGGTGTTCTCTGCCAGGTCCTCTAAGATGAATGGCTGTGACACTGCCTTACACACACACACACACACAAACACAAAACACACATACACACACACTCAAAAAGTGTCATATGCCAGTAAGACTCTGGCGTTGTGTCATATCTGGGGATGATGTGTAAAAGGGACCAATCAGACCTTCAAACTGATGTTTACCTGTCTGTCTGTCTGTCTGTGTGTCTGCCTGTCTTCTTTACATTGTTATTCAGGTCTCTGAGGTTCTGTATTAGTCCTAAAGTGTTACCAGTTAGACTTTGATGAATGAGACTTACCTGGTAGATTTGTGGAGAGGTTGGTGGTTGATGGTTTTTGGACTGTGAAATGAATCTTTCTCTGCACTTTGTTTTATATTTGACTCCATTTTCACGTATGTCACCTTTGCTGTTTGAGTTTGTTGGAGGTGTTTGAAGCAGCATGTTATAGAGAACAGTATAATCATTTCTAATCTCCACACCGCCCTGACGTGATACAAAAACTAGTTTTAATCAGTTAACTGCCGTTTTAAATGGAAGATAAATTCCAATCAGGCTTTTGTTTTACACACAGTGCAGAGACAGCTCTCCTTAAAATGATTAATGACCTTACTTTAAATGCAGATGCAGATATTTCTTCTTGATATCTGTGCCGCCTTCGATACTATAGATCATGAAACTTATTTTAACCGTTTGAGGGATTGGCTTTGTGGAGGGATCCAGCTTTTCAATCTCATCTGTCTAACAGAACCTTCAGTCCTGCCTTGGTAACTCCTCATCCTCCATCAGCATCAGTGGCATGGGTTTTATTGAATGCCACAACGTTCATTCTGCATTAACATTTAATATATTATTTAGGAAAAGTTATTATTATTATCATTATAAACATTACTATGTTGGCATTGTCATTGCTTTGCTAGTGTTTGCATTACAGGTCCCATATTGTAAGAAGTGACATTTCCATTTTTCTGTTATTTAAATTATTATTAACGTCTATCTGCTATTTAAACTAACTGTGAAAGTATCAAAACACTCACTCTACAAAGAAATGTCTTTAAATGAGCTGTAAAGCGTCCCTGGGTTTACAAGATTGTGTTATGAGGGAGATCCGACCCACCGTGCAGAGTGGAAAGAGGCAAAGACATGACCGCCATCAGTAAACAGCAGGACTTACCCGAATCTCACTGCAGAGACAGAGGCTGTTTTCTGGGGGAAAGTTCACCGAAGAGTCGGCAGGGAGGACTGACCGGGTCATTCCAACTTTTTCTTCATAAATTCCAAAATCTTTTCTTCTATGAGTTGCCAAAGACACTACCTGTTACCACATTACTGTTGTTTGTTTTAACAATGTGGGTTGCTCAAAATTTCATCACATAATCACTGTAGATAAACAGCAGGATGGAGACTGTTTTCAGGGTTCAGAGTTCATCGAAGAGTCGGCAGAGTCAGCAGGGAGGACTGACCGGGTCGTGCCAACTTTTCCACTTATAGTCAAAGATCTTTTCTCGTAAGATGACAAAAACACTACCCTCTACCACATTACTGTTGTTTATCATAATTATTATAATGTGCTAAATGTAGAAAATGGGTTTCTCGACATTTAATCACATAATCATCAGTAAACAGCAGGACTTAACCAGGCTCTCACAGCCCAGGCGGAGGCTGTTTTTTGAGGGACAGTTCGAGTCAGCGGGGAGGACTGACCGGGTCACAGTGGCTTTTACACACATAAAAACTGTGTGATTTTTCCTCATTCAGCTGTACTGTTGCTTTTTCTTATCAAAGAAACAGTTTAGTGCTATTTGTTTTCATTTTCTGATGTCTGTGTGTTTGGTGTTGAATCAAACTTAGTTTAAAAAGCTACAAATTATATTCTAAAATTATAATTGGTACCAAATCAAAGAAGAAGGGGTGTGTTTTTTTTTTTTTCATGAAAACAACTGTTTTTCAGATCGAGCTCTTTGAGGAGGAAAAAAGCTCATGTGAGTGACATTCTCAGTCAACTGCAGCAACATTCTACAATACAAGCTGTCAGGACTTCTGTATAAAATCACTGCCTTCAGCCACACCCCCAACATGGTCCAGCCAGTGGGCTGCAATGCATTATATGTGGTTGGCCAATCAGAGGAGAGGGTCATTCATATTAATGAGACAAAATGCAACATGAAACACTCTGTTTATGCCAGAGAGAAGCATGAGAGAGGAGACGGAAAACTATAAATATACTCAAAAAAACACCAGTAAAATGTGAAATATGGGACCTTTAAGCTCAAAGGCCGCTGTGTAAGTACAGTACAGCATACACTGGCTTCATAGCCATGCAGATGTTGTGCTGTTCTGGCTTTCAGCGAGGAGTTTAAATGGTTAATAATTTGTTTTCACTCCGACTGTAATCTTAGAGTCATTAGACCTGATAACGCGTTTCAGCTTGTTGTTTTTACCTTTGATGTTCTATGATAGAAAGTGATAAAGGAATGGGTGGTAAGGTATTGGATGTCATTATGTGTTTGTTTTTAATCTAAATTTACTCAGGCCTTCACACAGAATTGATTTAATGAGATGTTTTAATCAGATTCTATCATTGGTATCCAAGGATATCTGCTTAGTGTCTGAAGTTAGTGTCTGAATTACTGTGTTAGCGTGCACATCAACACATTAGTAGAGATTTATTAGTGTCCAGTGATGGTCTACATTCTTTCAGAAGTTTTTTTTTTTACCTTGATAAAATTAGGCTGCATTTCTCAGAGAGACAGAATATTGGTTATTTTTTGCACATATTATTTTTCAAAATATATTTGCGACAGTTGCCCGCTGGCATAAAAAAAAAGGGTTTTGAAGAGCCCAATCTATTCTTCGTCTAATGTCAAGGGAACACATAAAACATGAAGTGATAGAGAAGGGTAAATTTGACTGTTTTAATAATAAAGTCAGAGCGCTTTCTCCAATACTTGCAGATATTATATGTGAATGATTAATGCCGTGGGGAGAGAGGCTGGATATTATGAACATTGTGCCTCAAGAAAACAATATAAATTTGCTCCAAAGTAGAATGTAACTTGTTTAACTTATTAGACTATTTTTTTATTTTTTTTGCATCACTACTTTGTGACTTACCACATTTGTAAATTATTGTTTTTTTCCCCTAAAGCAACATCTTACAGGACGGAGGCAGCATGTTTTTTGTCCCTGTGAATCGTCTGGATTTCCATCTCATTTGAGATTAGCTGAGAAGAGCTGTTTTGGATTAGCTCAGCTCCTCTCTCTCCCTCTGACACTCGCCGATAAGAGAGCCTGCAGTCGCTGAAACACACTAGTCGAGGAAAATGCCCTTTTTCTACATGGTTAAGACTGCTCTGCCTCTCTCTTGTTGCCCAACGCTCACTCTTTGTGCAAAGGATTATTGCAGCAGACTGTGGACAGCCGTTATCACACTGTCAAGTGAATGGTGACTGTTTTGAGTATTACACAAGGGTTAGACCAATATACAAGGCCGATACTGCTCTGTTATTAATGATGTGGCATTTTCCACATAACATCGTCCAACCCAGTTCATCGAGATGCTTTAATTATTAGTATTCATTAGGCGTGTGATGGTGTCAGGGGTATTTACTCAGCGGTCTGTGAACCCAGCAGTGATTTTAGAATCATAGTGGAACAGTCATTTTGTGAAATATGCTTGCTATCATGAGATTACAGGGCACATATCGAGGTGATTTCATCTCTAGAGATACTGTAGTTCCAGAATGTGTTTATCCCAGCTTAGCACCAGGAAGCAGGGCAGCTGTTGAACTGTATTATATTATATGAAGAGGTGTTCCTGGTATTTAACCTACCCTTATTCTTCTAAATGGGGAGACAGAAAAATAGAAGCACCTGTCAGTATAATGTAATAAAGTTCAGCAGCACCAAACTGAGCAAGTACTCAGCTAAAATAAAGTATCCCACCCATTATGAGTGTGGATACTGATACAGATAATTAGTTTAGTTATACAAATATAGATGCAGAAAAAGGTGTACTACAAACTATATCCTCTTGAAGTTGAATCAACATGTATCCAAAAACTGAACTTCAAAAACGTTCATGAAGGTTGGATTATCACAGGGCAACTTGCCAAACTTGGAGTGTGTATTATTGGTCTGCCGAGTGTATTTCCTGCTGTTTATGTCGCGACACCATCCATCCATTTACTTTCCACATATCCAGGGTCAGATCGTCAGCAGGTCTAGCAGGGAGTTCCAAACGTCCTTGTACCCAAATCCTGAGGCGTTCCCAGGCCACATGTTGCTATGTCAGGGGTGTTCAAACTGCTTTTAAAGAGGGCCACATTTGACAATGTGAAGATGCACGGGGGCCAATACTAACATTTAAAAAATGAAAAAATGAACATAGTTAAATACAAATGCACTGTTCTATAACAGTTATTGTTACAATTATCTTTGGCAATGTAACCAAATCTAGGCCAATCAGGCGTGAACAAATCTAAAAACCAGTCCTTCCTTTCTTTCACATGGAGTCAGATAACAAAGAACAAATTGTATGGAATATGTTAAACTTGCATGAAGTTGATACAAATCTGAACCTCATTCATTTTAAACATGACTTATTATGAGTAATGCAAAGTCTGTTAACATTTAAGTTTAAAACATATCACTCTTGCTCTTCTCTTTAACAAAATCATTCAGAAAGTGATATTTTGTGTCTACAGATATATAACAGCAGCAGTTATGTCCTTATAGGTTAACGTTTAGTGCATTCAAATGCTTCATTATCTAAACTAAATAAGACAAATCTTCCAGCCATACAGTATCTGATAATCCTAGCATAAATAATACATTATAAAAACAAAGCTGCAGGCCGCATGAAACCACAGGCCGTGATTGGCCCCCGGGCCGGACTTGGGGCGTGCCTGGGCTATGTAGTCCCTCAACTGGGTTCTAGGTCTTGTCCCAGGGTCTTCTGCCAGTTGGATGTGCCTGGAACACCTCCAAAGAAAGGTGCCCAGGAAGCATCCTGATCAAATGCCAGGACCACCTCAGCTGGCTCCCTTTTCCCTTCAAAGGATCAGTGTCTCTACTCCAAGCTCCCTCTGGATGTCCGGGCTCCTTACCCTGTCTCTCAGGCTTAAGATCCACGATCTCATTCTTTTGGTCACTACCTAAAGCTCATGACCATAGATGAGGGTTGGAGTGTAGATGGACTGGAAAATCAAGAGCTTTGCCTTCATGCTTAGCTCCGTCGTCCCCACAACAGTCTGGTATAACATGCAATACTGCAGATGGCACACCAGTCTGCCAGAGTGTATCAACGCAGTCAGATCAAAAAGGTCATTTTTGAAACTTTACAATTAAATTAGTTGATGATGTGTTAGCTCATGTGTTGATGAAGCCACCTCATTAAGACATGTACTTTTGTGGTCATGGTTAAATAGAAGAAATTATAATGTTAACTGCTTTTTAGAGAACACAATCTCAAGGTGTCAGGGTTGAAGACTTTTACAAAGCCACCTCATTTTTGCCGTGGGCAGTGAACATTGTTTTCTCTTTTGGCACTCAGCGTGCAGCTGAAGGTAAATCACAAGCGTAGTATCACTGCCGATAAAACAATTCTTGGAAGACCGGCATGAAAGGATGCTTCTCTCACTGGATTTCCAATTTCTTTCTTAAATCAAATTGCAAGAAGATCAGTGCTCGGTGACAGGACGTCTTCCTCAACAGCTTGTAAATGTCAGGGCCAAAGCAGCTGTCAATCACCTATGCTGACACTTTAGCATCAATCAACTTTTGCCAGAGGCAATTATTAACGCATGAGGACAACACAACCTGAGAGGACTGCAAACAAGCACAAAAAGAAGTGTGTGTGTGTGTGTGTGTGTGTTCGTATTTGTTAGTGTGTGTCTGAGGGTAAACCACTGAATATGATGTCTGCATGTTCTTCCTGTGGTCCACTAGGTATTTGGGTTTCCTCCCACACTTCAAAGACTGTATGTGGAGGTGAAAGGAAAACTGTGTTACCTGTAGGTGTGAACGTGTGCAGTTATGTTTGTTAGACCTCTGATAGACTGAACTTGCCTAGTGTGTGCTGGGATAGTCTTAGTCCTTGAGACCATGAAAGAGATAAATGGATAAAAGGAAATGGAGGATTAGAGATGCAACGATTATAGATTTTGATGGTACGATTATTCTCTGTGGAGAAGTTTCACGCTTGTAATGCATTCATTTATTTCAAAACACTACAGATGTGCAATCACACGAGTGTTTGTTTGTTTGTTATTTTGCAGTTTAAGTAAAAATGAAAATTAAAAACATCTCTTATGGAGGCGTCTTGCCCTTCAGGGGATTACAGTACATGCCATTGGTAAGCGTTACATTTATAAATGGTGTAATGCTTCTTTTGCTGCTTTGTTGCCGTTAGTTTACTTAAACTTTAAACTTCAAACTATTTATTCATATAGTATCTTTCATGAAAAACTGCAGCTCGAAGTGCTTCACAGAGCAAAAACCACAAACAGAAATAGACAACAATGAATCAAAATTTGCAGAAACAAAATAAATACATAAATGAAATTTGGCCATACAATGATAAAATGTTATAATAAATAAAATCCAGTTAATAAACAGAATAAACACATGGGTTAAAACAAGTGTAAGAGCCAGGCATAGAAACCAAGAACCAATTCAGCAAGAATTAAAAACTACAAACAACAAGAACAGTAAAATATTCAAAGTAAATTAAAGAGCATTCAGCTCTATGGATAAGAAATATCAGAGTGGATGAACGAGGCTTAAAAACTCTGCAGGCAACTTAAACGTTATGTTGCACTAAAAGACGAACTCTGAAGTCACCGCTTCGCTGCTTCAGTGGTTTTAAGTGTCAGAAACATCTGGTGCAGCTGAGCCCTTATGGTTACTAAATTATGACGTTAACCATGGTTAATAGTGAAATTGGTTATCGCTGCATTAATGTGGTGGATGAAACTCATTAATGATCATCGTCGTCAGATAGAAGTGAAGAAGTTGACGTCGACTTTGCACGCACAACATGCCACACAAGGCTATTGAGGCCAGGCCCCCTATATGCACAGACACTTTAAGCCCAGAGCACAAGACTATTGAAGCCACACATTTGAGCTTGTGGACTACATAAAGTGAAGTACGTTTTGATGATATTAGGGAGTAAATATATTCAATGTATGGTATTAATGTTTAACTTGCAAACAGCATATGAAAATGTATTCATACAGTAGATAGCTAGCTAGCTGAAAAGTTAGATGCTAAATAAGCTATGGCTGGCATAATTTCATTGAATATTTATAAATTTATTTATCTTATCGTGATGCTAGCTAACCCCAATTACTAAATTACCCAAAATTTCCAGTTAATTCCCATAAATTCCCATTCATTTCCATAATTCCCATGGAAAGTTTACAATCTGGAATATTTTCAAAATTCCCCAGCTCGACTTCCCATGTAAAGTTTCTGGAAATTCATAGGCGATTTTCCACTCCTTTGCGACCCTAATGAACATTGGAAACATTAGCATATTAACATCGCCATTGTGAGCATGTTAGCATGGTGATGTTAGCACCTAGTTCAAGGCACCACAGTTTGCCTCATACTGAAATTAGTTGTTACATAAAAGCGACAGAAAGAAAGCCAATGCAGCAATTTTAACACTAAGGACCAATTTAGACCAATTCAGGCACAGCAACAAAAATGTCTGTATTTCCATTTATTTTAATGCCGATAGTCTTTAAGGATGCAGTAGAGCGAGCTGCAGAAAAAAAATGCAGCAAACTGTGGCGGAGAGGTTGAAACAGAATCAACTTTTCGGTACAGTGGCCAGTGGCCAGTCTGATGATCAAACCTGTCATACAGAACATGTACCGTGCTGTTGTAACATACGACGATAAGAACTTTTGTCCCAATCGTAATACAAGTCATCCTTGTATTTTATTTTATGGAAAGTTGTTAGTTAGTAGCTAGTTAAACTATTATTAAATAACTACACTGTTATTTTCAAAATGGGTTGCTATGTTATACATGTCATTTGCAGTTAAGAGATACAAAAGACAAAACATTAAGATTTAACTGCCAGAATTTAAAATGGAAGGTAAAAACATTATTTCTATTTTTTCTTTAAGATCACTACAAAAGCATCAGAAATAATCGTTTGGAACAGCTGACCAAGGCTGGAAAATCCAAGTGACTCCTCGTCATTCTGCCCATCAGGCCCTGAGAGTTAAGATGCATTGTATTGTCCTATGCTGCCTGCACGTTTCCTCTTGTCTGACTGGTATTTCTCTTTTTGCATTTATCATTCTTGGCCTTGTCATGAGGCTAAATTGTGAACACCGCCTTGCAATCGGTACATAATTGCATCCCTGCTCTGCCACTTTTCATCCTCGGCGTCGCTTGATCCTTTACCTGTGTCATTAGACGTGGAGAGCTCAGGGCACAATGGCCTGGCTTTAGAAAAAGCACAGAGGAGTGTGTAATTACACTCGGCTTTGATTACCTCTCGTTTGGAGCGGCCTGTTCAATAGTCATTACATGGAGACACTCCTCTGGCCGCTGTTTAATGGCCCACTGGCCCAGTTTTCATTTGCACCCCAACCTGCTGTTATTGTTAAGCTCACAAAAGCCTGAACTTCAAAACACCGCTGCTCAGGTCCTTTCTCTGACCGGCGCTGATCGATCGATAGTACACACTGCCAGGCTACACAGATGTTAAACATATAGCTTAGCTAGAACAACTCCGACTGCAGTGCTGTGACTGAACAAATTATCAGCAGAGAAGAGAGAAACCCCAGAGTATTGTTCTCTAGAGTTCAACCACGAAGGGTTAAATGAGACCTCTAGAGATTTTTCATAACTGACTTTGCCAAAATAGATAGTGAGTCAAATTTTTGACCTATTTTTTCACAATTAGCACCTTCTATCTCATAATTTTGACTTACCAGCTCATAGTTATAGTAATTATGACTAACAGAGATGTGTCTGTCACACATTTTTTAACACTTTTATCACCTCCTCAATTGATAACTTTCCTGAAACTGCTACTATTACCAAAAAATCTCAGTGGGCACGTCTCTGTAATGTTGTGGCTGCTGTTTTGGTCCATTCTGCACGCGACTTCAAACCCCACCGGGAGCGTTTCAGAAGCATTTAGCCCGCCAGACTTTGTTTACTTGATAATATTTGGTCATTTTCCTGGTTTATGTTCTTCTAAATATACTTCTACGTGTGTGAATATGCTATGTAGTTAATTAGTTTAGCTTTTGTCTGTTTTTACGACCGGCAGTTTGCACGGGGTATTTTATTTTGAAAATCCACCGGATTCTCTATGCTTTTTCTGTGTCTGGCCTAACCCTAACCCTTTGTTGTACGCTGCAGCTTTGTAGGAATTTGTTGGCAAACAAACTAATACAGTAAACCAGTTTGGTTGTTTAAGAGACATTCTGTTTTCATAAATTTTCTCATTTCTTTTGGGTGGTATTAGTTGTAAAAATGAAAAAAATATAACTACTCTTCTCCAGTACACCGACATCAGCTTTTTTCACCAAACATTTACATCCTGTTGAAGGTAAGATAGGAGACAGTGTTTGTCTGACACTACCTAAACCTAACTTTACCCTAACCTTAAGCCAAGTCAATTTCAAGATTTACATTATTGGAACCTGCGTTCCAGTCCCCACAATGTGACTGTGCAAACAGATTTATGTCCCCACAACATTATTATATGTCTACACACAATATATGTCACTGATTGCAAATCCATTGCCTCAACCTCTCCTTCCTGCAGTGAAGTAGAGGTTTCTTTTGAGGTGTTAAACAAACGTGAAAGAAGATATTTTCTTTGCACCTGCAAAACATTACGTCTTGTCACGATGGTCTGATTTAAAGTATAGGTGTGTGTGTGTGTGTGTGTGGGGCTTGGTGGGAGAAGACAGAGTTTACACTGATGAGCTGTGTGTCTGTAGTGACTCCAGAGCAAAGTCTACAGTCTGCTGCATCACCTCAGAGCTGTCAGCTGTGGAGAAGAACAGAAGAGACTGCTACAGGAGAAGATAATGCACAAATAGCTTGTCTTAAAAACACTGATCAGCAAACAACCAAACAGGAAATAGAAAATATAATATGAAACATAGCATTTGCAGCTTTGCAGCTTCAGTTGAACAAATGAGGAGTTCATTTGCAAAAACAAATATTTCCATTTTTATTAACTTTCTGAAGTCATGTTTCATTTGCTGTGCATTTAGTGGAATATATCAGTGAAACTAGTGTTGGATTATTAAATTTAAGAACAGCATCTGTCTGTTTTTGCAGATGAACTCTTGAAATTTAAACAGCCTGAGGGACTGTGTTAAATTTCTCAGGTCTGCCTCAGTTAAACTCAAACCAATGAACCAGTGGACAACACAATGAGCCTGATGTCACATGAAGCGCACACTGATTTATAGAAATGCATTCAATAAATTCCATCTTCAGAACATTATGGGCTGTGTGGATTTCAGTGAGTGAAGGGAGGTTCGAGAGAGACGTGACTGAATGAACTCACTTCGGAGAGGACAGCTGAAGACAGATAGGAAAGCAGGGAGAGAGAAGGGGAACGACACAGCGAAGGACCACAGCCTGGAGTCAGAACCAGGTCGCTGCAGGAAGGACTCAGCCTTTCGTACATGAGGAGCTCACTCTACCAGCTGAGCCACCAGGACGCCCCTATTTATTTATTTAGTATTTTTCTAATCCACTTTGTATTTTGTGAGCCGCTGTAAGATGTGAATTTTCCCTTATTTTATCTTCCCAATGAACCTGTTTACCTGTGGAAGGTTCCAAACAGGTGTTTTTAGATCATTCAACAACTTCTCAGTCTTTTGTTTATGCTGTCAGTTTGGACATGAAATATCTTTATAATATCTTTACTTTCTGAGGTTTTGGAGAAATGCCGTCAGAGAGGTTGTAAATAAAAATATCCACTTTGGACTGGGTGCAGTGACAACATTTTTTTATATTCTATTTTAGTATATATATTTTTTATTTTTATTTTGTATCTATATTTTATATTTCTATATTGACATTTTTTTTACCTAAAATTTTATAGCATTGTATTTTGTTCTTAGCTTATTTTTAGTCTTATGTGTAGTACTGTTACACTGTTTAATGCTCTCATGATGAGCTGAGCAGTTCTTCTCTTTATTGTTGACCCTGTGTTACTGTAACTTACACATGACAAATAAACCTGAAACAGTCGCTAAGGGTCCTCTCACATCGAAATGGTAACAAAAGCTGTAGCTTGATGACGTTGTAAAGTAGCAGGGGATCGTGGGAGTTCTTGTTTTCATTGTTAAATTGCCGATAAAAATCTGGAAAAATTGTTCACAGACAAAGTAACGTAAAGCATTTATTATATTTATTCACATTTACACTTCCTTCGTCACTCTGATATCTGATGTATTTTGTGCTTTAACAACTAGAAGCATGCAAGATAATGCACTGTTACCTGATTCAAATATTAGATTTCTGATGGTCTGAATATTCCTGGAAACATTTGGGATAATGTTAAGTACACAACTTAACAATATATATATATATATATATATATATATCCCATATTATATCTTTAAGTCAGGAACCTCCATTAAGACAGATTCTAAAGTCAATATTTGCTCTCAGTTTTTCACTTTCTTCCTGGCTCACTCATGCAAACTAGACCCACGTCTGTCAGACGTCACGTTCACTCCCACTTCACTCACTGTTTGCTGCGATAAAGACCTGTCACCACAGCAACACAGAGCTAATTCACATAAGGAGGAATGTTTTACCAGTGACCCCAGTTCAGTGTGTGTGTGTGTTGTGTACTGTATGTGTGTGCAGAGACAGTTAATTACAGAATGCAAATGATGTTGTCAGAACAGCCATTCAAAAAGTATCTTCTTCTGCCTTCCTGCTTGCCCGTTCGGGCAGATTTAATAAGCATCCCTCTCACACACTCCTGCAAGAAACCCATCTGCATGAAACGCAAAGTAATCTCTCAGCGATGAGTCCCGCTGTTCTAGCCATGACAACATAATTCATGCTAAGTAGAGTCATAGTAGATGAGAGATGGAGACACAGCTTCTAACGCTGCCGCTCTAAAGCAACAGGGGCCAGCGTGCTCTTGAACGCAGCGTGTGGAGGAAAGGCTCACAGCATTCATTTTGTACCTTTTGATCTCTTAAAGCACCAACTGTTTGTAGAGGGAAGTCATCTGACAGTCGACATCATAGTGAAGCTTGGCGGCACTTAGCCAGAACTTAACCGTGCGAGAGATTTTGAACAGATGTCACACGAGAATACGTGACGACAGAGGCTTCTGTGCATTAGAGCAAGTGAACTGTGTCCCTGTTTTCAAAGCAGGAAGAACCACAAGGGGACATTTCGAGGCATATCTGAGCTACTAAACCACTTAAAATTTTTGTGTCGTGTCCGGATAGAGAAAATGTCCTCTTGTTCAGGTCGGCAGCATCATCATGTTGAAGTTGCATCATAATTTAGTTCTACATTACAATTATTTTATATGTATTGAAGCAGCATTGTCACTGTATCAACATCGGCACTGTGTGAAGTCAACGACTCAAATCAAACAAAGAAAGCTATAATTCAACGTCATGGCAACAATATTTATTTTCAGTGACACTGGACTCTGGAGAGCTACATACAATAATAAATAATACATCAAATAAATAAGAAAAGTCAAAGCAAAGTAAATTTAACATTCAACTCAGAATTATAAAAAGTACTTTCATAACAATACTAGTAATAATAATAAGTTATTGGCTGAGTTGGCTGCAATCTTCCAGATTAAAAGTCGGTTTTCGGTGTCAACCTTCCTCCGTTTAGCACACGCCATGGCACATTGACTCACAGTTTGACCTCTTTTCTCTCTCTTGTCTACTGTCTACCGGCAGCTCAAAATGATATGGATGAATATTATATTCCATTTCTACCATGTTGCGTAAACAGAGGCTCCTAAATCTGACAAACTGGAACTGTAAATAAAAACAGAGCAGCTTCCTTCAGGGTGGGAGTAAACTCTCCAGAGGAATGGATGCAAACATTTTATTTTGTTTGTGCAACAACAAAAATCACTTAATTTGCACTAATTTGCATCCTATAGACAGAAAAAAGACAGAACAAGTTTAAAACAATGAGACAATAAGACAGGGACGGCCTGCTGTATTGTTTCTCATTGTTTTTGTTGTTATTGTGTGTTCCTCTTTCTAAATCATATTTCTTTTAATTTATTTCATCTGTTTTACTGACAGATGAGTCTGCGTTGGTGTGTCTGTTTTTGCCATGCCGCGAGCCAAATTTCCCATGCGGGCCAATAAAAGCCTGGATGGAACTGAACATTTGAAAGTTTGAATGAAGTTTGGACCTTATGTAGAAGTAGCTCAGTGCCAGAAAATGCTCAGGAGAACAACAAAAACACAGCAGTCAGATCATGCACGCTGCAGGCAACATGTTGTTTGGTTTAGAATAAAAAGTTTATGCGATGGAGCGAATGTAAAGTTTTGGCAAAATCAGTGACAACACCCTTTAAAACCTGTTACAGTCAATAATGGGTCAAATGATAGCATGTAGTGTGAAAGGTGTTGGTTTTAATGAACCCACAAACTTATCACAGACTTTTAACATCATTTATTGTTTTGATTCACTCTCGTGGTGTTTCATGCAGCTGTTTTCAGACAAAAGGCTACTACTTACTCTATTACTGACTATCAGCACAGCACCAAACAGGAGACAGTCACAGGTAGAGAAAGGCTGGTGAACATTGTGGAGCATTTAGAAATAAAAGAGCATTGAACCAGGTGGCCAAAATCAAAACTCCAAATAACTGATAATGTTTCTGCATGTCTGTTTCTTTGGTTGTAATCTGCTGTTGTGTTTCAGTTTATTGGGTAAATCCACGTTTAAACATTCATTCAACACTGACTTTGCAACGACCGACCTCATGTGAGGTCTCGTGAGGTCAGGATTTAGGAGCATCCCATCCATCCATTGTCTGTAACCGCTAATCCTCACCAGGGCCGGGGGTGGCTGGAGCCTATCCCAGCTGACTTAGGGTCAGAGGCAGGGTACACCCTGGATAAGTCGCCAGCTCATCACAGGGCTGACAAACAACCATTCACGCCTACAGGCAATTTAGAGTCACCAATTAACCTATTAAGTGAAGGTCTTTGGACTGTGGGAGGAAGCCGGAGTATCGAGGGAAAATGTGCAAAATCAGGACAGAAGTTTGAACCAGAGACCTTTTTGCTGTGCACTGTGCTTACCCTAACACAGAATCATTTGCAGTAATAGTCAAATATTTTGGGAAATATGCTCATTTGCTCTCTTGCTCTTGAGAGTTGTCTTGTCTATAAGTTCAATATAAAGCTGGTGCCAGCAGCTTTCCAGCTTAGATTAGCATAAATTCAGCTAGCCTGGCTCTGTCTGAAGCTGAGGAAATCTGCCTTCCAGCACCTGTAAACAGGTTCTATCTCCTATGTTTTTACATGTTTGAATCAGATAGAGCCAGGTTAGCTCTCTCTCTCTCTCTCTCTCATGCTAATCTTTATGCTAAGCTAACTGGGTACTGGCTTTACTGTACAGATGGTGGTGTCAACCTTCTCATCTAACTCACATCAAAAAAGGGAGTAAGTGTATTTTATCAAATGTCTAACTATTGCTTTAATCCCCAGTCTCCTGTCACAGATGCAAAAGAGGCTCCTCCATTAAGCGTCCCCAGTATTAAGTGGCCTCAATGATCCTCGTTCTGAATTAGCATTTCACTTCATTTCACAATGCATGAATCCTTTATCACCTAGATGTGTGGAGAAAGCTGAATCCTGACAGTTACAATAGGGCGCTAACCACAGAACGATGATAATGCTGTTGGACTGGGACTTAAATAGTAGTTTTACACAACGAGCTGATGTCTGCACATATGCTTTTATTCAAAGACACATCATTTTTCGTCAGCACAACTTTCTCTCTCTCTCTCTCTCTCTCTCTTATTCCTCTTCTTGTAAATTTGGTCTGAAGTGAAATCAATGAAATGACACAAGCCTGGAGTCTCCAGAACATTCATCTTGCAGTGAGTGCGGCTGGCCCTCAAGTTTCAGCATGCATAAGCTGCACTCCTCACCTCTTAAATCTCCACAGAGCTCTGGAGAGTTTACAACAAAATAGAGATAACGCTTTAAGAGCAGGGTTGCAGGCTTCCAAAACCCCACCATCAACCACCCTCCCGCACGTTATCTTAATTGTACAAGACAGGCAGCAGCCTCAAACTACAGAAGAATCAAAAGAGATCAACACGTTCAATTTAAACAGCGAGACCATGCAGGCAAATAGGAATCTCTAATTACTTATGCTAATACGCCGGTGACAGAGCGGCGGGGAAGCAGAGGAGGGAAGGAGCGAGGAGGATAGCGGGAAGGCTACATTTGGTGTATCACTCAGGGTGTGCTCTAATTAAAAACAGAATTAATCTTTTGGACGTACAGGCTGGAGGAGACGCAGACCTCTCTCGCACAGTGTGTCCCCCAGTGAGGAGCAGAAACCACTGAGAGGTAATTACTGTTATCGGCTGGCTGTTTTATTAACATGTGTCCTCAAAGAATGGAGAAGCTTAACTTGGCCCCTGCTCTGACTGATGCCACGCTCGATAGACCAGCACAGAAAATGATTACAAAATGGAAAAAAGGGGCCCCATTCCTTTTCTCTTGATCCTGAAAAGAAAATAGAGAAGGGTTTTTTTTCCCCTCTCGCTGACTCCCACTCTCTAAATTCCCTCTGGGGAGTGATATTTTCTCAGATATATGGATAGAGTAAGCGGAAGAACAGAGAGAGAGAGTTGGAGGAACGGGGAGGAGATAGGAGGGAGAAGATAGGAAGCAGACGGGAGGAGAGAAGGAGGTGCAGAGAGGAGAGATAGATCAACAAAAAAAAAAGAGACTTTGCTGCCGTAGCGGTGAGCAGAATGAGAAGAGAAGCCCAGAGAAAGCACACATGCCAGCAGCCGGTAATTACACGCCAATCATCTGCCCACAGGCCAGTGCAGGGATTAACTAAGTGGAGAAATGGTGGGAGAAATTCAATTAAAAAACAAATTAATAAGCAGGCAGTTTTCCTCTGGCCACGGGACCGGACGAGGGCGGGTCAAAGCCTTCGCACGCTGGTCAGTCATTGGGAAGGAGGAGGTGGCAGGGATGTGATTGTTGGTATAAAGAGTGAGCCAACATGGGAGGAAATGCGGTGATAAAATGTTACAATGCATGCATGTTTTAAATGCATGTAATTGAAGATAGAGAATGGTCTTTTAATCTTCTGCCTGGAGTGCAGGGCACACCGGTTTACAGAAAAACAAACAGGTGTGTGCTCATGGGAGACTTCATCAAGACAACACCGTCTCTAGATGAGACTTCCATTAATCACGTAATATGTCAAACAGTAAAACAGTAAACCAAAGATGTAAAGCACTAAGCAAGAACACAACAATGAAACACTGAATGGATGAATAATGTGCCGGCAGACGCTGCAGCTGGAGTGTAGATGTAAGATCACACAGCGGGGACTGGGTGACAAGGGTTTGAATGGCAGGTGGATAGTCTCTTTAATAACAGGAAGCAGTATAAGTCCAGGAAGCCTTAGTGATATGTCCACACCACTGACAGTATAAAGACCAGACAGTGCATACCTGATGTCACCCATGTTTCTGAAGAGCTGTTTTGAAGCTCAGAATACGTGACACTGGCCATCGCCATATTTGTAGTCCTGCCTCTTCCTCCACAAAAATCGGCAAAGACGTGAATCATCCATTGACCTGAGGCAATCAAACAAGCCACCTGTAATGGCACATACCTGTTAATTCTGCACAACTTTAAGCCTTAAAGTCCGTGTAAAGTAAGAATAAATGTGTGTTCTGAGTTTGTCAGACCAAAGAAGAAACTGTTATTAACCACCCAGCCAAATTTGAATGATTAAAAATATCGACAAGTTTATGAAATTAGGTGTCAAAATCGGGTAAAAATTAATTCTCAGCTCCAGGATTGTGGGGGCGTGTCCTCTGAAAAAGCCACGCCCACTCGTGGGAGCAGTGGAGCAGCCATGTTGAAGCGACTGAAACGTGTCAGATGAGTTCAGAAAATGACATGACTAACTTTGAAACACTCTGAGTGAGATGAATTCATCTCTCTCTCTGCTAGGGGTGCAGGGTATGCTCAGGGTGGCCTCAGCGTGTCATCGAGCCACCCTTTAAGGACCGCCCACAAAATCCTGAAACTCCACATTTCAGTAATACATCGTTCAAGTCTTTTCACATGTTTTCAGCAACTATTTTCCAACATATTTAATGTGTTTTGAATGAAATCTCAGAATTGACTTTACACAGACTTAAATATCATTTGAACAGGTGAGTTCTATAAAAATTCACCCTCAGTACAGTTGTCATGAACGGTGAAATTAGCTATAGAGGCCAAAATTGTTTTTTGTACCAGGGTGTAAACATGTTTATTTCTGCTGTGAAGTTGGACATTTTAACATGGGGGCTTATGGAGACTGACTCAGTTCTGTAGCCAGCCTCAAGTGGCCGTTCGAGGAACTGCAGTTTTTGGCACTTTCCGCATACCTTTCACTTCATAGTCATGGAGGTTGCTGCTTGGTCCACACCTACCAGTATTGCAGTGAGCTCAAGTCCTCTGGCTGTCCCATCTTGTGGTGCTGTATTTCTACAGGATCAGCCAAGATGAACTTGGGAAGGACCAGAAACAGCCTTTTGGCTCATATAGAAAATAGATTCATGATTGAGATTCTACAAATGTGACAGTCTCACTTGATGAACAAATGACTATATTACAAATCATGCATTATAATTTATATTACAGTAAACTGATTCTATAGCAGCCCTGCCGATCTCTTTACACTTCCATCAAATCAGATGATACTGTAGCTCTAACCTCCCACTCATCTCCTCCATGGCTCATTTCAGAGATTGAAACATCTTTCCTGATTGGGGACCTTGATCAATTCCTAGATTACAGGCCAATTATAGACTATATAAAACATGGATGTAGTCTCCATGATGTCACCCACAGGTTTCTGAAGAGCCATTGTGAAGCTTAGTGTGGTGGCTCTGGCCACTGCCATCCCATCACAGTCCTCCCTCCAATGATTCAGGGCGAATCAAAAAATAACCAAAGACGTGTGAGTGGAACTGAGGTGAGCTGAATGAAGCCTGGTTACTCAAACAAGCCACCTGTAATGGGACCACCTGTTAATTCAGCATAACTTTAAGCCTTAATATCATTCGAACAGGTGAGTTGTATAAAAGTTCACCCCCAGTACAGTTGTCATGAACGGGGAAATTAGCTATAGAGACCAAAACTGTTTTTTGTACCAGGCTGTAAACATGTTTATTTCTGCTGGGAAGTTTTAGCATGAAGTTTGCAAGTACCGACTTTCTGTCATTTAATATATGGTCATCAGTGACTTGTATGGCATCATATTGAACTGTTCTGTGAAAAAAAGCCACACAGTGATGTCAGACAGATTGGTTATATTCTTCAAGACAGTCCAATCCTCTGTTTAGTGCCTGCCCTCCATGTTGAGACTAACAGATTCATTATGGTGAGCGTCATCTTAGCGACAGGTCAACAGACTGGCCCTGGAAAAGCATTATTAACCAGGTAATTGGCGGGTAATTAGACCATTGTTTGTTGGCACTTCACTAGTGTGCATTATTGCCTGCCCACTAACATGATTTATGAGTCCATAATTCATACTCTGCGACTCTAATTACATCCTTTCAGCCCCCATTACTGGTGTTCTGTTAATGGTGATGCCTCGGTGATGCATTCGGGGGAAACTCTCAGAGAGCACATTTTTTAAAAACAACATCTGTAAAAGCATGACCTGCTTTTTCCTGTCCTTCATCTCTCAACTGAGGTGAATGGAAACACAGGAGAGGAGCACAATACCAGATATGATGTATGTCACTACATCACATATTAAATAGTGCTTATTAATTTTCATTAGTCTTTATTAGTATCAGAACAAAATCTCAACGTGGAGCCAAAGGCCAGCCGTTAAGAGACCTGCTGTTGATATTCTCTTCAGATGCTAATGTATGCACTCACTGACATGGAATTAGTTGAATCTCAAAATATATAATTTTTATAAGCAGCCCACAGCTTATCTTGGAGGAAACTGTAATGAGCTCAGCCCTCCCATTTGTAGAGAGGGAAATTATAAGTTTCAAGCATTTACATCTGCACTTTAGAGGGCTCAATTAGAGCTAGATTTGTGTTTTCTCGTCTCTCCCACAGCTATTCTTCTGTTTATAATAGAATATTGTAGTGATAATGTGGTGATGATGTTGTTTTGTACTATTTGCCCACCCAGAAGTTTCTCTCCCCTGGAGTTACTGCCACAGATTTCCAGTGCAGTCCTTGAACTGTGTTCTACATCAACAAAGACAATAAGCTCAGTAACTCAGCAGCAAAGATAGACCGATAATATCACAAATTTTAAATCAAGATAACCTTCACTCAGCATGCTTGGCAAGTTGCCTTGGATGTAGATGTCTATAACATGGTTATTCCAGAAAAGCGATTTCCTGTGTTGACTTTTGTTCAGACTGGGGGACAAAAGTTTAAAATGATTCATGCATAAATCATGTTCATTGGGAAAGCTCCTTGATCCCCCCGAATCTCCTGAATCAGGATCACAATAGCCACATTATGGATAAACTATAGCATCATTTCTTTTAATGAATGAGAGACATATATACACTGATCAGTCATAACAATGTGAGCACACACAGGTGAGCTTAATAGCACTGATTATCTTGTTTCATTGCACCTGTCAGTGGGTGGGATATATCAGGCAGCGGATGAACATGGGCTAATTTATGATGGCTAGACAACTGGGTCAGAGCATCTCCAAAACTGTAACTCTTGTGGGGTGTTTCCGGTCTGCAGTGCTTAGTATCAATCAAGTGGTCCAAGGATAAAAAGTGGTGAACCGGCAACAGGGTTATGGACAGCGGTTGGTTCTGATGGAAAGATGTCAGCGTCACAGTTTGTTGCTGATTAGCCGCAGACCAGTCGAGGTGCCCCATGCTGATGCTGACTCCTGTCCAAATTTCTTTTTTACATTTTAGTCATATCCAAAGCGACTTACAGAGAAGGGAATCATACACATTCACACACCAGTGACGCAGCCTTCGGGAGCAATTTGGGCTTCAGTATCTTGCCCAAGGACACTTCGACATGCAGACTGGAGGAGCCGGGGATCGAACCGCCGGTCACCACAATTTCCCCCAATCAACAATGGACGTGACAATCAGAACTAGACCAATGAAAAAAGGTGACCTGGTCTAATGAATCACATTTTCTTTTACATAACGTGGGTGGCTGGGTGCATGTGCGATGCTTACCTTGGGAACACATGGCACCAGGACGCACTATGCAAGGAAAGCGAGCTGGCAGAGGCATTGTGATGCTTTGGGCAATGTCCTGCTGGGAAACCTTGGGTTCTGTCATTCATGTCAATGTTACTTTGACACATACCGCCTAGATAAGCATTGTTGCAGACCATCCTTTCATGGAAACAGTATTCCCTGATGGCAATGGCCCCAGATCCCCAATCCAATCTCAATTTAAATCCAACCAAGCAACTGTGGAATGTGCTGGTCCATGCCTCGACAGGTCGTTTTGGTGGCAAAAGTTGGACCTACATTCATAATGTCATGGCTGATCGATGTATAATTACCTTATTAAGTTGTCATGGTGGATGTGTTCACGAACACCTTCCTATCTACACTCCAGAAGATATGAAGCAGCATTAGCATACATTTGGAGTCATGCCTCTGGCCACCTGATGAGTTCTGAGTTCAATATACTCTCTTTTTAACAATTCAATAATTCAACACCACACACTGTATGATTTTATCTCCCAACTGTCAACACCAGCTGACCCAGGCTGGAATTGACTTCGGAATAGTTTCGGTTTGGTTTGATCAGTGAGTCAGCGTGTTTGAGTCAAACATGCTGACTCACTGTTTGAGGACTATAAATTGCTTGTGCATATTGCATATATTTCCCCCCATACCTTTCCCCGCTTTTTGCCGCCATGACGATTGAGTGTATTTGATATTTTGCTATTTATATCATTGTATGCTAATAAAGTAGGGCACATTAAACAGATAAACACATGCTTTTCATATGATCATCTGAAAATTTCACAAATTCTAGGAGAATAGCAGGAAAACTATGGAAATAAGGGACAAACAAACGATTATTCGATACATGGAACATACAGTGAAGCTCATGATTTTCATATATATATACATATATGTATATTTATATAACATAATTACCAAATAGAAGGCTAATATTATATCCTCTCAGGAGAGGAGAGAGCATTAACAGTTTCTGCAGAGCTGCTGAAAAGTATTATTTGACACTAACCACACAGGTTTAATATAACTCACCGTGGGTGTATGATTGCACTGATATGCACTATATTCCTCTTCCCAAGCTTAGAGGAGACAGGCTTCAGTGTGGCACTCCTGTAATAAGTACATTGGAGCTTCTTAATATAACCCAAGATTGGATTGCTATATTCTGCTTCAGCCCTGAGCGAGAGAAGTTTATGTTTGTCAGGAAAGTGTCAGACACTCCGTGCGAACCGGTGTCCACCCACCAGTGACGACTCTACCTGCTACGACTAGGGAGGGCGACTCAAGTTTGAAGCTCACACTCGGATCACACTTAAGTTGCATACAAATTGGCTTCAGACTTGATGTCTGCGTAAAGAAGATAGGGTTTGCCAAGCCTCGCCTCTGTGTTACCTAAGTACAAGGTTCAGACTTTGGGCAGCTCTGCATTATCTGGAGGCATTAAGTACTGAGCTGTGTGCAGCTGGAAGCTGCACTACTTATCGTATTCACACGGGTTAAATGTTTTTTTAACCATTGCTTTATCTAATTCCTATATTTGGATGATCACCTCAGTGTATGCTTTCCATATTATTTTATACTTCTGCCGAAAAAAATGGAAGTAAAGCAATTTCATATATAGTCCAGTCTTGTGCTGTGCTACAATGTCACAGCAATAAGAAATGAGCGGGCCAGGCTGTTCACAGTGTGAGGTGACAAGAACATGCAGATCTGCAAAATGCACAATACTTGAACTGACTAGATGCCACTGTCTTTGAATGAACAGGTAAACAACAAGTCAATGTTAGCATGAGAAAGTCTTTTCACACTGTTATATAAGAACTCATTCCAAAGGCATTTTCAGTTTTATGCTCTACTTGCATGATCTTGCATTTTAACACTTGTGATTCAGTCAAGTCAGAACAAGTCCACTATACACACCGTGAAACTATATTTTTATTTAAGAAATCATTTGTATTGTGTCTTGTCTTAATTAGCAAATTTGGGTTTGCTTAGCTAAATACAAGTGACATGTGTGAATGACTTCCCGTTATTTAAAGTAACATCTTACTTCATGTTTGAGTCTTTTGCCTACATGAGGGAATATTCTGAGCTTTATCTCAGGACAAATTATCTCATTTCAAGGTCTAGACTTTGTTCACATGAGCTCATTGTTTTCAATGTGTAACCTGTGACTACAGGAGATCATTTGTCCCCAGATAACGTTAAGAATATTCCCTCATGTATGTATACTCACATTTTAACTTAGTTTTTAACACAGACCTTTCATAGTCACGCTGTTTCATCAGCATGTTGAGATGACGTGCCTTAAGTCATAGATCTTTACTGCGTCTCGTAAAAAATGGTATCAACAACAACAGTGTTGCCTTTATATTTTGTTCAATCGAGCATACTTCTGTGAATGATTGTTTTCTAAACAAATATTCAGATGCAGAATTAATTTTGTCCATTAAAAGCTACTAAAATGATTCTGCACCTTCATAGGTTTATATTATCAGTACACGTTTCTCCCAATAAGGTGCAAACAAACAGTCTGGCCAGAGCCTCATCTGTTTCCATTTGCTTTGTGTTCCTCCAAATCTTCTAAAATACATACTTCATACATGAAGCCAGCAAGGCTTTGGGCATGGATTAAAGCAGCCAAGTCATATTCCCCATTTGCAATTTGTGAAACATGTTACAGGTTAGGGTACTTGACATCTGCTAAAGAAATACACACACAGTACATTTTTCAGCACACTCCACACATAACCATGTTCTCAAATGCAGCCATCAAGTTTAAATACGTGACCCACAGTGTTTCACAGGTTGATGCTTTGAACAGCTGTTCTATTGACACTTTTTTTTTCTTTTCCATGTAATTTCCATTCTATGGAATCAAACTTTTTTGTGTAGAGTAACTTATTTGTAGTAGTCAAGCAATCAACCACGTACATAACTTTTCAGTACATGTTTTTAGGCTCAGGATCAGGCTATGTTTATGATTTTGTTGCGTCATACTAACCAACAACTTCTTACTGAGAATCATTACAAAGTTTCAGGGCATTCCCATAACCATGGTAACTCACAGTGCCGGAGGAGAGGGAGAGGAGAAACTCCAGACAAAGTCCAGACTAGAGTCTTTGTTTCACACATGTAGCAACAACAGGAGACTCTATGTGTCAGATGAGTTCTCACATGTTGACAAAACTTTACAAACTGATGAGATTGTAGACCTAGACATTTTCACTGTAAATAAGGGAAACGCTCCCAAATACTTAATAGTGTTAGTTACTCAATGGAGTTTTAAAAGATAAATCCAATTTCAATTTAAAATTCAACCAAGAAAGGATGCAAAATTACCGTATAACATAAGATACATGCTTGACCCACATAGGTTGAAAATAAATGAAGCTACCAGATGCTTGCACATTAAGAAATGCATTTTCCAAACACCTCTGCCAGCTTTGACAGTGAGGGTCAATGCGGCCCAATTCAGGCGAGCCAAGAATGAGACAGCTAACTGCAGCCCAGGCCAAGCAGACCTCTCAAATCTGTCCAAGATCTCCTCTGCAGCGACGCCTCCTCTTTGCTCCCCAAGGACTCGACTGTCTGGGTAAATGAACAGTACTGTGAGCGCTGTGCTCCCGCCAAACTCTTCTCAGAGAAGCCTGAGTAGCACCGACAAAGGGGCTCCTCTGAGGACGAAGCAGACTCTTCATTAGCTTGTATTTGCATGGATAACTCTCTTCATGTGTCGTCTTTCGGTGTCCTCCCGCCATCCCTGATGAGAGCAGTTAACTGCGAGGTAAGTCATTTTTCACTATTACTCTGAATCACACGGGAAGTAATGGAACAGAAAAATGCAAGAGAGGAAAACATCGTTTAAGGGCTGGTGGAAACAAATTACAGCAGAGAGATGTTGTTTATTCCCTAAATTAATGCAGATTAAACAGCTGGTTGTGCTGTCTACAATGTAAAGGTCCTACAACAGAAAAACATGTACCCACTAAAAAGGAGCTGTGACTTATCTGCACAAACTTTAAATGAAGTTTCCCATTAAAACGAAAACAAACGCGGGCTGATAGGTCCAACAGCAAGCGGGCCAAAGCCTGACGGGCCACAAAGAAATGAAACATGAAGAAAAAAGTGATTCATATATTTAAATGGTTATGGTTTTGCACACTGTGTATTTCATAGTCACAACTTTAATTCCCACCTATGACTAACAACAATAACAAATGACTTCCACAATGTACTTGTCCTCGCGTGCCTTGTTTTCGTTCACACATTTGCTTTTCCTTGTAGAGAATTGTTTCCACTGTTGTTCATAAACTGTAAGTTTAACTTCAATATAACTGCCTGCTTTTTGTTTTCAATGCAGCAAACATATAGAAACACCACAGACACTGGCCCTGAACTGCCTACTTAACTTCAAGAGGACAATCAAAGTACACACTTATGTGAAAAGGTATGGTAGCTATGTCACAAAGTGGCCAGGAGAGACTTTTTATGTGTGGTTATTTGCACTGCATTGTTTTACTGTGTTCTTATTAATTGTGTGTGTGTGTGTGATTCACTAGTTTCAAGTGTTTCTCTCCTGAGTGTCTGAAGGACCTCCCCCTGCGGTAAATTGGTGCACCTGTGGCCAGGTAACAATCAGAGCAGGACCAGAGAGAACTGGCAGAAGCAAACGAAGACAGCAGAGAGGGAAAGACGCCTGATGAAAAGGGATCGGTAAATGATGCGCTCATTGAGCGGATTGCCACGCCTGTGCATGAGAGGTGGGTGTAGGATTGGTGCCTTTACCCTCACCAGAGCACACAGCCAGCGTACGTAGCGCGCCACTACCAACTGACTGCAACAGGGCCGTGCCGTCGACGTCCCGCTCCACCTTGACTCTTGTCTGCATGCTTGTGTGATCAAAGAAACCTGTGACGGCTACAATTCAGGGCTATCTTGCATATCACAGTCCTAGATGAAACCTAAACTGTGAGGTAGAAGATTTGTCACAAGAATAATGGTGACAGGTATTCTTCTTAGCAACCTTTAACAGGATGCTTCTACAGCCACACAGCGGTTCTACTGAGGCATAGCTGTGTTTTGAGCTGAATGCTAACACACCTTGCTAGCAGAATCAAAATGACAATGCTAAGTGTCTCACTATCACCAACTTAGCTAAGCATTTTGCACAGCATTAAACACAAAGTAGGTCCACAGCATAGGCTGATGGGTCATTAGTTTTGCAGGTGTCTTGTCATAAGAAGCTAAAAAAAGCTTTTGTGTTTATTACGTAAGTCATATTTATTCAACTAAATATGACTGTGCAGGTGGTAGGGTGGGGGGTTGCTGATGGAGTGTGCCAGTGATGCACCAGAACCAGGTGAGTGGGGAATGTAAGCAGGCTAAGTAGCTTCTCTGGACATAGCAAATGGCAGAGGCGAAGAGACCTACTGTAAGATGACAACAAAGGAAGCTAATGAGAGAGTGAGGACAAGAGTAAATCTGGGACTGATTTTAGTCCTAGCCGAGAGCTTTGTGAAGTAAAAAGCTGGAACACAGACAGTGAGCTGGGCTTCATGCAGTTGGACAAGTAGGGTCAGATCTTTTGTGGTTTTAAGTGAAATGTTGTATAAGGTTACTACGACATTTGGCACAGAAATACATGGACAAACTTTTCATTTGTGCAACACTTTGGTTCATGACCGAATACCTGCAAGACATTTACCATCAGCATCAGCTCTACTTACTAAATTCTAACATGTTTGGATACTTCTGTATATACACTTCTATGTAGTACTTTGTACACTATGTACTTCTGGCATAGTGCGCAAATTTTGGCAGGGTAGTGTTCTTCCAATTCAATTTCTTAGCTACCATTTTCACAGTGCTGGTGGACCCTCCCCTTCCTCTACGTAGCCAAAATGGCGACCATTAAAGGTCCGGTGTGTAAGACTTGGGAGTGTCTATTAGCAGATATGGAATACAATATTTATTAGTATGTTTCCATTAGTGTATAATTATGTGAGTATAAGAATTGAATTGATTTTATATCTACAGAAAGAGCAAGTCCTCTTCCATGGAGTCCACCATGTTGACCAACCTTTTTTCTACAGTAGCCCAGAACAGACAAACCAAACAGTGATCTAGATATGGACTTTTGCTTTTTTATATGAATTTGGCAGCCAGAGTTTTTCTTACATGCTCAAAAGGAGAGGGTGAGGTGTGGAAGAGTTTTCATTTGGTTGCAGTCTGCAACTTCACTGCTAGGTGCCACTAAATCCTACACACTGGGCCTTATAAGGGCGAGAAGTGTCCAGTGTTCAACGTTCAACTTTCTGACCATTATGAGTGCACAATTTAAAATGCAACCATCAAGTGTAAATATGGAGGCTTTCATTGCTTTCATCACAATTTGTTGCATATAATGTGGTTGCATGGCTGACAGCATTCCGCCGGTGCCGGATCTCCGGCGTGCCGCCGTTGACTGCGAAAAAAAAGGAAAGAGTGCGCGCCCTTCGGTTCAGCCAGATTTATCTAGACATTTCTCTGAATCCAATAGGCGCAGCTTTCATTCTAGGCGTACTAACCAATCAGAAGTAGGGCAGGGCGGGACTTAGGCTAGGTGTTGACACTCAGGTGCTTCATGTTTTGTTGACAAGTCGAAAGTGAGCATCATTAGCCTGCAGTAACAAGTAGGGCTGTAGCAATACGCTAATCTCACGATACGATACACGATATTCAGCCAACGATATGATTCGATACATTCACGTAATTTTCTAAAAGATTTTAAAGAGACAGTGTGATTTCGGTGACATCTTGTCATTGACTTGGATTGAATTAATTGAACTGAAAACTGAAAGCATCAATTACACAATATATGGCTCTGACTGGACAGAGAGTCTACAGCTTGCAAATGCTGGACAACATGAATCAAAGATGTGGTGAGAAAATTAGTTTCATTTATTGAAACAGTGCAAACTGTAGCTTACAAGCCTTTGAAAAGTAAATAAAGTGCAGTATTACAATTAACAATGGAGAGTTAAAAAATGCAGCAAGTGGCCTGTTCTGAACAGATTCTTTGACAGCTTTTTTAGCTTGACACTGAACATATGAGGTAGCCAGTCTAGCCACCAGGTAAGTAAACATAGTACTATGGCTTCTCCAAAACAGCCAATAATTCAAGTCACTAAGAACAACATTTAAACATTTAACTTAAAATGAACGATCTGCTTTTAAGCATGAAGGTGCTGGATTCATGTTCGCCGCCATTCTCTTGAATCTCCTCACTCTGACTGCGCAAACAGGAAGAGGAAGACGTCGCATCTGTGTAAAGAGAGTATCTAGACGAGTAACTTGCTAGAAATGCTCTACAGTGAGACTAGCGGCTGGCTGACCTAATCGCTTTTCCCGCAAAGCCAACGGGGGGAAATGGGCAGCAAGCATCGAGTGCCAGGTGTAACACGGGGGATTTGAATGGGACTTATCAAAAATATTATCAAAAATAAATGGCGCTGGGCGTGGATGGAGGAGGTTGGAAGTGATGGCAAGCCCTTTGGGAACCGGTGCCAAAAGCTTCCGGAGGCAGGTGCGTGCTTCTGTACGGAGTGTGCAAGGCGAGTCATGAAGGGTTCTAGTGGCAAAAAAGTGCTGTCTCGGCACGAGTTAGACCCTCGTCATGAAGCAGCTGTCTGTGCCATTAAACATGCGTCATGTTTGCAATATAGTTAATAGATAGTATTAGTCTTTCAAATAATGTCTATATGTATAATAATGTATGTAAAAAAAAAACAAAAAGTTCAGGCTCAGGACTTTTTTCCACTATCAGCCCTGTGGCTGACTGATTCTGAATGCTCCTGTATTCAGCTGGGTTCAGTGAAAATCAGCTTACTGGACTTGACTCAGTCTGGACAGTCTCACTTGTTTTTGTAGTCAGGATTGGCCCTTGTTGTGTTTGCATGTTTCAGTAGAAAATGGTGGTCTTTGATTTGGTCTGGAATTCTAAACTTACTGAAGTGAAAATGGAGAGTTCAACAGGGAAATTAATGTTACTTTCACCCTCTGTCAGACAGTTCTGGAGGATAGACGAAACAATGCTTCAAAAAGCTGAAGTAAAGATGCAGCGAGTGGAGAAAACTTGGAGTCGGAGTCTGTACTCGCTTTCTTCTTCTCTAACCTTCAACGCATACATAAGCATGCAAGCTCATACGCACACCCACACACACACATGCAGATACAAACACAGGTATACACACACACACAATGAACACTCTCACACACACACACACACACACATACACACATACAGCCTTTCCCAACTCCACTCTGCTCATGTGTGAAATGAGCAAGGGTCTTATCTCTTGGAAACACACCACTGAGCCAGAGGAGAAGTAGAGAGAGGGAGACACAGCAGGAGGGGAGGGAGGAGGGAAAAAAAGAAGGAGGAGGAGGAGGAGGAGGGGGAGAAAGATTGAGGGAGAGGGAGGTGTCACATGGTGTGCATGCTGATGACTGTGGACTTGGGAATCTGCTGCAGACTCTGGAGGTCTCGGTCGAAGCCATTATCAAACCTCTGTTCATCTATTACATCCCTTTATTGACCTCAGTGAGTTAGCACCACGACCTCCACACACAAACACATACACTGTGTGTTAATTATCATATGAAAGTGTTGTTTGATCAAATGAGGAGTTGCATGAAATGTTAAGAAGGTTTAAATCTGGCACTATATGAACAAAGATGAGCCCAAAGGAGTCTCTGCTTGTTGTTACGTCGGCATGAGTCAGTTTTATTTACAGTATATAACCCAATATCACTGATCACACATTTGTCTCAAGGGACTTGTACACTCTGTAAAACATCCCACACCGTCTGGGCTTAAACCGTGTTTTCAAACAATGGAAAACCCTGTCACAGAGTAAAGAGCATCCATGATCACCATGATGCTCTAGATTGACTATTGACATCTATAATGCTAATCATAAATAAACCTGTGCAAAAGAATCGACAAACTGCCAAACTTTAAAGCCACCATGATCACTATTTTCAGAACAATATGTATCAAATGACAAACAATGTGAGATGGGTCGAACCTTCAATGAATTTTTTGGCCCACAACTTTACTGTTTTGGTTCACTCTCAGCACCCACGTAGTATCATTTTCATCTGCTGCAGGTAACTGTTTTCAGAGAGAAAACCTACTGTATGCCACATGCTCAGCAGCAAACAGACAGAGAGACATGGTTAGAGATGAGCTGGTGAACATGGTGGAGCACTTAGCAGTTAAAGATGTGCAAGATATTTTTCACAAAATAGAGTTGAAAGAACAAACATGACTCCAAATAAATTACGATGATGATGATTAAAAGGTGATGATATGTTAGTTTTCTATCGTCAGTCAGTGCTGGTTTCTTTTAACCCTTTATTGGCCGAGGAACCATATATGGTAACTTCAGTAAAGGAGCAGAATCACATGACTTTCTCCAGCCAATCAGTGAATGTCAGTCTACGTCACAGGTAGCATTGCTATGGGCTCTAATGGATCCTACTCTAACCCAACCCTAACATGTTTTACACTGTATCGCAAGACATATCTCTGATTGTTAATTTGGAAATAAATGTTCCACATGTTTTTCAGAATTAGTTTTACCCTAGCTGGGCCGTATACGGTAACTTCTTTGACTGTGACTTGCAGCCTAAAACTGACAATTTTTTAAAAAGTCAAAAAAGAATAAATGTCTTCTTATATCCACCAATAACACTCCAGGGTTTAAATTTTAAAATTCCAAATATCACTTTATGAGTGCCCTATAAAGTGTTGTCAGATCAAAAAACAGCTTATTTGGGGCGGCTGTGGCTCGGAGGTATAGCGGGTCGTCCCCTCCAGTCTCCATGTCAAAGTGTCCTTGGTAAGATATTGAACCCCAAGGAAACATCAATCCCATCCTCTAAAGTAAGAAATGTCTTGAGAATCTTTTGAATAAGTCAGCCTTGGCCATCCCTCCTTCTTTTCATGCCTCATCCTGAAATATTTTTGAAATGCAAACTTTAAAGGAGGTGCTCCCATAAAGACGTCAGATTGAGCACATATAGTAGAGAGCCATAGGTCAGAGAGACAGACAGCTCGTGGGGGTTTATGTGGAATGGCTGATAATTTCCTGTCCTGGCAAAGAAGATTTCTGAGACTTCAAATCAGGGAACACTCTTAAGCCTTCCTTTACTGTTGGAAGTTTTTTTCATGGTGTGTTGAGAAGTGGCTGCTTTTTTGGAAACTGCTGTTGGATTGGGTGCTGGATCATAATCTTGTGACAGACAGATTCATGTGTCAGGCCAATTCTGTGTACCTCCACCTGAATGAGAGCTCTGGATCCAGACTAATCCCCAGTTTTTTTTTCCCCCATTTCATTTCATTTTACCACACTAACAATATACAGATGTTTGTTTTGCACCTCATAATGGTGTCTCTGTGCATTTCCCCCCGCTGTGCCAAGCGCCTGTTGTTCCCGAGTGCTCTGGATTTTAACCACATTCTTCCACTTCTTCTACTTTCTGCTCAAAGAAAATCTACAACTGAAATTGGTTTAACAGACTTTTAAAAGACAGTCGCGCCCCTACTGAGAAACATAATAAGGAGAATTAATTAAAGCAAGACATGGGAGTGTGGGAATAAGATGTGGAACTAGTATGGAAGTGAGCACAGTATGATCTCAAGTATGAACAGCCAAATATGCAAAATAAAACCTTTTGACAAAAAGTCTGCATGATAGCTGAGGTAAGGAATAAATAGTCAAGACATAAGAAAGTCATTTGTGAAGAAGCAGTCCTATAATTCCTCAATTCGTGAATGAATGAATTTGTTCCATGTGCTGCATTGAACAGACACAGCCTGAGAATGAGCGCTACAGGTGGGATCTCTAAAGAAAGGCGAGCACAATTCTGACAAAATGATAGTTAATGTGCCGGTGTGTGTCAGGAGAATGTTAGAATGGTAGAGAATGCATTCACATTTGCCAATAATAAATGCTTCAATCGATCTGCACACTTTCGCTGTCTGTCTCGACGTGATTGTTGCCGAAGACTGGCTGCCTTCTGCAGGCCTCTGCCACCACCTCGTGGTGAGTGTGAGGTACTGCGAGTTCAAAATGAGTGAACGTTTCTGTACAGGAAGCTTGCACATATAAATAGACAGGTATGTGGTGAATATCCTGAATACATCTGAGAACCATAATGAAGTCAGATGATCTGCCACAGAGCACACAGGCTCACTGAGTGGTTTGAAGAGTGTGATGTGAATTATATGCCATAGTCCAAGAATGCTGTTCATCCCTCAAGTAGAGCTCCAAACACTTGATGGATGACACAGCACTGGCCCGGGGGTCAACACTAACATTTAAAAAATGAACAATAAAAGTTACATACAAATGCACTGTTCAGTAACAATTCTGTTTTCATTGTTTCAGGTTTTTTCTTTTTTTTTTTAATGGCAATGTAACCAAATCTAAGCCAGTCAGGCGTGAACAAATCTAAAAAGTAATTCTGCCTTTCTTTCACATCTGGAGTCAGATAACAAAGAATAAATTGTATGGAATACGTCAAGTTTAAAACATATCACTCTTGCTCTTCTCTTTCACAAGATCATTTAGAAAGTAATATTTTGTGTCACATCTACAGGCAGTCCTTGGAGATTAATGTTTAGTACATTCAAATGCTTCATTATGTCAACCAACAAGTTCACGTTGTAGGTCCAAGGTGTGTCAGATTAATTTATTTATCATTATGATTTCATTAGCGCATACTCACCCGAAAATAAGTATTGTTAAGGTTTTGTTACCTTCATATGAGCCTTTTATGCTACGGGTCCTATCAGTGACATCGTCAGTGATGGTGTGATGCTCAGAGTGTCATGGCTCTGGCCACCACCCTGACTGCAAACATGTTTATTTCTGCTGTGAAGTTGGGCATTTTAATACGGCGCTTATGGAGTTGGAGATGTTCTGTAGCCAACTCTTTAGGGACTGTAAGGAGCATTGGCTTCACAACCACAGAGGTTGTCACCTCGTCCTCTTGGTCTACTAGAAAGGAGAGGGGTTGCAATCAGCAACTACACCCCTAGATGCCATTAAATCCCACACACTGGTCCTCTAAGTAGGGCTGTTAATTGTTTGATTGCTGTTTAGTATCCTAATTAAAAAGTAATTATTCTATAATCCATGAGCGGGGGCGAAACTCCATCTGAACTTAAAATGAAAAGGTTTGATCAACATGCTTCATTTTCAGATACCTGGGTAAAAAAAGAAGAGCCACAATTGCAATAATATCTATTTTATCATGTATGGATGGATTTCTTTTTTTTTTTGTTTGGTTCATGAATTCTGACCTTATCCGGTCAGTATAACTGCACCGCTCTGTCAGCTGCAGTTTGTTTTGTGCTCTGTGTAGCAGCACAACAATACTTGTGTTTTTTTTTTTTTTTTTAAGGCTCCTGGAGGGAAAACTGTGGAGAACACCTGACATGACAGAACATTATGGAGGCAAACCAGCTGTGTCATATATACCCAACGGCATGTTTTGCTGACTTGATATTACAACTGTTAAATATATATATATATATATTTCCAGCCTAACTCCCCAGATATGTCCATTCAGCCACGGTGTTTGGAGAGAAGTGATAACATACTGGCTGGACCAGAGGCACATCGGAGCCCAGCAGTGATACAGCAACACCTTTTAATAAAACTAAAACTGGGAACTGAGACTGGGAAAGTATCAACGACAAAACAGGCACTGAAAGCTTGGTCATATTCTTAGTCGTGTTCCTAATATCTTGATAAGATAGTTCTTGATTTAAATCATTCTTATTAATCTTTTCAGACTGTATGTAAGTTCAGTCATTACTTCATTCATTACTCCCGAGTCATATAAAAGATTAGTTCAAATTGAATGATATGTACACGACCGACACACCACTAGTCAGGATATTTTCAAGAGGAAGCTGCTGATAACCAGAGCCATGATGCAAACACTTGCTGTAGGGATGAAGACGAAATCTTTCCACAGAACATTATAAACTGTCAAGCTAAAAGAAACTCAATCCAACTCATTATGTAGGAACATTCAGCTTAATTAGACTGTATGAATGGACTGAAAAATTACAATCTATAGAACTGATGTTCTTATTTCACAGGATGATTCACCATATTTATTTGGTGACTGGCCGATCTTGTAGTGCCACCATCAGGCCACAGTTTTGACTTGTCTTCATGAAATATTCAAATCTAATGAGGACACAGAGCATGATGTTCTTCCACTTGAACCCTCCCTGAGCTAGTGTCACCATCGAGATGATCTAAACTGCAGCCCGTATTAGTAATCATCTTACATCAGAAACATTCTCAGCATGTTCTTCATTCAGTCCACCGCAATGGTGATTAACATTGTGGCCTTGAGGGATGTGAGAAGGGTTTGAATAATTTCAGTTTCATTATGTTTGGTTTAAAGTTGCACTAATCAATATTCATACAATATACGAGCAATGGGTGAAGTGATGTGATGACATGTCATGTAATGTAAAAGCTCTACTGAGATTTACTGTCCAAGTCTGCAGGTTTCCTCTGCGCTCAGAACTTTTTTAGCATCTTTCAGCTGGTTGTTTTGGATTTAGGGACCACCCAACTTTACTTTTTTGGTTCACATTGACTGTTTTTAGTTTTAAGTGAAAAGAATGTGATAATCCCAATACACATTTTTTTTTGTTCTTTTCTCAGGAGTTGGTGGAGACCAAAACAGGGCTAAAAGGAGAGTAAATGGTAAATGAACATGTACCACACATTCATACAGATAGCAGAGGCTGTATACCAGGTCCCAGCCGCCCATGTGAATATGTACAGTGCTTTTTATCATTAGTTACTAAACCCACATGTAACCCAGTAGAAAAGTTACTATTGTTGTTCCCCTTAAAATATTATTTTTTAAATTTTAATTAACCCTCTTTAGCTTATTATTTTGTCAATATTAATTTTGCACACTCTCAATTCTTATTTGTTGTATTATTTACGTGGTTTGTGAGAGAAAGTAGTCCCACCCTCTTCTCGCGAGAGTTACGGTGCGGAGTGAGAGTGCGGTGCAGAGTCAGAGCAGCGGTACGGGCAGAGGGAAATCACGGAAGAGAAAATCAATAAGAAGTCACGAAAACAGCGGTTGTTAACTCACTTATCGACACAGAATGACCCGTGAAAGTGTACCTACCTGCAGCAGAGAGGTGGTCGAGGACCCGTGGTTTATTATTTTCGGCAGAGACTTGGTGAGTCGCTCGAGCTAACTAGCGCTAGCACATGCTAACGGTAGTAGCTACATCGTGATTCAGCACGTGTGATGGCGGAAACTTGTTGACACATGAACGTGACCTGCCGCTACTGTTAACTGTGTTTTAAGAGTTAAAACCGCATATTTTGCTCTGATAATCTGATGAAAACAAATGAGGTGTGCTCTTTATTGTCTCGTGTGTATTCATTTTGAGATGCACTGTTAGGATGTGTCTTGTTAAATGCTGCTAAGCATGTTCATATATCACAGAGGCAGAAACTCTGAAGCCCTGAATTGATATTCTGATGTGTGTTAAAGGTGCATTTTGCTAAATTTCAGTTCATAATTCAATATTGTGAATTCAATGTGTGAAATGGTAAAGGAGCTAAAATGATCATAATTCATGGTTAAATAGCTAAAATAATTCATGATGATTAAAATGTGTGAAAATACTCACCTTAAGATAAAAAAGAGAACTGTACAGTTAAAAAGATAATTCATTTAATCACTATTGTGTTCCAGTAGTGTGTTGAGATTTATGTATTGAATATGGCCATAAGAGAAGTTGATGATTCTGTGTAGTGATAGCCCTGTCTTTATACAGGCTAGGTTTTTTGAGACCCCTCAGAAACCTTTAGAGGTGGATCTGGATTCTCCTTATCGAGGAGATGGCGAGCCAGTGAAATTCTCCTTGCCCAAAGGAGTAGGGAACCAGCACCTGCGCCGGAAGAGGACATCCAACCCCTTCTTCACCTTAACTGATAGTGTCTGTGGTAGGACCCCACCACACACATCTGACGTGTGACCCCTGACTTTTTGAACTTTTCCCCTGACTTGACATACACACAAAGCGCGCTGACTAACAACGGCAAGACATTAAAGGAACATTCCAGGAACAAATAAAGGAACGTTATTGTTCCAATGGGACGCTTACTGCATTGAAGTGGTTTATGTCATACTTATCCAGTAGAACCTTCTCTGTTATGGTTGGTGACCTGTCCTCTTCCATTGCCCCTCTCTCCTGTGGAGTTCCACAAGGATCTATTCTTGGCCCTATACTCTTTTCATTGTACATGTTACCACTTGGGTCAATTATAGCCAGGCACAACCTTTCTTTTCACTGTTATGCAGACGATTTACAAATCTATCTGCCAGTGAAGCCAAATAGTAATGGACAATGTTCTTTGTTTGATTGTATTTCTGATATTAAGCAGTGGTTGGCCCAAAATTTTCTTCATTTAAACGATGACAAAACTGAATGTATTGTGTTTGGGGATACTGTGACAGCTGGCTTTGGCACCCTGTCTTCTAGGCTGAGTTCAACCATCAGAAATCTGGGAGTGACCTTTGACAGTCATTTGAGGTTTGACAAACAAATCAACAATGTTGTCAGGACTAGTTTT
Source organism: Miichthys miiuy (assembly GCA_036365135.1). NCBI lineage: Eukaryota > Metazoa > Chordata > Actinopteri > Sciaenidae > Miichthys > Miichthys miiuy. The sequence goes on from CM071608.1 coordinate 3,933,631, forward strand.
TCCAGTTGCTTCTCCTGGCCAAAGTTAAAATGTTTTTAAGCCATCACGACCTTGAGAAAGCCATCCATGCCTTAATAAGTTCAAGGTTAGACTACTGCAATGCACTTTATGTCGGCGTCTCCCAGTCTTATCTCAGTCGCTTCAACTTGTGCAAACGCTGCTGCATATCACTCCTGTTCTTAACTCCCTTGGCTTCCTGTCCTTTATAGAATTGATTTTAAACTTTTAATGTTTGTTTTAAAGCTCTTAACGACCTCGCCCCATCGTATTTATCTGAGCTTTTAACTGTCCGCAATCCTGGTAGAGCTCTGAGGTCTACAAATCAACTTTTGCTGGAAGTGCCCAGGTCAAAATATAAACACTGGGGTGACCGAGCCTTTTCCGTCGCCCCAGGCTCTGGAATAAGCTCCCGTCAAGTTGCGTCTTGTTTCTGACTTGGGCCTTTTTAAATCCAGGCTAAAAACCCACCTATTTAGGATGGCTTTTAATGCCCAGTAGTATGATGACACTTTTATCTATTTGATTCGATTTTGTTGTATTTTATTGTTTTCACTGTTCCTTTATTGTTTCTAATTTGTTTGTTTTTTACTTATTGTTCTCTTTATTTATTATCTGCTGTAAAGCACTTTGGTACACCGAAAGGACTGTTGTAAAGGGCTGTATAAATAAAGTACATTTACATTTACATTTACATATTTGGTTTTGTACTAAAGAAAGAGACTGTGAACTACTGAGTGATCAGATGCCATTGCACTGAATTTTACTTTATTTTATTTTCATATGGTAAATACAGTTACCTGCTTTCAACGTACCTTGTGGCTCCATTTAGTTATTGTGTCTGTCATTTCCTCTTTAAACCCTCCTCCACGAACCTAGTCTTTGGTCCAAACTCTGTAGTAACTAGCGTGTTACACACACATTACAGTTTTTCTCACTTTGGTGCATTTCTCACATCACTATTAACATTTGCACAACAGTTAGTTCAACCTCCACAACATTTAGTCATTTGTGCACATCATAGTAGCAGTTTCTAATTCTTTCCAATAAATTGCAAATGCGTTTGGACATGCATCAATTGCTTTCATACAACTCTCTGCTGTTTTACAACATTATCATTTGCTTATGTCATGTCAGTCAAAATTAACTATACTTGTGAACGCTGAATAGTCATTCCATATAAAACTAATAGTCCTCATTTCATTGCTAGAGTCATTACATACAAAAATGTTGAACTAGTTGTCAAAATTCCTGAAAATGTCTCCTAAATTGAACAATTTCTCTCAGGTGAACCTCAGCTTTCACTGATGAGAAGGGGTTTGTGAAGCATTAGTTGCAACCAATGATAAGCCACTTCTCTACAATCACTCAGAGCTGAATCCCATGAACCCCCACTTTACAAGCATATATGAACCAAGCAGGACATAGTGTGTTCCATTTCTACAATACTGTGACACAGAAATGGAAGATCAGCCTCGTGGAAGAGGGGTGAGGGTGCGGGGAGGAAGGGGAAGGGGACAAAACAGGGGAAGAGGAAGAAGAGCTAGAAGCACGTAGGCGGATTCCTGATGAAATCAGGGCTACAATTGTGGATCATGTTGTCAATCACGGCCTCACAATAGCTGAGGCTGGTCGAAGGGTGCAGCCAAATGTTGGGAGAACAACTGTAAATTCAATTATTCAAACGTTTCGTCGAGAGAACAGGTGCGTACAAATGGACAGTAATTCAGCACTAAACAATCAGCACTGCACCGCTGTCATTGTGTCATACATGAAGCTTGCAGTGGGACAAGAACTTGTCACTTTTTACATTTTACATACAGACTTACAGCTTTAGTTTATCACAGATTTAGTGTATTGTAGTGTACAGTAGTGTTACAGTAAGGATTTGCCATATTTACTGTAATTTTACTGTGCACCACATAGGATTGCAAGACGACCTTGCAGAGGTGGAAGAGGGCCCCTTTCTACTCCGCAAGAAGAGGAGGCCATTTGTGCAATGGTGACTGCAAACAACGCCATGAGGTTGAGAGAGACACAAAGTGCTGTCATAGAGGGTGACAACATGTTTGGGAATATTGAATCTGTTTCAGGGTCAGGCTCAGGAGAAATGAAATGCGCATGAAACAATTGTACAGTGTGCCATTTGAACAGAGTGACAGAGTGAAGGCGATCTGTCACCAGTATGTACAGGTGAAACATGTATGTGTTCTATGCATACTCTAATGTTCAGTTCTGTAAACTGTTTACTTTGTGTAGTGTCATGCACTACACTTACATGACAGTTCTGTGTATGTGTATTCACAGCACATAATGTACAATATGTTGTCCAAAATGCATTATGTTACACAGGAAATTCTGTAATAAAGCGTACTGGAGCTGGAGGCCAGGGAACCGCTGCACACATTCATGTACCTTGATGAGGCGGGTTTCAATCTGGCAAGAGGTAGAAGACGTGGAAGGAATCGTGTTGGACAGAGAGCAACCATTGATGTCCCAGGCCAACAGGGAATATTACTATGTGTGCAGCCATCTCAGAAAACGGCGTCCTCACCCATATCCCCGTCTTGGTCCATACAACACACAACATCTGCTGATTTTTTTTAGACAATCTTTACAGCGACATAATCCCTGAGAATGAGAGGGGTCTGAACTGGAGACCATCCGAACAAGCATGTTGTTGTTTGGGATAATGTGTGTTTTCACCACTCAGATGTCGTCAGACTGTGGTTTGCAGCACATGATAGGATGCTGGTGGAATATCTCCCTCCCTACTCACCATTCCTAAATCCAATAGAGGAGTTTTTCTCTTCATGGAGGTGGAAGGTATATGACCGGCATCCACATACCCAAATTGCCCTGCTAGTGGCAATGGATGCAGCATGTGATGACATCACAGCAGAGTCCTGCAGAGGAGACACTCGAGGAGATACTTTCCTCGCTGCATTGCAAGAGATTATATTCGCTGTGATGTAGATGAAACTATGGCCAGACAGAGAGGAACATCTGGATGTGCATGAATGATTTACAGTACTATGTATGCTGTATGTTCAGTTCCAATATGTACTGCAATATTGTTTACAGCTTTGCACAGCTCTACCCAAAGGGAGTTTATGTTCGTTGTAAATAAGGGTGTATTTTTTTCTTTTGCACAATGCTGTGAACAAATTAGAATTGCAGAGCATATGCAGTAAAAATGTGAACCATACATATTCAGCGTCTTGTACTCAGTTACCTCATAAATACTGTAATGTGTAACTTTACTCTACTTTTCAAATGGCTGTGGAAATAGTGCTGTCTTGAGCATTTTCAGGTACTGTCAAAGCCATCTGACTTTTGCATTGGAAAACATTTGCAGAGGAAACTGTCATAATGAAAACATGACAAAGCCATTTGACTATCTTGTTCATAAACAATAGTGTCAGGACTTTTCATCTTGATGACACTGACAGTGACATAAATACTTGCTTTTGAGGAATGAGCTATCCATTTTGAGCAAGTGATACGCTTTTGCGTGTTATCAAATAGGTTTTGCAGTTTCTACTAATTGTTTTGACAAATGCATTAACTGTTGTGCAAATGTAAATAGTGACGTGAGAAAGCGACTGAGAAAAACTGTAATGTCACAGCCATCACTAATTCCTGAACAATTCAGGGTCCAGCATCTTGCTCAAGGACACTTCAACTGGACTGGAGGAGCCAGGAATCAACGACCGTCCAATTACTAGACAATCTGCTCTACCACCTTGGCCGCATTTTGGACCAACATTCATCAAGCGGACACAAACAAAACTCCAAATGAATGCTAATGTTGCTCTGTGTCTGATGGAGGCGTCAATATAATTGAGTGTGAAATTGTGTCACGGTTTTGTTTACAGCTTGTTCGGCTAATTAGTGATGCAGAGTTATCAAGACGGGTTATAGGTCAACTATTATTTTGAATTAAAAAAAACATCTCTATGAAAATACTGTTACGGGAATTTTAAAGAAAAACCCTTAAATAAGGAGAACTGGATTCAAAGTATCAAAGTTTAAGTTGAATTTATTATTCTTGTACAAGAAGGAGCGTTTCACAGTGCAACACACAGAAGGGGTTACAGAGAAAAAGGCTCCCCATGGAGCACTACCAGTTGGTTCTTATACCAGCGATAACGGGCTGTCTTAAAACTCTGCAAATTGTTATAAATTGTACAGATAAATTTACATATATAGCATCTAAACCTTTTTCCTTTTCCCTTAATCATTAGTCAGTACATCCCCAATCTAAATGTCACCTCTCTGACCTGTCCCTGGCCCTTATTCTGTTCTGGAATTCCTCTATCTATACATTAACCTGAACTTTACCTTACCCTGCCAGCCTCAGCAAAACATTAATAAGGGAAGTGCCCTTCAGGACATGTAATAAATGGGAACAAACACACACATCGTATAATTTAAAACATCTGAATGGCAGTGTAATCCTAATTTTTATAACAAATACTGAAAGAATTAGCATGTTCTTCAAGTACACCCGTAGGTTATCTTTTAAACTATACTGACGTAGCTAACAGGTGAAGAAAGAGCAGTGTATTTTCACACACTTTGAATAAACAAAAAAAGTGTTAAAGAATTAAAAAAAAGAAAAAACTTTCAAGAGATGAAGACAAATTGTAGCACAGAAGAATATATGGAGTGAATCTTGAATATATGGAATGAAACTTTGAATATATGGAATGAAACTTTGAAAATATTGAATGAATTTTTAATATATGGAGTGAACCTTGAATATATGGAATGAACTTTGAATATACTGTATGGAATGAAACTTTTAATATATGGAATGAAACTTGAATATAGTGAATGAAACTTTGAATATATTGAATGAACCTTGAATATATTGAATGGAACTTGAATATAATGAATGAAACTTTGAATATATTGAATGAACCTTGAATATATGGAATGAACCTTGAATATATGGAATGAAACTTGAATATATTGAATGAAACTTTGAAAATATTGAATGAATCTTTAATATATGGAGTGAACCTTGAATATATGGAATGAAACTTGAATATATGGAATGAAACTTGAATATATTGAATGAAACTTTGAAAATATTGAATGAATCTTTAATATATGGAGTGAACCTTGAATATATGGAATGAACTTTGAATATATGGAATGAACTTTGAATATATGGAATGAAACTGTTATGGTTCAGTTTATTATGTCTTGGTTGTTGTGTTTTTTCTGTTTTGTGCTCTTTCTGTTTTCCCCCTCCCATTTCTGTTTTCCTGCAGAGCTTGTGTGTTGCAGGGGGCGTGGCTGGCTCCTCCCGTTGGCAGCAGAGGCACACCTGTCCTCACTCAGCTCATTCCCTCCACCTCTTAAGCCTGGCCTTCACTCCTGCTCCTTGTCAGATCATTCCATGCTCTCCCTCTTCATGCCACTCACCTGTGCTCCAGTCCCGGAAGAACTTCTCCCGTCAGCCTGCTCCCTGCCTCACCAGTCTGTGTGGTGTAGTTTCTTTGGTTTTGGAATTAAAGTATTTTTGTTTTCACTCACCATTGTGTGTGTGTGAGTCTCTGCTCTGGGGTCCACATCTCTGAGAACTTAACAGAATGATCTGACCAAGTATGGACCCCGCAGAGATTGAGAGGTAAAACAAGCCCTCACCGCTCAAGGAGCCCGTGTGGGTAAACATGAGAACGCCCTGAATGAAGTCATGGACAAACTGCTCCACTTGACCTCCAGCCTGACCCAGCTGGACAACCGTCTGAACCAGGTCGCCACTCAGCTTTCCACGCTGACAGTTCCTGCTCCGACTCTGGGTCCTCCTGCTCCTTCTCCTGCTCCAGCCGCTCCAGCCATGCCTAGTCACCCTCGTGAGCCCTTCATCCCCACTCCAGACAGGTATTCAGGAGAATTAGGGTCATGCAGTCAGTTCCTCCACCAGTGTTCACTAGTGTTTGACCAGCAGCCATTAACATACTCCTCTGACAAGTCTAAGATAGCCTTTACTTGCAGTTTACTATCCGGAAGGCCTCTGCATGGGCTGTGGCCATGGCTAATGCCGCTCACCTGCTTGGCAGGCCTACCCTTTGTTCTGTAATGAGTTCCGTAGAGTTTTTGACCACCCCGTCAGAGTAAGGAAGCCGGTAATAGACTTCTCTCCTTGTGCCAGGGATCTCAGTCAGTATCGGCTTACTCTATTGACTTCGCATTCTCGCAGCTGAGAGTGGGTGGGACGAAAGGGCCTTACTGCGTTTTTCTGCGTGGGCTTAGTGAGCAGCTTAAGGATGAGCTAGCTGCTCAGGATGAGACCTCTTCACTAGAGGAACTTATTTCCTTGGCCATTCGTCTTGATAACCGCCTCAGTGAGAGACGCAGGGAGAGAGCAGTCAGACAGAGGGCCCCTCCTTCAGTCAAGTCTCCCTGCACCTGATCCACCCTCCGCTAGTGTATTTCATCCGGCTGCCTCATCCTCTCCCAGTAATGAGGAGCCCATGCAGCTGGGGAGGATGAGGCTCACTCCAGCTGAGCGTCAACGCCACTTCCTCCTGAGACTCTGCCTTTACTGTGGTCAAGCTGGTCACGTCCTCGCTAACTGTCCCGAACGGCCAAAGAGAGTCAGCTCATCAGCCGAGGGGGCACTGGTGAGCCATACTTCTGTTAGTCCGTCCCCTCAATCGCATTCAGCTTAAGGGTACTGTTTCCTGGTCTCAAATTAAGATCCCTCTCCTGTCTTAGTTGACTCTGGCTCTGATGACAATTTCATTGACTCTGGTATTGTCACCCAGTTTGCCCTTCCCTCAGAGCCACTTCCAGAACCCAAGGATGTTTTTGCCCTTGATGGTCGACTCTTGGCCCGTGTAACTCTCCGTACTGTCCCAGTGTCCCTGCAACTTTCTGGAAATCATCATGAGACAATCTCCTTTTACCTGATTCCCTCACCGTCGTCACCCCTAGTTTTAGGTCTTCCTGGCTCAAACTTCACAATCCACATATTGACTGGTCTCGTTATCTATTTCCAATTGGAGTCTATATTGTCACTCCCACTGTCTGCATTCGGCCGTCCCCACCACTAAGTCCACTCTGCCCGCTCTCCCAGACCGGTAGATCTTGCTTCCGTCCCTCAGGAATATCATGACCTCCAGGAGTGTTTTAACAAGGACCGTGCTCTGTCTCTACCTCCTCACAGGCCGTCGACTGTAGTATTGACCTGCTCCTGGTGCCCCTATCCAACCAGCAGACTTTATAAACTCTCAGGCCTGAAAGAGAAGCCATGGAGACCTATATTTCAGACTCTCTAGCAGCTGGTCTTATTCGTCCTTCCTCCTCGCCCATGGGGGCGGGATTCTTTTTTGTCGAGAAGAAGGACAAGACTCTACGTCCCTGCGTTGACTTCAGGGGTTTAAATGACATTACCATTAAGAACAAGTACCCCCTTCCTCTCATTGACTCTGCTTTTGCTCCCCTCCACCAGGCCACCATCTTCTCCAAGTTAGACCTGCAATGCTTACCACTTGGTGAGAATTAAGGAGGATGAGTGGAAGACTGGGTTCAATACTCCTCTGGGACATTTTGAATACCTGGTTATGCCATTTGGGTTAACCAATGCGCCTGCCATTTTTCAGTGTCTCATTAATGATGTTCTGCGTGATATGCTCAACAGGTTTGTTTTGTTTACCTAGATGACATTTTAATTTTTTCTACACTTGTAGAACATATCCAACATGTCAGACTTGTTCTCCAGAGACTTCTTGAGAACAGACTCTTTGTGAAAGCTGAGAAGTGAATTTCATGTTTCTTCGGTCAGCTTTCTGGGTTTGTGGTGGAGAAGGGACAGATCAAGTCTGACCCTGCCAAGATTAAGCGGTGGTCGAATGGCCTACTCCCACCACACGAAAGCAATTACAAAGATTTCTGGGGTTTGCCAATTTTACTGTCGGTTTATTCGTGACTACAGTCGAGTTGCTGCACCACTTACCAGATTAACCTCTGCTAAGTCCCCTTTGTTTGGTCACCTTCTGCCAAGCCACTTTTGATAAGTTGAAGAGTCTGTTTTCCTCTGCTCCTGTGTTATGTCATCCTGATCCCACAGCCCAGTTCGTGGTGGAGTCGCGCCTCAGACTCTGGTGTTGGGGCAGTCCTGTCATAACGATCCTCCTCCGACCAGAAGCTGCACCCCTGCGCATTCTTCTCTCGCCGTCTCACCCTGCGGAGGAATTACGATGTGGGAATCGCGAGCTGCTAGCGGTGGTGCTGGCCCTTCAGGAGTGGAGACACTGGTTGGAGGGCTCTACTCACCCTTTGTTATTTGGACTGACCACAAGAACTTATCTTACCTCCGTTCTGCCCGCAGACTCAACTCGCCAGGCTCGGTGGGCTTTGTTCCTGGGCCGTTTCAACTTCATTCTCACCTACCGTCCAGGCTCCAGGAATGTCAAGCCTGATGCCCTCTCGTCAGTTCTCTCCCCTGTTGAGGATCCTGCTGAGGACACCGTCCTGCCATCCTCCTGTGTAGTGGGATCAGCCAGGTGGGAGATTGAGCAGCTGGTCCAGGAGGCCCTTGAGGACCATCCGGCCCCTGAGGAGTCCCACCCAACCGGCTGTTTGTGCCTCCGCCTGTCCGATCCCCTGTGCTCCTGTGAAACTCTTCCAGAGTAGCATGCCACCCTGGTTTCCATCGGACCTTGGCCTTGCCGTCAGCGTTTCTGGTGGCCCTCCATGTCCGCTGATACCAAGGAGTTCATCTCTGCCTGCTCAGTCTGTGCCCGCAGTAAGGCTTCTCATCGTGCTCCTGCTGGTCTCCTTCGCCCCTTCCTATTCCCCGGCCCTGGTCTCACATTGCAGTGGACTTTGTCACAGGCCTGCCCCTTCAGAAGGTAACAATACCGTCTTAACTATTGTAGACCGTTTTTCCAAGTCTGTGCACTTTATCTCTCTGCCTAAACTCCCTCTGCCCTTGAGACTGCTACTCTACTCACCCAGCATGTTTTAGGCTGCATGGCATCCCCAGGACTTTGTGTCTGACAGAGGCCACAGTTCACCTCCAGGGTTTGGGGCTTTTGCCAGGCTATGGGGCGTCGGCCAGCCTCTCTTCTGGTTACCATCCTCAGACCAACGGCCAGACTGAGCGGGCAAATCAAAGTTTGGAGGCCGCTCCGTTGTGTGGCCTCATCACCCAGCCTTCTGGTCTACCCACCTTCCTGGATTGAATACGCACAACTCCTTTTTACAATGTATTCATTTATTTTTGTGGTTGATATATGCCATTAAACTGTGTTACAGTGATTAATACAACAGTAATACAATTTTAAAATTCCATAGTATTATATTATATAGTATTATATTATAACAAATAGTTAATTTACATGTTATTTGGTATTTTAATTTTAAAGATTCATTTGGACAGAATGACACAAACTAAGTTAGGATCAGTATTATTCCTGTCTTTGAATCTTTGAACCACGTTATGAAACAAAACCAGGTGTTCAGCTTAGCCCAGCAGCAGAAATACTAATTTAAAAAAACAAATGACGAGAGATTTTCCTCATTTGCATATTCACATCAAAGGATGTTCTAGAATGCTAAAGAACTGACATCACATAGAACACACACAGAGAATATAAGTGTAGAACCTGCAGGCAGCAGACACACACACAGTGATCTGGTACTCGTACTCGTACTCGTTGGTGAAACTTTTAGTGAAACAGAGACATGAATTCAAACAACATGCATCCACTCTTCAGAACATCCAACAACTTTGATCGTGGTTATGTAAGTGAAACCGTTTATCCTCTAAACTTTCTGTGTTTAGGGTTAGAAGCTCGGCCATCCGCAGGGAGCTCGGGGTAGAGTCGCTGCTCCTCCGCATCGAGAGGAACCAGTTGAGGTGGCTCGGGCATCTAGTGAGGATGCCTCCTGGACGCCTCCCTGGTGAGGTGTTCCGGGCACGTCCCTCCGGGAGGCGGCCCCGGGGAAGACCCAGGACACGCTGGAGAGACTATGTCTCTCGGCTGGCCTGGGAACGCATGGGGTTCCCCTGGAAGAGCTGGACGAAGTGGCCGGGAGAGAAGTCTGGGCTTCCCTACTATAAGCGGAAGAAGATGAGACGAGACGAGACTTTCTGCTGTTCATATCTGAATGTTTTAGGAGTTGCATACAGAGCATCTGATAGCTAAACTACTTCACATTTGTCTTATTCTAAGAGAACTAAGCATGTCATTTAGTGTTTTGCATTTTGTGTAAGTTCTACATGTGTGCCCAAAACTCTTTAGAATTTAGTCAGTTTAGCACACTGGAACTAAAAAATATAGTTAAAGCACTTGTAAAATACTGTATTGTTATTTAAACTCAACTTTTTCTTTTTTTTTTTTTTTGTAGGACCACCACAGAGGCGGAAAACCTGATGTTTACACCAGCCAGTCCAGGATCCTGGACATACAGATGGCTGAGAGGGAGGCTCTGATCAATCGAACAGAGCAACTGTGCACCGCTGACCGAAGCGCACCAATGCTGTGTTGGAGAGACTTGGGCTCCCCATCCAGCAGGAGCCTTCAACCACCTCAGGCCGCAGCTACCCCTAGAGGACGGCCTACATCATCCCGTCCTCACCATGTGGAGCCGGTCCGCAGACACCAGAGGGTCTTGCAAGGAAGGAGGAGGAGGAGATGTACATGGGCAGAGACTGTTACAGCCCATCAACATCTATCAGCTCATTGGACAGTCACACTCCCACAGAGCTGACCTCAGTCCGGTTTATTCAGACTCCTCCTCCGACACCACCCTTTATGCCTTCTCCTCCACCTCTTCCTCCAGCAGCTCCTCTACCCAGGAGACGTGTGTCCCGTCTCCTGTGCTGTTGTTGGACCACAATGCAGGAGGTAAGTTCTTCTTTAGACACCCTAGAGGTTTTTTATTATTGATTAGTATTGTTCAAACTTTATTGTGTCAGTAACATACTTGTACATTAAGCACAGATATGTTAATAAGATGTGAACACAGTAAACACAGGTAGAAATGTGACTAATGAATATTTCTATCTTAATCTGAACAGTGAAAGAATTAGCCGGAGGACACAAACTCCAGACGGCTAAAGCGAAGGTGGAGGAAATCCAAAAGACAGTGGAGAACCTTCAGCAGAAATCCACTGTCGATGTACGCCAACATCCAGCGGCACCAAGAAGGAGACCTGCTCCAGCTCCAGCTCCAGCTCCAGCTCTAGCTCCAGTTCGAGCTCCAGCTCCAGCTCCAGTTCGAGTTCCACCTCCAACTCCTGCTCCTCCCATGATACCAGCCCCACCCAAGAAGAGAGGAACTCGACGTGGGACATCCCTGCGCCCTCTCAAGGCTGTCAGCAGAGGACAGACTGCTGAAGACAAAATTGAGGAGCTGCAGCCACTGTCCAAACCTGGAGAGAGACTGACTCTCTGCTTGATGGACCTCACCTCAGACAACTGGTAAGACTCTGAAACCATGCAGTAAAGAGAAAGATCTTCTACCTGCAGTGTCAACAACTTTTACTTCAACAATGTTTGAGCTATGTAGTCAGGTCTAATTTTAGCTCAAATCTGAGTTCTTCATCAGTTCAGTGACTGTGGTTTGACTTTGTTGTTGTTTGTTCTTCTGGGTTGTTTCTGTGCATCAGTACAAACTGCCATTATATTATATATCATACACAACTCACTATGGAGCCAGTAACTAAGTACAATAAAGTACAGTTCAATAACATCTCATCTCATCTCATCATCTCAATACAGGGAGAAGAAAAGGAGGCCCTGCAGAATCTGAGAGCTCTGGCCCAACACCACCAGGACACACTGATGACCAAGCTTCATGAAGTGTGTCTGGCTCTGATAGAGGAGGTACTGAAGACATTTTCCTCTTTGTTTCATGCTGTTCATGTTTGTTGTTCTTGTTCTTGGAGTTCTTGTTTTCCATGTGTCACGCTTACAGTGCATCTGTGACCCAAGTGTAACCACTGACCGATGATGTTCCTTCTTACTTTCCAGGTTAACAATCTGCGGTCCTGCGTGTCCTGTGCAGCGATGGATACCCTGATGTACCTGTATGTCTACCTCCAGAAGGACATGGATAATCAGGCAGAGAGGACAGGCCGTGTTCTGCTGCTGAAAATTGCGCAGGCAAATGCGAACGTCTTCATACAGCAGCAGGCCAATTTGGCCCTGGAGGCTATGGTGAAGAACTGTAGCCCTGGTCGCGTCCTGACCACTCTCCTGAACACAGGACTGAAGTAAGACCACAGTAGATGATGATATTTATGGATAAATGTAGTAACATTCAAAGGACATGATATTAAAATGTTTGTCTTTGTTCTTCCTTAGCCACCTCAGCGCTGCAGTGAGGGCCAGCACAGCTCAGCAGCTCCGCTTGCTGGCTGACACAATGGGAGCAGCTGCCGTCTTGTCAGCAGGCAAGACCTTCAGCACGCGCTTTGTGAGTGCAGTCTGCAAGATGTCCCTGGACAATGCCGCTGAAGTCAGGTCAGTTATCAAGCTTGGTATTTACTTCAGAAAGTGTTTATTCAGGTTGATTCAATCTTGTTTTGTACAATGAAGTGCTAAATAAGAAGCGTATCTCTTTACAGGCCCCATGGACATGCCATCCTCCATCAACTGGCTGCCCATCCTGACTTCATGGAGATGTGGAATCACACCATCTCTGAAAAGGATCGGCCAATCCTCGCAAGAATCCTCAGGACAGCGCAGAGGATGTAGAAGAGGAGAGGGTAGAAGTGGTCAGCACTGCCACCTTGCATGTTCTCACCGTGTTTACATGGGTTTTCTCCGGGTGCTCCGGTTTCCTCCCACATTCAAAGACCTGGAAAAAAAGGCAGCATATACGGTGACATGCTAAGAAGGCGCCATGGATATGCCTCATTCAGGAGGAGCAGCCGGTCAACTCCATCTTTGCGAAGCCTTTCATGTGAACTGTTAAAAAATAGATTTTGGTCACCCAATCAATAAAATACACTCAAATCATACTGCTTTTGTGGAATGACTCCTGTTCATTCTCTATATGATTACAAGTAGATATAAATAATGGATAGAAATATGAATAATAAACATTATTAACAGAAAATGTAGACTCAATATTTTGTTCAAAACTAAAACATCACATAACCACACCAAGACATAAAACATCTATCAAAGACTTAAATGACTGTATTCAAACAAACAATATGCACAATATGGCAACGGAGACCGGAAGTAAGGAGAACTGACACTGTTCGCAGCGCTATGGACCATGAACAGGATTCCTTCTAGATGGGCTGGGGGCGTGGTACGTGGAGTTTTTAATGACGGTTCCTCCATCTTATCTTTAGCCATCTGAACTGTCCACGTCCTCATCCTGTGTTTAACACCCCTCTGGTGTCTCTGGCTCCTGGGTGTCCAATTGTTGCTGACCACCTCCACATGATGAGGACAGAATGGAGCTAGAGTGAGTCACGTGGATGCTAGAGTGGACGGGAACAGGAAAATCTGGCCCAATTTTTTTTTTTTTCAAAATTGAAAATATAGAAATCATTTTAACATCAATTGTAGGAACATTTGTGCTTGTTGTTCAGATAAAACTGCTGAAGCTGACGGTCTCTAACTATAACCACACAAATGATCCTCTGCCTTTCATAGAGATGAGCTTCATGTTAAAGAAAAAAAAAATTGTGACAGTTAACATTAACGACAGCTAAAATAAACCATAGTGTGTTAGTTTTTACTCACAGTGAATGGCCGTGCGTAATGGCACTGCGCTCTGACGCGGCACTTCTCCTGGACTGGAGAAGCTGCTGCAGCTACAGGGATTTCATGTACTGAAAGAGAAGCTCTTCATATATTGTTTAGATACGATAAGAATCACCCACATTCATAGACCAATGCAGGCTGAATATTTAGTTTAGTATTGAATGTATTTGATGATCGGCGACACATTGTCAGCTTTCGGAACGTTACTCACACAGCGGACTGCGGACAGACAGACAAATGCATAATGAGATTATGCCTCACGGAGATAATTACTATGGAATTAAAAAACTGTAAAATAAATTCATAAATTCATGAATTTTTTTTTACACTGTATTCATTTATTTTTGTGGTTGATATATGCCATTAAACTGTGTTACAGTGATTAATACAACAGTAATACAATTTTAAAATTCCATAGTATTATATTATATAGTATTATATTATAACAAATAGTTAATTTACATGTTATTTGGTATTTTAATTTTAAAGATTCATTTGGACAGAATGACACAAACTAAGTTAGGATCAGTATTATTCCTGTCTTTGAATCTTTGAACCACGTTATGAAACAAAACCAGGTGTTCAGCTCAGCCCAGCAGCAGAAATATTAATTTAAAAAAAAACAAATGACGAGAAAGATTTTCCTCATTTGCATATTCACATCAAAGGATGTTCTAGAATGCTAAGGAACTGTGACATCACATAGAACACACACAGAGAATATAAGTGTAGAACCTGCAGGCAGCAGACACACACACACACACAGTGATCTGGTACTCGTACTCGTACTCGTACTCGTTGGTGAAACTTTTAGTGAAACAGAGACATGAATTCAAACAACATGCATCCACTCTTCAGAACATCCAACAACTTTGATCGTGGTTATGTAAGTGAAACCGTTTATCCTCTAAACTTTCTGTGTTTAGGGTTAGAAGCTCGGCCATCCGCAGGGAGCTCGGGGTAGAGTCGCTGCTCCTCCGCATTGAGAGGAACCAGTTGAGGTGGCTCGGGCATCTAGTGAGGATGCCTCCTGGACGCCTCCCTGGTGAGGTGTTCCAGGCACGTCCCTCCGGGAGGCGGCCCCGGGGAAGACCCAGGACACGCTGGAGAGACTATGTCTCGGCTGGCCTGGGAGCATGCCTGGGGTTCCCCTGGAAGAGCTGGACGAAGTGGCCGGGAGAGGGAAGTCTGGGCTTCCCTACTGAAGCTGCTGCCCCACAACCCAACTTAAACGGATAAGCGGAAGAAGATGAGACGAGACGAGACTTTCTGCTGTTCATATCTGAATGTTTTAGGAGTTGCATACAGAGCATCTGATAGCTAAACTACTTCACATTTGTCTTATTCTAAGAGAACTAAGCATGTCATTTAGTGTTTTGCACTTTGTGTAAGTTCTACATGTGTGCCCAAAACTTTTTAGAATTTAGTCAGTTTAGCACACTGGAACTAAAAAATATAGTTAAAGCACTTGTAAAATACTGTATTGTTATTTAAACTCAACTTTTTTCTTTTTTTTTTTGTAGGACCACCACAGAGGCGGAAAACCTGATGTTTACACCAGCCAGTCCAGGATCCTGGACATACAGATGGCTGAGAGGGAGGCTCTGATCAGTCGAACAGAGCAACTGTGCACCGCTGACCGAAGGCGCACCAATGCTGTGTTGGAGAGACTTGGGCTCCCCATCCAGCAGGAACCCCTTCAACCACCTCAGGCCGCAGCTACCCCCAGAGGACGGCCTACATCATCCCGTCCTCACCATGTGGAGCCGGTCCGCAGACACCAGAGGGGTCTTACAAGGAAGGAGGAGGAGGAGATGTACATGGGCAGAGACTGTTACAGCCCATCAACATCTATCAGCTCATTGGACAGTCACACTCCCACAGAGCTGACCTCAGTCCGGTTTATTCAGACTCCTCCTCCGACGCCACCCTTTATGCCTTCTCCTCCACCTCTTCCTCCAGCAGCTCCTCTACCCAGGAGACGTGTGTCCCGTCTCCTGTGCTGTTGTTGGACCACAATGCAGGAGGTAAGTTCTTCTTTAGACACCCTAGAGGTTTTTTATTATTGATTAGTATTGTTCAAACTTTATTGTGTCAGTAACAGAACTTGTACATTAAGCACAGATATGTTAATAAGATGTGAACACAGTAAACACAGGTAGAGATGTGACTAATGAATATTTCTATCTTAATCTGAACAGTGAAAGAATTAGCGGAGGACACAAACTCCAGACGGCTAAAGCGAAGGTGGAGGAAATCCAAAAGACAGTGGAGAACCTTCAGCAGAAATCCACTGTCGATGTACGCCAACATCCAGCGGCACCAAGAAGGAGACCTGCTCCAGCTCCAGCTCCAGCTCCAGCTCTAGCTCCAGTTCGAGCTCCAGCTCCAGCTCCAGTTCGAGTTCCACCTCCAACTCCTGCTCCTCCCATGATACCAGCCCCACCCAAGAAGAGAGGAACTCGATGTGGGACATCCCTGCGCCCTCTCAAGGCTGTCAGCAGAGGACAGACTGCTGAAGACAAAATTGAGGAGCTGCAGCCACTGTCCAAACCTGGAGAGAGACTGACTCTCTGCTTGATGGACCTCACCTCAGACAACTGGTAAGACTCTGAAACCATGCAGTAAAGAGAAAGATCTTCTACCTGCAGTGTCAACAACTTTTACTTCAACAATGTTTGAGCTATGTAGTCAGGTCTAATTTTAGCTCAAATCTGAGTTCTTCATCAGTTCAGTGACTGTGGTTTGACTTTGTTGTTGTTTGTTCTTCTGGGTTGTTTCTGTGCATCAGTACAAACTGCCATTATATTATATATCATACACAACTCACTATGGAGCCAGTAACTAAGTACAATAAAGTACAGTTCAATAACATCTCATCTCATCTCATCATCTCAATACAGGGAGAAGAAAAGGGAGGCCCTGCAGAATCTGAGAGCTCTGGCCCAACACCATCAGGACACACTGATGACCAAGCTTCATGAAGTGTGTCTGGCTCTGATAGAGGAGGTACTGAAGACATTTTCCTCTTTGTTTCATGCTGTTCTTGTTTGTTGTTCTTGTTCTTGGAGTTCTTGTTTTCCATGTGTCACGCTTACAGTGCATCTGTGACCCAAGTATAACCACTGACCGATGATGTTCCTTCTTACTTTCCAGGTTAACAATCTGCGGTCCTGCGTGTCCTGTGCAGCGATGGATACCCTGATGTACCTGTATGTCTACCTCCAGAAGGACATGGATAATCAGGCAGAGAGGACAGGCCGTGTTCTGCTGCTGAAAATTGCGCAGGCAAATGCGAACGTCTTCATACAGCAGCAGGCCAATTTGGCCCTGGAGGCTATGGTGAAGAACTGTAGCCCTGGTCGCGTCCTGACCACTCTCCTGAACACAGGACTGAAGTAAGACCACAGTAGATGATGATATTTATGGATAAATGTAGTAACATTCAAAGGACATGATATTAAAATGTTTGTCTTTGTTCTTCCTTAGCCACCTAAGCGCTGCAGTGAGGGCCAGCACAGCTCAGCAGCTCCGCTTGCTGGCTGACACAATGGGAGCAGCTGCCGTCTTGTCAGCAGGCAAGACCTTCAGCACGCTTTGTGAGTGCAGTCTGCAAGATGTCCCTGGACAATGCCGCTGAAGTCAGGTCAGTTATCAAGCTTGGTATTTACTTCAGAAAGTGTTTATTCAGGTTGATTCAATCTTGTTTTGTACAATGAAGTGCTAAATAAGAAGCGTATCTCTTTACAGGCCCCATGGACATGCCATCCTCCATCAACTGGCTGCCCATCCTGACTTCATGGAGATGTGGAATCACACCATCTCTGAAAAGGATCGGCCAATCCTCGCAAGAATCCTCAGGACAGCGCAGAGGATGTAGAAGAGGAGAGGTAGAAGTGGTCAGGACTGCCACCTTGCATGTTCTCACCGTGTTTACATGGGTTTTCTCCGGGTGCTCCGGTTTCCTCCCACATTCCAAAGACCTGGAAAAAAAAAAAAACGGCAGCATATACGGTGACATGCTAAGAAGGCGCCATGGATATGCCTCATTCAGGAGGAGCAGCGGTCAACTCCATCTTTGCGAAGCCTTTCATGTGAACTGTTAAAAAATAGATTTTGGTCACCCAATCAATAAAATACACTCAAATCATACTGCTTTTGTGGAATGACTCCTGTTCATTCTCTATATGATTACAAGTAGATATAAATAATGGATAGAAATATGAATAATAAACATTATTAACAGAAAATGTAGACTCAATATTTTGTTCGAAAACTAAAACATCACATAACCACACCAAGACATAAAACATCTATCAAAGACTTAAATGACTGTATTCAAACAAACAATATGCACAATATGGCAGAGACCGGAAGTAAGGAGAACTGACACTGTTCGCAGCGCTATGGACCATGAACAGGATTCCTTCTAGATGGGCTGGGGGCGTGGTACGTGGAGTTTTTAATGACGGTTCCTCCATCTTATCTTTAGCCATCTGAACTGTCCACGTCCTCATCCTGTGTTTAACACCCCTCTGGTGTCTCTGGCTCCTGGGTGTCCAATTGTTGCTGACCACCTCCACATGATGAGGACAGAATGGAGCTAGAGTGAGTCACGTGGATGCTAGAGTGGACGGGAACAGGAAAATCTGGCCCAATTTTTTTCAAAATTGAAAATATAGAAATCATTTTAACATCAATTGTAGGAACATTTGTGCTTGTTGTTCAGATAAAACTGCTGAAGCTGCCGGTCTCTAACTATAACCACACAAATGATCCTCTGCCTTTCATAGAGATGAGCTTCATGTTAAAGAAAAAAAAATTGTGACAGTTAACATTAACGACAGCTAAAATAAACCATAGTGTGTTAGTTTTTACTCACAGTGAATGGCCGTGCGTAATGGCACTGCGCTCTGACGCGGCACTTCTCCTGGACTGGAGAAGCTGCTGCAGCTACAGGGATTTCATGTACTGAAAGAGAAGCTCTTCATATATTGTTTAGATACGATAAGAATCACCCACATTCATAGACCAATGCAGGCTGAATATTTAGTTTAGTATTGAATGTATTTGATGATCGGCGACACATTGTCAGCTTTCGGAACGTTACTCACACAGCGGACTGCAGACAGACAAATGCATAATGAGATTATGCCTCACGGAGATAATTACTATGGAATTAAAAAACTGTAAAATAAATTCATAAATTCATGAATTTTTTTTTACACTGTATTCATTTATTTTTGTGGTTGATATATGCCGTTAAACTGTGTTACAGTGATTAATACAACGGTAATACAATTTTAAAATTCCATAGTATTATATTATATAGTATTATATTATAACAAATAGTTAATTTACATGTTATTTGGTATTTTAATTTTAAAGATTCATTTGGACAGAATGACACAAACTAAGTTAGGATCAGTATTATTCCTGTCTTTGAATCTTTGAACCACGTTATGAAACAAAACCAGGTGTTCAGCTCAGCCCAGCAGCAGAAATATTAATTTAAAAAAAAACAAATGACGAGAAAGATTTTCCTCATTTGCATATTCACATCAAAGGATGTTCTAGAATGCTAAAGAACTGTGACATCACATAGAACACACACAGAGAATATAAGTGTAGAACCTGCAGGCAGCAGACACACACACACACACAGTGATCTGGTACTCGTACTCGTACTCGTACTCGTTGGTGAAACTTTTAGTGAAACAGAGACATGAATTCAAACAACATGCATCCACTCTTCAGAACATCCAACAACTTTGATCGTGGTTATGTAAGTGAAACCGTTTATCCTCAAAACTTTCTGTGTTTAGGGTTAGAAGCTCTGCCATCCGCAGGGAGCTCGGGGTAGAGTCGCTGCTCCTCCGCATCGAGAGGAACCAGTTGAGGTGGCTCGGGCATCTAGTGAGGATGCCTCCTGGACGCCTCCCTGGTGAGGTGTTCCGGGCACGTCCCTCCGGGAGGCGGCCCCGGGGAAGACCCAGGACACGCTGGAGAGACTATGTCTCTCGGCTGGCCTGGGAACGCCTTGGGGTTCCCCTGGAAGAGCTGGACGAAGTGGCCGGGGAGAGGGAAGTCTGGGCTTCCCTACTATAAGCGGAAGAAGATGAGACGAGACGAGACTTTCTGCTGTTCATATCTGAATGTTTTAGGAGTTGCATACAGAGCATCTGATAGCTAAACTACTTCACATTTGTCTTATTCTAAGAGAACTAAGCATGTCATTTAGTGTTTTGCATTTTGTGTAAGTTCTACATGTGTGCCCAAAACTCTTTAGAATTTAGTCAGTTTAGCACACTGGAACTAAAAAATATAGTTAAAGCACTTGTAAAATACTGTATTGTTATTTAAACTCAACTTTTTTTTTTTTTGTAGGACCACCACAGAGGCGGAAAACCTGATGTTTACACCAGCCAGTCCAGGATCCTGGACATACAGATGGCTGAGAGGGAGGCTCTGATCAATCGAACAGAGCAACTGTGCACCGACCGAGGCGCACCAATGCTGTGTTGGAGAGACTTGGCCTCCCCATCCAGCAGGAACCCCTTCAAACACCTCAGGCCGCAGCTACCCCAGAGGACGGCCAACATCATCCCGTCCTCACCATGTGGAGCCGGTCCGCAGACACCAGAGGGTCTTACAAGGAAGGAGGAGGAGGAGATGTACATGGGCAGAGACTGTTACAGCCCATCAACATCTATCAGCTCATTGGACAGTCACACTCCCACAGAGCTGACCTCAGTCCGGTTTATTCAGACTCCTCCTCCGACGCCACCCTTTATGCCTTCTCCTCCACCTCTTCCTCCAGCAGCTCCTCTATCCAGGAGACGTGTGTCCCGTCTCCTGTGCTGTTGTTGGACCACAATGCAGGAGGTAAGTTCTTCTTTAGACACCCTAGAGGTTTTTTATTATTGATTAGTATTGTTCAAACTTTATTGTGTCAGTAACAAACTTGTACATTAAGCACAGATATGTTAATAAGATGTGAACACAGTAAACACAGGTAGAGATGTGACTAATGAATATTTCTATCTTAATCTGAACAGTGAAAGAATTAGCCGAGGACACAAACTCCAGACGGCTAAAGCGAAGGTGGAGGAAATCCAAAGACAGTGGAGAACCTTCAGCAGAAATCCACTGTCGATGTACGCCAACATCCAGCGGCACCAAGAAGGAGACCTGCTCCAGCTCCAGCTCCAGCTCCAGCTCTAGCTCCAGTTCGAGCTCCAGCTCCAGCTCCAGTTCGAGTTCCACCTCCAACTCCTGCTCCTCCCATGATACCAGCCCCACCCAAGAAGAGAGGAACTCGACGTGGGACATCCCTGCGCCCTCTCAAGGCTGTCAGCAGAGGACAGACTGCTGAAGACAAAATTGAGGAGCTGCAGCCACTGTCCAAACCTGGAGAGAGACTGACTCTCTGCTTGATGGACCTCACCTCAGACAACTGGTAAGACTCCGAAACCATGCAGTAAAGAGAAAGATCTTCTACCTGCAGTGTCAACAACTTTTACTTCAACAATGTTTGAGCTATGTAGTCAGGTCTAATTTTAGCTCAAATCTGAGTTCTTCATCAGTTCAGTGACTGTGGTTTGACTTTGTTGTTGTTTGTTCTTCTGGGTTGTTTCTGCCATTATATTATATATCCTACATATATATCATACACAACTCACTATGGAGCCAGTAACTAAGTACAATAAAGTACAGTTCAATAACATCTCATCTCATCTCATCATCTCAATACAGGGAGAAGAAAAGGGAGGCCCTGCAGAATCTGAGAGCTCTGGCCCAACACCACCAGGACACACTGATGACCAAGCTTCATGAAGTGTGTCTGGCTCTGATAGAGGAGGTACTGAAGACATTTTCCTCTTTGTTTCATGCTGTTCTTGTTTGTTGTTCTTGTTCTTGGAGTTCTTGTTTTCCATGTGTCACGCTTACAGTGCATCTGTGACCCAAGTATAACCACTGACCGATGATGTTCCTTCTTACTTTCCAGGTTAACAATCTGCGGTCCTGCGTGTCCTGTGCAGCGATGGACACCCTGATGTACCTGTATGTCTACCTCCAGAAGGACATGGATAATCAGGCAGAGAGGACAGGCGCGTTCTGCTGCTGAAAATTGCGCAGGCAAATGCGAACGTCTTCATACAGCAGCAGGCCAATTTGGCCCTGGAGGCTATGGTGAAGAACTGTAGCCCTGGTCGCGTCCTGACCACTCTCCTGAACACAGGACTGAAGTAAGACCACAGTAGATGATGATATTTATGGATAAATGTAGTAACATTCAAAGGACATGATATTAAAATGTTTGTCTTTGTTCTTCCTTAGCCACCTCAGCGCTGCAGTGAGGGCCAGCACAGCTCAGCAGCTCCGCTTGCTGGCTGACACAATGGGAGCAGCTGCCGTCTTGTCAGCAGGCAAGACCTTCAGCACGCGCTTTGTGAGTGCAGTCTGCAAGATGTCCCTGGACAATGCCGCTGAAGTCAGGTCAGTTATCAAGCTTGGTATTTACTTCAGAAAGTGTTTATTCAGGTTGATTCAATCTTGTTTTGTACAATGAAGTGCTAAATAAGAAGCGTATCTCTTTACAGGCCCCATGGACATGCCATCCTCCATCAACTGGCTGCCCATCCTGACTTCATGGAGATGTGGAATCACACCATCTCTGAAAAGGATCGGCCAATCCTCGCAAGAATCCTCAGGACAGCGCAGAGGATGTAGAAGAGGAGAGGGTAGAAGTGGTCAGCACTGCCACCTTGCATGTTCTCACCGTGTTTACATGGGTTTTCTCCGGTGCTCCGGTTTCCTCCCACATTCCAAAGACCTGGAAAAAAAAAAAAACGGCAGCATATACGGTGACATGCTAAGAAGGCGCCATGGATATGCCTCATTCAGGAGGAGCAGCTTCGGTCAACTCCATCTTTGCCGAAGCCTTTCATGTGAACTGTTAAAAAATAGATTTTGGTCACCCAATCAATAAAATACACTCAAATCATACTGCTTTTGTGGAATGACTCCTGTTCATTCTCTATATGATTCAAGTAGATATAAATAATGGATAGAAATATGAATAATAAACATTATTAACAGAAAATGTAGACTCAATATTTTGTTCGAAAACTAAAACATCACATAACCACACCAAGACATAAAACATCTATCAAAGACTTAAATGACTGTATTCAAACAAACAATATGCACAATATGGCAACAGAGACCAGAAGTAAGGAGAACTGACACTGTTCGCAGCGCTATGGACCATGAACAGGATTCCTTCTAGATGGGCTGGGGGCGTGGTACGTGGAGTTTTTAATGACGGTTCCTCCATCTTATCTTTAGCCATCTGAACTGTCCACGTCCTCATCCTGTGTTTAACACCCCTCTGGTGTCTCTGGCTCCTGGGTGTCCAGTTGTTGCTGACCACCTCCACATGATGAGGACAGAATGGAGCTAGAGTGAGTCACGTGGCTGCTAGAGTGGACGGGAACAGGAAAATCTGGCCCAATTTTTTTTTCAAAATTGCTCCGAGTGGCACAAATTTTCCTCTACAGAAATAATTTTACATCAAACTGTTGGGAAATTTGTCCTGGTTGCTCACATAAACCTGCTGAAGCTGTCAGACTTATAGTTTTGGCTCAGTGAGCAAAATTCATATTCAACCCATAAGTTGAAGTTTCAGTTGCCAGTTAGTTCTGTAGCAGTCCACCAATCAGAACAGAGCAACAGCAGCCTTTTTAATGCTTGCTAAGCAACTCCATTTTGACTGTCAGCCATTTTTGTTTTCTTTCCTCATTGACAGAGATCACTCTTCACCGTATAGAAATCATTTTAACATCAATTGTAGGAACATTTGTGCTTGTTGTTCAGATAAAACTGCTGAAGCTGCTGGTCTCTAACTATAACCACACAAATAATCCTCTGCCTTTTATAGAGATGAGCTTCATGTTAAAGAAAAAGACCTCCATTTTAGAGTATGCATCATATGACAGTGGACATCTTATGTTGTGGGAGATGAAACTGCACCCATTGCATTATCTGACCTTCATTTATCTATAATTTTTTCTTTCTTTTCTTTCCACGGCCATGCCAGCACCAGAGGCTGGACTTAGACAGAGATCATTTACTTTACCTGATATCGACCATAGTTAAGCATGTTAGCATGCTAATATTTGCTAATCAGCCTTAAGCAACTGTAAAACTATAAAGTACAGCAAAGGCTGATGGGGATGTCATTAGTTTTATAGTTTTGTCTGATCACAAAAAGTATTGGACTAATGCACAGATGAAAATTCAGAGAAACACCAAAGTCATATAGAACATCTCTATGCCTGTCAAATCCACAGAACAACCATCCATCTAATGTATCAAACATGTCAACCACATGATGATGATGATGATAATGATGATGATGATATTTCTGCCTGGATCAAAGTGGTGGATCAGCACTGCCATCTGTAGTGGCACTCAAGTGTCTCTAAAAACATGTCTTGCTTTCTAATTTTTCACTAAAATTCCCAAAAAACAGTTTGGGACTTGGATCTTGAGCTGTAAGTGTAACGGCTGTTTTGGGGAGTGTAACTGGAAGTGAGCCATTCACAAATGAGTCCAAATAAATGACAAGTAGCATAGAGGCAACTGCAGCCTCACAGTACCAATAAAAGAACACTAAAACTGTCTGGACGAGCGAATTGGCCCTTTGTTAACTTTTTATAGAACCTCTGAGATTTCCACAGTTTATGGTCACTGGACAATGTTAGCACACTTAAGCACTCTGCTTTACTCACTACAGCCTCTCAGACTTATAACAATGTTTTTAGAACTCTATACATATCATTTAGATATGTGCCTACATTCAAAAACACTGTCAGATGCTGACACAAACACGTTTGTCACATTATATTTTGGTGTGACTGAAGTTTATGATGGAACCACCTCATCTGTAGTGGATGAACATATTTATGATCATATAAAGAAGCAGTTTTCTTCCCTCCCTTCCCATATTACCGTTATTTTCTTTTTGGAGACAAGTGGTAATGACGAAGGATCATCCTCTGACAGCTGAGTATGCTCAGGCTCAGCTCACCTGGACTCAAAGAGAACACATGCATGTAACATTTACATTATTTACGTTGTAGAGAACACAGAGCTTATGCAAAACTTGTCAAACACTTTAACATACACACAGATGCAGACGTGGATTCTTGATTTCTTGGTAGTTCCTGCTTAGGAGGAAGTCAGAGCTTGTGTGACATTACGCTACCACCTACTGATCACCCAGAGTGTCTGAAGATTTTCAGCTCAGCCTTCATTAAAATTCCAGGGTGATGTGGCTGCAGCATGACGACATAGCAGATAAAAAGGCAACCCAATTCAATGCAGCCCGTGGCAGAAACAAAAGACCAGACTGAGGACTAGGGTCACATTTGTTTTCTGTCGAACTATTTCTGTGCTGATGGACCACAAGATTCAAGTTTCACTTTCATTTCCTTTATTTTTGCTACTAGAGAGGAATCACACCATCTGACAAACAAATCATCAAGTAAAGGGCCATTACAGAAACTATTATTTTCACAACTGTGAAAACTGTCAAAATGTATGCATATTTATTAGGGATGAGCGAGTACAGCATTATCTGTATCTGTATCTGTTAACAATATGAATTACAATGGGAAACAATTTTTGTTGAGTTAGGTCTGACAGCTGTTAATTTTTTGGTGCGAAATCCAAAACTGATCTCAGTTTTTCTCTATCACGTCAAGTTTTTGAACTATAGGATCCCCGTTTTCTTAAAAAATATGAAAAATACTGTACTTAACAGATATGTGCTTGTTTTCACTAAACAAAAGTAACAGTCTGTGCAATGATCTTTTCACGTGTTCCTTTGGTCCACATCTGTAAACTCTCCACACACTGCTTGCACACTTTGTGAGGGGCCCATGGCTTGTCTTGATCACCGAGTTTTACTTTAAAATATGCAAAATATGCTTGTTTGACAAATGCACTGATTGCCCTCTGACTTGGAATGGTGAAACTACCACAAATATAGCAAAAGGAGTCAGGGTTGTTTAGGCATTTACGACGAGAAGTAGCAGGAGCAGACATGATCTGGAACAAAGGAAATATATACCTATGTAAATAAAACACTAAGATGGAATAATTACAAGCTTTGAAATCTACAAAAACAGCATAAAACGAAATAGAACTTACAACGGTATAGCCATCGTTACAAGGTTAGAGAAAAGCCAGCACAAATCCTCTTAATTCTACTATGCTAGCCTTCTGTTTGCAGATATTGATAGTACTGACCTATTGGGAGCATAGACGGATTACCGCATGGGCAAAGTGGGCGTGTGCCCAGGGCCCCAGAGCCAATAGGGGCCTTTATTACTTTCATGATTTGTTTTATTTTAATTAAGGTGTGTTTTACTCCATAATACTGCAAGGGCTGGCTATTTGAGCTTGCTGTCTCTCCCATAATATTGTAGCGACCCTGCTTAATGTTGTATCTGTTCAAGTATTCTCTGTGTTTATTGACTGTCTGATTCATGTCTGAATGTGTATGGGTTTAAGGCTGGTATGTGATTGGAGGATGAGTGAGGGGGCGGGAAGTGTGTGAAAACTGATAGTTTGAGCTGAAGTTGTTGTGTTGTGTGTTGTTATTGTTGTTGTTGTTGTTGTGTTGGCCTGGTTACGGCCGACAGTAACCATTAATGTTCTGGCAATAAACAGACGTTTTGCTAACTAACTCATCGTCATCGTAACCTCATCTCTTCAACACGTCCTGGCGGATGCTACAATATGTATGTGCAGCGAAGACGAGTATGAGTGTGTGCTGTGAATTAACGAGTGTGTATGGAGCGCCCGTTTTTTGTGGTTGTGTGTTGCCCGGTGTTGTTATGTGCGTAATGGGAAGAGCGCCTTTGCGTGCGCGCTGTTTGCGTGTGTAGGCAGGGGCCCGTGGCGAGTTTGTGTCCAGGGCCTGTGGTCATGATAATCCGTCTGTGATTGGGAGCTGCACACACTCTCACCGCACTGTCTCAATTGTGACTGCACAAACAAGTTGCCACATAGCTGTAGATGAGTCCAATCGTAATCAGCTGGCAAGTCTTACTACAGGTAATCAGTGGAATTTTGCTTATCTGGAGGGTAAGCTGTGGAGAAAAAACTTGACGTGCTAGAAAAAAAACTGACTGCAATTCTGGAATCAGCATGCCAATTTTAGTTTTAATCAGCATAAAAATCTAACTCAACAGAATTTTTTTTTTCAAATTGTTCCCCAGTGTTATCTGTATCCGTAAACAAAAAAAAATACCAAAAGATGGCATAAAAGATCGCATAAAGCGTCATCACTACTGGTGTATGATCGCCTGATCCTCTTAAAAATCCACGATTCCTGGACAAATTACCAATCCAGGACTTTAACGATCAGACAGAGCCACCGCCACCTGTTCTGGAGTCCGTACCCTCTCACCTATGGCGTCTTCCTGGTCAGTTGCCACGTAACAGCCGCCGAGAAGGCGAGGAAAGAGAGGTGGAGTGATATGCCAGCTGAAAGCTCACCTGGCCTCGTCCTCCACGTACAATGCTCGCCATCCGCTGTTTGGTCTCTCCAGTGATTACGCCGGATACGACATGCGAGGCTCCGTGGATTACTCCTACCGATGGCTGCTGCCAGCCGTACCGGAGGCTAGGTATCCACCTCCGTGCTTACATACTCTTCGTTAGAACTGCAATTGTTTGCCATGGAGTTCCCAAGTCCTGTGTTGTGTGCAGTTGTCTATCGCCCTCCGAAATATAATAAAGGCTTTATTCATGAGTTCACTCAATTTTTGGCTGACGTTCTCCCAAAATATGACAAGATCCTGATATGTGGGGATTTTAATGTTCACGTTTGTTGCTCATCTGACCAATTCGCCACTGACTTCAAAAGCCTGTTGGCAAATTTTAATTTGATTCAATTCGTTGATAAACCAATGCACCATCTTGGGCACACGTTGGACCTTGTTATTTCCTTTGGGCTCTCAGTTTCCATTAAAGAGATTTCTGAGACTGCAATCTCAGATCATCTCCCCATTGTGTTCGAAGTGATAGCCCCCCAACCAGTCAGTAAACCTCATGCTCCATCCCGTCAGCGGCGTATCATCAACTCCCTCCACAGCCGATGAATTCACTGCTGCCTTTAATGACTCACAGTTTTTTCCTTGAATGGCTTGGCTTCCCCACTCTGTCCTGATAATTTTCTCTCCTCCTTCCGCTCTACCTGTGCTGGGATTCTGGATTCTATTGCCCCTTTTAGGCAAAAATCTGCCAATCCAAGAACGGACCCCTGGTTGAACGACACCATCCGTGCTATCAGGCAACGTTGCAGGCAGGCGGAACGTAGAATGAAGAAGGACAAACTGCATGTGTCTCTGGAAATATTAAGGGACTGTCTGTCTGATTATCAGAGAGCCGTATGCAGTCCTCCTGTCACGTCTAAGTAATTATGTTGGCATCCACGGCACTGCATTGAAGTGGTTTATGTCATACTTATCCAGTAGAACCTTCTCTGTTATGGTTAGTGACCTGTCCTCTTCCATTGCCCCTCTCTCCTGTGGAGTTCCACAAGGAT
Source organism: Miichthys miiuy (assembly GCA_036365135.1). Taxonomy (NCBI): domain Eukaryota; kingdom Metazoa; phylum Chordata; class Actinopteri; family Sciaenidae; genus Miichthys; species Miichthys miiuy. The sequence goes on from CM071608.1 coordinate 3,962,002, forward strand.
CTATTCTTGGCCCTATACTCTTCTCATTGTACATGTTACCACTTGGGTCAATTATACCTAGGCACAGCCTTTATTTTCACTGTTATGCAGACGATTTACAAATCTATCTGCCAGTGAAGCCAAGTAGTAATGGACAATGTTCTTTGTTTGATTGTATTACTGATATTAAGCAGTGGTTGGCCCAAAATTTTCTTCATTTAAACGATGACAGAACTAAATGTATTGTGTTTGGGGATACTGTGACAGCTGGCTTTGGCACCCTGTCTTCTAAGCTGAGTTCAACCGTCAGAAATCTGGGAGTGACCTTTGATAGTCATCTAAGGTTTGACAAACAAATCAACAATGTTGTCAGGACTAGTTTTTTCCAGTTGCGTCTCCGCCAAAGTTAAAATGTTTTTAAGCCGTCACGACCTTGAGAAAGCCACTTTATGTCGGCGTCTCCCAGTCTTATCTCAGTCGCCTTCAACTTGTGCAAAACGCTGCTGCCCGTCTTTTGACCAACACCAACAAACGTGTGCATATCACTCCTGTTCTTAACTCCCTTCATTGGCTTCCTGTCCTTTATAGAATTGATTTTAAACTTTTAATGTTTGTTTTTAAAGCTCTTAACGGCCTTGCCCCATCGTATTTATCTGAGCTTTTAACTGTCCGCAATCCTGGTAGAGCTCTGAGGTCTACAAATCAACTTTTGCTGGAAGTGCCCAGGTCAAAATATAAACACTGGGGTGACCGAGCCTTTTCCGTTGCCGCCCCCAGGCTCTGGAATAAGCTCCCCGTCGAGATGCATCTTGTTTCTGACTTGGGCCTTTTTAAATCCAGGCTAAAAACCCACCTATTTAGGATGGCTTTTAATGCCCAGTAGTATGATGACACTTTTATCTTATCTTATTCGATTTTGTTGTATTTTATTGTTTTCACTGTTCCTTTATTGTTTTTAATTTGTTTGTTTTTATTTATTGTTCTCGTCATTTATTATCTGCTGTAAAGCACTTTGGTACACCGAAAGGACTGTTGTAAAGGGCTGTATAAATAAAGGGTCTAACCTGGAAGTGGGTCGGGTTGTCTTGAAATGGGCGGGGCTTTAACCAGTGTTATTTTACGCATGCAGTTGATATGGGTTGATCAGAAATTGTTATATTTATTTCTGATTAGAAAACTATTACAGGACAGCATCAGCATTGAGCTTCAGATCAATGGTTTTGATCATGATAGCAAACAAACTATTTACAGAACAAGTTTTGCAACAATGAATACAACACATGCGGTTGCAATTATGAAGTAAAATGTAATGAGCAAGAGTTTTCATACTCAACATAACTTTCTTTTTTTAACTTTTTTTTATGATCAGTGTGATTTTTGGTTCTTTTTTTTTTTTTTAATATCCACACCAGGCGTGTGTGTGAGTGAGTAAGAGAGAGACAGACAGAGAGAGAGAGAGTGTGTTTGTGTCAGTGTGCTGCTTAATTTGTAATATTATTTATACCACTACTACAAGTAGTAGAAGAACTCTACTGGTTAATAAGTAAGTACAAACCTAAGTAAAAACAAACCTGAAGCTGAAGAAACCCTAAACGTTAACGGAAAAGACCCGTGAACCTGAGTGACTGAGGAGAGACAGAGAGCTGTTCTGTGTGTGAGTGAGCAGAGCGGGACACAGCAACACAATACATCTGTATGTGTGTAGGAGAGGGGCGCTGTGACTAGCCTATCACAGAACGCAGACACAGTCAGCTACCCAATGAGGATTTTCATTCAATCCGAGCACAGATATTGACTCGTATTACTCCTATAATACTCGTATTGGGCAAAAATGCCGTACGGATACTCGTTTAAGCGAGTATCCGGCAACTCTAATATTTATACAATATAAAGATGAATTTGTATATACAAGCGAACAGGAAAGGCTAAAATAACACACTGAATTCCCTTCACTTTTTTTGTTCATCTCCTTCAGTTCATTCACATAAATGAATACAGAAGAGTATACCTGCTATACATTTAAAACATAAAGCATATGTTGTGTACATTTAGGGGAAATAACTTCAATTATGTCAGTAAATGAAACATATTTTATTAAAAGTAGTTCAGCAGTCATATTTTTCTCATTGTGGCAAACATCCTGGAAAAAGTAGCTTTGATGGCACATAATGTTTATTTGAAGATGTGAACTAAATGATCAGACTGAGTATCAGCTCATATTAGCTGCTATAGCAGGATTAAAAATCCTGCCATGTTAAAATGTGTAAAAATATGTAAATCTATGGAAACTCACTGTTTACTCCACTGTACAATAATCATATTGTTTTGACACATCTAACACACCCTATCTGAGAATGAGTGCACCTGTGCTGGTGTGGCATCTTGTCAAGGTTTTAATATTTTTGTTAAAGATGTTAAAGACACCAAAGGAGTAAACGAAGACGTTAAAGAAAAAACGTGTGCGTTTAGCTTCGTTTTACGTGTTAAACTGAGCGGGCGGGCGTTTATATCTTCGCTTAAAAGCCTAACTCCTCCCGCCTGGGCTGTCAAGATAATGCTAACCCAAGACACCCAGGAAGTGACCGCAGCCGATCCGAGGCAAAACAGAAACAAACTGCGTTTGTCGAGAGAGAAGAAAAACTCCAGGAAGACAAACGATCCGGAGAGAACACATATTCAGGGTTTATAGACAGTCAGACTTCACAGCCATGGTTTTAACCATGTCTACATTCACAACCAAGAGACGAACACTGAGCTTCTCGGTGCTTTGTTGTGCCTTCGTGCTGTGTGTTAGCTTTGTTAGCCAGGGACGATGCCAAACAACTCCACCACCGCCAACACGTAAGTTTACTTTAGTTTGGAAAGCAGTGACGTTACAGGCGTTAATTCAGTTGGTAAGCATAGTGTTTTGACGGGTGACGTGAATACCAGTTTAACCGTAACGAAACGTTAGCTTTGTACTTTAGTTGAATAGTGTTTTTTTTAAATACGTCACAGTTCAACTTGAGTGTGGACTTTGGCATCATGTGCGGACTGTCCTATCCTGGCTTCATGTCAGTAATGTTATTTACGTTTGTCTTTATCTGTCTTTACAGCCTGCGCGCAGTACAGAAACTGTGATACATGTGTGCCACATGCCAGGGTGAGTTTTCCTTGTGTGGAGATATTAGTTAACCTTTGCTCTGAAACTTCAATCTGGCTGTCATAAATCATAATTTTATGCTCCCTTTGGCGGCCTACTGACCAGCTACTGACCAGCTGGTATATCTACAACACTGTAGATATACCAGCAATAAAGCTGTGAACACACACAAGGGGCCATTACATGGACAATATATCATCTTATACTGATAGCAAGCCACCACCAAACCCTCCATCAGAATGCACAGAGAGAGACATGGCCCTCAAAGCTGTGTCCTTCTTTAGTTGAGTTTTTTCTGTAACTGGAATACTGTTTTGTTTGACTTTTTCTAATCTAGTTAACCATAAAATTATTCCAGAGATGAGCAGAAACGTCTCACACTGTGTGTAACTAAGTGTGCATTTGCACATATGCCAGGGCTCATGAATAATCACAATGTCCTGTAGAGTTTGGTGTGACTGGTTGTTCAACGCAAGTGTAAATAAAAGAGGCCGAGGACACAATCTTCATGACACAGCACTCCTAAAATAAAGGTTTGATTTGAATAGTCCTGCAACTAAAGATGACTTTTGCTGTGGATTAAACCTCTGATTATTTTCATGATTAATAGTTTGGTATGTGTAATATTAGAAAAGTCAAAAATTCAGTTTGATGTCTTCAAAATGCTTGTTTGTTTGTTTGTTTGTTTGTTTTTTTACAACTAACAGTCTAAAACTCAAAGCTGGAAACAGAAGTGTTTTGATAAAATACGTAAGAATGAATTGATCAATAAAGTTCATTTACTGTTCATTTAATCGTCTGATCATTTCTTGCAGCTTTAGATCTGCATGTCAAATAATCACATTTTTATCTCAGTAGAAGTGTAACACGCAGAGGGCTGATCTCTGTTTCCTCTCCACAGTGCCTGTGGTGCTTCACCACCAACAACTGCACAGAGTACCCAGTGAGCTGGCTGCTGCCTCCAGCGTCATTATGCCAGTTGTCCCAGGCCCGTTGGGAGTGTGTTGGCGTGAGTTGATCAGTCTCATTATGATTTGACTGCCTCTTCTTTGTCCTAATTTGTCTGTTTGTTTGATTTCAATCATCCCTCTGGTGATTTAACACATTTTTCTTGCTGGGAAATCAAACGGGAGAAATGCTGTGCTGGACCACGTTGGAGAAGGAAACTGTTAAACAAAGTAGTCATGTCATAATCATGCTATTAAGTTGCAGGGAACTACAGACAGTGCGTGTGTGTGGTGCGAGGGGAAGGGCTGATATAAGGAAGTCTATGTTTAGTTCAGCAGACTGAAAATGTAACACTTCATTGCCATTTTAAGATGTAAAACAAAGACCAGACACATCCAATACACAAAGAGGCTAAAATATCTATGCCAGAAATACGCCAAAGAATACAACGACAAAAAACAAGAGTGATGAGAGTAAGTGTGTGTCCACATGTCTATGCACAGGTGCAAAATGATCTGTCTCCATTTAGGTGGCAAATAACTGCAGGATGTATGCAGTGTTGGGAGGTTCTTCTGCTGACAAACACTGGAGTGCTTTTAGCTGAGAGGAGCGGTTTGAAAAGACACCAGTCAGCCAAAAATCCTGTTGCTCTCACTTCATGTTGCTTCAGTGTCATAGAGGGGATGCTGCAGGGAACTTCTGGCCCTACATCTCACTCCTGCAGCTCTCTGCCTGCTTCCTCATTCTTAGCAGAGAGTAAAGTGAAATGAGTGCTGGGCTTCGACGGAGTTCCCCTACTTTCTAAATAGCCGTCCAGATGTGGAAAGCAAATCTGTTTTGGTTTTTTTTGTTTATTGTGGCTGCAATTGGGTTTTTTTTGTTTTTTAATCAAAATCAGTTTTTTGAAGAATTTTCAAAGTGTCCAAAGTGCAATGCTGCGGGGTCATCACAAAAACACGAGGTAGACACGAATACATAGCAACAGCAGTTAGCACCAGTGTTTCCAGATAGACATGAATTAGCTAAATATAGAAGTAAGATATACAAGTGCAACATTACATAACAACATACAGGAAAGAAGAGGAATAGATGAAATAAAATCTTCATATATGAAATAAACCCTCCAGTCACTGCCAAAACACTGGAACAGTATGAGTACATTGCCAGATCTAGAGCCTGCGCTAAGAATAAGCAAAGAATACATAACGTAGTTATAAAGCGTAGCTTAGCATAGCTAAATGATCGGACTGAGTATCAGGGTCACCGTATATGGTTTGGTCCAATTATATAACATAAAATTAGTTTTGTATAAAATAGGGATGCACCGATTGTGAAATTCTGGGCCGATACCGATACCCGATGTTTAAAATAACAACTTGGCCGATGCCGATGTTTTTTCTTTTTGTTATTTATTCCCTTTGTGCCACGGAAACATTACTGAACTGTCTTAAAAGTCTTTTAGCTCTTCATCATACTGTCCTTGAATGAGCACAAATTCAATCAGACAAATTTATGAAACAAAAACAACCTTTAATGTCATTTTTTTACATTTAATATAACCTTCATTCACATGACAAGTTCTTTTCTGAAAAATACCTTTCAAACCCCTCTTAGATTGGTGTATAGCTAACTAATCAATGAAAAGATTTTTTCAGTACTTACATTGCCCAACAAAATGATTTGAGTGGTTTTAGCCTGATAAACAAAAGCTTACTCAATGAGAAGGTTTACATTCAAACTACATGTCTCTCAGTCCGTGACTTTTCCTAAATATATGTGTTTGATGGCTTCTAAAGCTTACAACGTATTAACATGAAACAAACTTGATTTCTGAGCATTTATACCTCGGACGCCAATCTGCATATAAACGACAGTTATAGACCACCGTGTCCAGCTGTGGTCACAGCAATTATTACAATGTTTCACTTCATTCTCTCACTTGTAATGTTTTCATACTATCACATTTATTTTTAGCGGTATGTGTGAATTGGGATTTAAACTGCCTGGCTAATCGATGTAACAGCAATGTTAGTGTATATAAAAGTCTTCTTTTCATTTTTGTAATATTACATAACACATTTTTAACTTGCACTGTGGGTCATCAGGATGAAAGAATTGTCAGCTGATTGATGTAGATGTAGATCATGAGTCATATCGGGTGATACATATTTTTTTGTTAAATCATAGCAGCTGCTATAGCAGTATTAAAAATCATGTATAGGAAGACCTTGAAAATATTCCCTTTTATAACAAAGTGCTTAAAAAGTCTTTGAAATTCAAATGGAGCACATAAAGTTTTCTTTATCGGATCATCATCAGGATCATGAATCATTATTTTTTTTTTTTTTTGTATCCTGACTCGTCACTCTCTCTCCCTCTCTCTTCTTCGTCACCTCAATGAGCTGTTGCTGATAATTAAATGTCAGGGAAGTGTAAATTTAAATCTGATACAGCGTTCCTGGAAGTTGATCTTTATAGTGATTGGCTTTTGACTGCTCTGTTTTATACTGACTCCTCACTCCTCCTAACTGACCAATAGGAGCCAAAGCATTCAACAAATGCTAAAAACAAAGCTGACCTCTGTTTGGACTTCATGGTTCAAAACTGACATCCATAGACATGTTTGGTCTCAACTTGAACTTGAACATACTAGAGATTAATTGTTATGATCAGTGACTTGAAAAGCATAAATCCTGATCTTTCAACCACATATTTTTTTACTAAATATCAACCCAAAACAATCAGCAGACGGATATTTTCCACAGAAAGATTACAGAAGCTGAGCACACTATCACACTCGAGGCGCAGCATTACAATAACCAGATTGTGTCTGAAATCACGTTTAGTCTTTAAAAACTCCTCTCCCACTCACTGTCATCTGCTGTTTATTTTTATTTCTTTTCTTTGAATTTCACTGGTTTTTGCATTGATCATAACTTCAGCAGCATGTCCTCCAGGGAAGGCGCTATCAAACAGACACTGTTATGTTACTGATTTGTCTAGACTCACATTTGATCCACAGTTATCGGTGGAGAAAGAACACAGGAGCCTCAGGATGAGATAACTTGTTCCCTGTTTTCAACTAAAAGGACTGACAGATCTCGCATTGGAGATAATAGTTTAGTCGTATTGTTAACCTCACTGTATCAGCAGAGCGGTGAGGCATTTTTAATGTTCTTCAAGTTGGGTATGGAAAGTTGTGGAAAAGTCATTAAGACCGCAGTGGGAAACCTAATTGTAGGTTGACAATCGCACCACAAATTCCTCACCGGCTTCTCAGCTGGTACACTGAACAGAAAAACATGAAAGAAAAGAATGGGTCTGTTAGATGCTGCTAAAATGTTCACTTCTCTTTAAAATACCAGCAAAGTAAACCAACCAAAGTAAACACTTCAGTTAATCCAAATATCTGCTCATGCATGCACCTTTCAGAATCTGATATCTCACTGTGGAAACCTGATCGCTGCCGCTCGTTCACTTTTCTCACTGACTTGGCAAAGTGATGTTATCATTAATGTGTCACCAACCAAAGCTGATAAACACTGCTGCCACCGCTGCTGGAGAGCTCTCTGGTTTTGGCACAAAGTCTCCTTCGGATTAAGTCTCGCTTCATGTAGTTTCATCACCATGGTGCAGTGACTTGTAGTACTGCTGAGACGTCAGCAGGTGGAGCCAGTGCCACGCAGATTTATCAGACTTAATAGGCAGTTTCAGATTTTATTTATTATTATTTTCTGTATTTGTATTTAATGATCTCAGAATAAATCCTAAACATAACATTTAACATAACATTTTCTTGTGTGATTCAGTGAACTTTGAAGCCCTGATCATTGCCATGGCTGTCCTGGGTGGAACCATCCTAATCGCCATCATCGTATGCTGCTGCTGCTGCTGTTGCTTGCAAGAAGCGTCGAGCAGGGTGAGGTTTGCATGTCTGTTTTTAAATGTCGTTTGATTGTCATCAGAAAGCAGTAGGCTACGATCTCTAGAAACCAAGAAATCCTGAGTTCATCAGGAGAGCTAATAATGCAATCAGTGCATCAGTACTGTGATACTTCCATACTACAGTTACAGTATGGTGCTATTAGTACTGAAAGTACAGAAGGTAAACAAAACAATCAAAGTTCAGACCAGGACTACACACATGAAACAACGAGGAAGAAAATCAACATTATTAGAAGTGAAATTTGTATCTTTCTGTACCAGCACGGTCTGCACGTTGTTAACTGTAATCCTCTGGGGTCCAACAATCACCCACAGGTGGGGTGGAAGAAGATATTTTGCGTTAATTGATTTTCTTCTTTCTCTTTTAGTCGTGGTATCAAATATGGTTCTATACTCTGATTCTGAAGTCCTAATATCTGGTATCGCGACAACTTTACATCACACCTGCCTTCAACCTCAAAAAATGACTGCACAGTTGAGTTAATAACTCTTGGACAGTTGGTGACTTGATGTAAATGTGACTTTAAACGAATCTTTTGATTAGAATTTTAATAAAGCACAAAGTCCGGTATCAACCAGTTCTGATCTGGAAACAGTACCAGTACTACGTGAGCCGTGTTGTAACCTAAACTATTAACTCTCAGCTTGTAAACAAGAGAAGTGTTTGAGCCATGTCTGTGAATCAAAGTTCCACCTTGGTGGAATGGCTGCTCCGCTCAAATAAAGACTTCTTAATTACTGTGGTGAACAACTGTTCAGTGCAGTGAGCCTCTTGAGTTCAGCACACATTAATCAGCTTCATTCACTCTTGTACCTCCTTTACAAGACGTCTGTGTGTGTGTGTGTGTGTGTGTGCTGTCATTGTGCTGCAGAGAAATGAAAATGTCATGTCAGTCAATCAACTGCAGACTGGCCTGTCACACACTGACAGTCCTGTGGGTGCAGGAGTCTCGTTCATGTCTATCAGCTTACAGGAAAAAATGGGATGAAGAGCTCATCTAACCCCAACACACACACACACACACCAAGTGTCCATTTAGATTTACCTACAGGCAGTTTGATTTTCTCACCTCCTGATTGCTCAGCTTCCATTAAATGAGATCATTTTATTATCAGAGGCGACGCATATTTCTGCAGCATCAGTTTTCAATTTCTCAAGCTGCCGAGACACTTTGTGAATCACATATAAATAAAGTTCTGCTGTATTTGAATCACTGTAACTTGTATTTTGTTATGCTTCGTGAAAAGAATATCCCTCAAGCAATTGTGGGAATTAGTAGATGTATATAATTTGTCACATCCAGAAGAGTGTGTTTCTGTTGTTCTGGTTCTGATGCTCTGTTCATGCCTCCTTATGCCTGAAGGCCTGACAGAGATGAGGAGAGATTTGCCCGCAAGAGAGAGGAGATCAAACAGCGAGCTGAGGAACGGTAAGAACTTCACTCCACGGTTCAGAAAAAATAGGCTGAAGGTGTCACAAACAAATTCTAACTGTAACTTATAATGACATGACAGCATGTTTGTCTACATCTAATAACTCTTCAAGTGAAAACAGTATGTTCTAAGTAGGACTGCAGGATAGTGCGATTACTTTGACTAAAGTTACGTTGCGGCAATGTGTTTTATGAGTTTTTTCATGTTCATTGAAAAAAACTGTTCAAATCATGACGATGGAACATTTGTACCAAACAAGCTTGGATTTGCAGAACATCATCAAAAAACTTCAGCTTCTCTTATTCGAATATTTCACTCGGTCATATTGAGATTCCGATAATATTTCACTTAATTGTAGCCAGCCCGATGGTTGGTTGCTATGACTACTGCTGTGTCGCCATCCTCTGGTTCAAGTAAAAACCACAAGATGTAAATGTTGTAGGGCTGGGATATATGACTGGAATCATTTTCATGATATTAGCAGGACATCAAGATGTAATAAATGTTGTAACAGCCTCTCTGCTGGCCTGGTGTGTCCGGAACCTTCTTCCAGAGCACAGCAATGAACGAATGGCCATTTTCTGCTCAAATTCTCTTAGCCTCTTCTTTTGCAGCGTCTTTGGTCTATATATTTGTAAACAGGGTAAAAATGAGTGCGAGGGTGAACTGTTACAGAAATCGTGGCGCCACCTGCACCAAGTTCTTCCTTTGTGGCGCCCGTGGTTTAGAGGTTAAAAACTCTGATCGTGAACTGTAGTGTCCCTCGTTTGACTCCAGCTGGGGATCTTTGTTTCATCTCTGTTTCCCTCCTTTCCTGTCAACTCTCGACTGTTTGTTTAAGTCTCAAAATGCCCCCTAAAAGCTCTCGCTTGGCCGCTGGCCTTTGACTAAATTTCATAGGAATCTTTGTGGTCTTTTAGAAGTGGCTTTTCAGATATTCTGTTAACTATCTGACAGGCAGAAAAACAGAGCCAAATACATCAAATACAAAATCTCTTTGGTTGAGTTAGTAACAATGAATACTAACATTTTCATGTTAAAAGTTCTGTTACATTCAAACTCAAAGATCTTATCCTATTCTATCAACACACTAGAAGTTTTTGCCTTCTCAGCAGGACCTACATGGGATTTCTGACAATGGAATAGTTCATGGTCCCTAACAAAAGGGCCCGTTGTATGTTTGGGATTCAAGCAACTGGTGTGTGTGTGCAGCCTCAACAAGTCCATGTCCCAGAGGAGGAGCTCAGTGTTCCCCTACTCGCATCCCAAAACACCAATTGGATTGTCAAGGCTGAGCAGCTGCTCTTTGGTAATGTGCCCATAAATAGAGTGGGATACATCCTGTGGAGTACCATCCACTGTCAAAGAAACTGTGTGTTAGTCACTGAATCATACAGCAGTGTGCTGGAGCAGTCAGTAGACATGGAAGCCTTCCTCTTCCTGCGCTCCATGAATGTTTCAGCCTCATCTCTCTGTTTAGCGCCCGTGCTCCCAGTGCAGTCGTCCTCCGAGGACGGCTGGGTGATGTGTTGGTAAGCGGGGCAGTCGTGCAGAAAGATAGTCAGTAGCCATGGTTTATCATCATCACTTGCAGTGCTGGGAACATCAGACCTCTGGTGGTGTGTGTGTATGTGTGTGTGTGTGTGTGTGTTGAGAGAGTTGAATTATCCAGCCCTCTCCTCTATGAGCTTTTCTCTCACGTGCCAAAGAATCTAGCCAGGGCTTCCTGCAGTGAGCATGATGAAATCTCTGAAGTCAGAGTTAGTGCAGTGACCTACATAGATGCAGTTCACGTTGCGAACAGGACATTCAGAATGGATCGGACCCATCACGGGAAAGACCTGTGCCTCTAGACACTGCTGTCTGGTCCCAGAGCACTGAGCCTTCATCATAATCTGAGCCGGGCTGGAGAGCAGTGCGAGGAAGTCACGAGGGGTAGACTCATACAGCTTTTTGAATGCTGACTGATGTTATGAAACACTGAAGTAGGTATTCTTATTTGGTGTTTTAATCAAGGTATGAAAGTCTTTAGAAACTGTATTTACACCACGAAAACACCTAATGAAACCCAAATACTGTTTGCTCTCTGACTTTGCCTTCTTAAGCTGGAGTTTTAAGGAAACGCGTATTGTTTGGACAGGTTTGTGTGTTTCTGTTATTTAACCCCTGTGACAGTCGACACAAACTACTCCAACTGTGAAACAAATGTGAAAGACTTTGTTATTAATCAACATTAAAGGACAAGACAGTGATGAGACAGAAGAAAACTATATTAAGGAAACTTTATTTGGCTCACTTGTGGCAGTACTTTGCTGAAATGCACGGCCAAACTCTGAAAGATAAAAACAGGCTCTGGGATCAACCAGTCGGCCTGACTCAATCAAAATAGCCTCGGCGTCAGAGCGCGTATGTTTTATAGTTCTGTTCATTCAAATTTAGTTGCACCCCACAGTAAGCAACCACTGAGATGCATGTTTAATGGTGACAACACTTCACAAACAGCCGCCGACTTACAGCATGTAACTCTGTCAGATCTCATAATAACCTACCTGTCTCATCCACTTCAGTTGACCTTGAGCTTTCCAGTGACAAGATGAATGTGGCTGGTAAACTAGAAGGTGCACAATGTACCCCACTTTATTATCCAATACAACAACTCTGCCATAAATTCTACTCACAAAAGCTTTCAGTTTTTGTTGACGCTGTCAGAGAGGTATTCATTGAACTATTGTGTTTATGTTGAGGTTGTAGTATGTAGTACTGTTAAACTGGACTGCTTTATATCGGGAGGTGTTTTTAAAATGTTGGCCACTCCATTTACATACATGAGAGGGTGGCTGTGGCATTACATTGGACTGTATAGGTGTACCTAATAATGTGGCCAGTCGATGTATATTGCTGCTGATAAATTTTCAGCCACTAATGGGAAATGTATATATTTAATTAGAAGCGATAACTCAACCCGTGATTAATTTTGAACTGCTGATACAAACCATTAAAAACTGTTGTTTGTTTTTATTGTGTTAGCAGTGATGTCAGATAGTTTTGGTCTTATCAGAGCTATGGAATATGAAATCAGTACATCTTAGACTTTCTTACTCTCAGGTCTGTGTAAACCACAGGCCATAAACTTCTTTTAAAAATACACAAAATGTAACATTATCGCTTGTCTTGTTGATATCAGCCATTAGAAGCAGGTCATTATCTGTTATCAGCTGAAAAAAAATAACCCAGAACCTTGATCCCTGAACTTGACAGTTCAGACAGTCACATTAGGGAACACAGCTATGTACAGGCACGATCACGGGCCATACAAAGTCAGAATGTCTTCACAGTGAAGACGTCCTCTCCCAAACCTCAGGGATTTTGAGAAGCTCCTCTTTTGCAAGTATTACATTATTTTACGTAGTCTCTTTTACATGCTCTGCTTGGGAGTGTGTGACCTGCTTGCAACCCATGACGTGGACATCTTGACAGAGTGTATGAGCTAGACAACAGCGTCTGAATATATGCATAAAAACTGGAGCTTGGTCTTCTGGAACTGAAGTTGCTTTCAGATCTAGTTAGCATTTCCAGAGATGGGAGCTGCAAACGATTGCATCCTTTGCTTACCTTCTTTCCACTTCCCTTTCCTCTATTTCCTTACTCCACTTGTTGAATGCAGCCATATTTATGTTGAGGGAGTGTGAACATGTCAGTCAATTAGTTTCATACATGCTGGCAGCAGGTCGGAGGAGGAGGAGGGGACAGATGGCAGGCAGAGCTCAGCCACCCTGATTGCTCACAGATCACTACCTGGCAATAAAACACTGCCGGATTTACGCCAGCTCTTTGTGCAGAGATGAAGTGAAGTGACGCCTCTGGAGGTCCCGAGCACAAAACCTGCTCCCAGGCTTTTGTTACTTGTCGGTGAGGCTGAGTGAGGGGCCGACGGCAGGCCTGTTGCTCTGTTTGTGTTTCCCTGCCAGCTAAACTGTAGCATTGAAGTCTGCAGTGAGTGAAAATATGACCCACAACAAACCAGTGCTTCAAAGGAGAGACGAGATGCCTCTTCATGCTTGGCTGGCTGTTCTAGATGCAGAAATATATAAAAGATTTAGCATTTTTAATCCCTGTATTGTTGTGCTTCATATTGACTTTTATTTGCAAATGATACACTTAATAAATGAGTGACACAGTATATCAATATGATATTGATTCTGTAATATGAGGCTATATATCACATGGGAGTTTATCTTTTCTTTGTCACTGTACATGATAGAATGGTCTGAAGGTTGTTCTGTCTCACTAAAATCAATGCTTAATGTTTGATCATCATATCAGCAGTTTGAATGATCATTTCTCTACATTTTCTCGTGTATATCTTTTGAAGCAACATTTCGTAGAAATTGGTATTTTTGTGATTTAGCGCCTACGGCTTCAATATCACTGTCGTAAATATGGACAGGTTGCCGTCTGTCTTGTCTGGTGGCTTCTTGTTCGATCGCTCTCTCCTTTTCTCTTCTTAACTTATTCTGTCAGCATCCTCTCTTCAGTGTTTTCACCTCTGCCATGCTCTGACACTGTTAAGCCCACTCACCAGGAGCTGGTTTTGGTGCCGTCGCTCCGCGTTCCATGACTAAAAGCTTCTTCAGTGGTCCAAACACCTTTTGGTATAAACACTAACAGTGCTCTGAGCTCACAGTCAGGGCAGCCCAGCTAATAAACAGAGCTAACTTTAGCTAACAGCAGCTACAGTTTACTGTCCCAACAAGAAACTCTGTAAATCACAGAGAGTTGGGGCGGACCAGAAAACATTTTCTCCATAAAATATGATCCAGTTTCACCAAAATCAGTGAAATAGTTGGTGGTGTGTGACTTAGTGCCGTAAAGTGTTACGTACTTCTCCTGACCCGGAGCCCAAAGTTACATAGTTACAGAGTGTGAGAACAGACGTACGAATGACAGAGACACTATTCACCTGATTACAGGTCAGTGTAGAACAACAGGATTTTAAATCTGTTATAGAAGTTACACGATGTTACTTTAATAGCAAAATCAGTTATTTCCTAAATATCAACTCTTCGTCAGTATCAGAGGAAAATGTCATTGACATGACATTTCATTTCTCCGAGTTTCATAAGAGTGTGAACTATCATCGACAGCGGCACACTTAACTCACCTGTTAGCTGTTAGTTTTTTTTGTCTCAGTTTGAAATCTGAGATTATTTCTGTATATATGTTTGTCTGTTTGCGTCAGTTTATTATAACTGTCGGGTCTGTGGTGTGGTTTGTTTGTGGTGTGAAAGCAGACCAACCACAGAGTGCTTAACTAAAAGTCTACCTGCTGATTGTGAACCATCAAGAACAACACAAAGATATTTATTATCGCAGAGGACTAAAGAAAGCAGGAAATATTCACATGTGAGAAGCTGAAACTGAGAATCTGTCCATTTATTTTCCTCGACTCTTATTAATATAGTAGTTTAAAACTAATCGATTAATCAAACAACTACAGACGTGTAATCTTAGCTTTCTTCTGTTTTTTCCTCGTACAGGAAGGTGGAGAGGAAGGCGAGGCACGATGAGATCCGCAGGAAGTACGGTATGTATGAGTCTTCATTGTATTACCATTTATCTAACCTCCGTAACGACAGTCACACAGACTGTGTTCCCATCTGTCCCCGCGATGTGTCCACCTGCTGTACTCGAGTTGATCAGTGCGTCTAACGCAGTGGTGGATGTAGACCACCACCACCCCTCCTCATGTCCACTTCGTCTCAGGTGAACGTCGAATCTGTTTCACATTTTTCAGGACGTTGTCATTAAGTGTCATTTCCATACACTGTTCCAGCGATGCATTATTCAACAGTGTCTCTTCTTCAAGGTAATTCAGGTCACGTATAGGTTACACTAAGTCCTGTCTGCTTAAATCAATTTAAGCATAATTTATCATACGCTGGTGTCAGATGGAAGTCCCCCCCATGGCTGTGAGCAGGATTTTACAGGTCACTGAAGCAGCAGACAGAGGTTTGTCTTTGAACAAAGAACTGTCTTGGTATCGGAGCCGGTGCCGTACACTGTTTGCGTCTGTGTGGAGCAACAGTGACGTGCTGCAAAAAAAAAAAGATTAATCCTTAAACCTCATGCATGAGAAACAGTTTAAACACACATTTTAAAGGATCATTCGGTTAATTCTAAAGGATTTGGAACGTGGCCACATCGCTCCAACAAACTCTTGACAAGACCAGAAACACGAGCAGTTTCAATGATTATACAGGTTGTGAACAAGCCAGCTGTTCGTCTAAACAACCACCTTGTTTGGAGACAAAAAGTGAACGTGAGCTTTCTCTAATAATCCCTCACAGGAAAACTGTACGCACACACTCCTGGCCTTCCATTTTTCTCTTTCCAAACATGTCGGCTTATCTCTGCGCTTTGTTTAAAACATCCTCTCCCAACCTCGAGGTCAGGCCTTATGTGTGGCCAAAAGAAAAACAAATGTACGAAGTTATTCAGGTATTGAATTGCACATGCAGTGAAGGAAGCTAAGCTTAAGCTAAAAGTTTGATGAAGGCGTTTATGGTGCCGTGAAACAGCTGACCGTGCCGTCATAAGATGAACGAGAGGGGATTACCTAAAGGTGACACTGTGAGCTGTAAGACCTGAGGGTCTCTGCAGAGGCTTCCTCGTGTGGAGGTGATGGAGCGCTCTCATTTGTATGAAAGTTGCGGTCGGGGCTGTACGTGACGGGCGAGATGAGATGTGCGACTAAACCGACTGACCTCACGACGACACACAACCACCTCAGGTGAATAAACATCAGCGTCAGCATATCGAGCTTCAGGACTCGTAGAGGTGATCGCAGACTGGAATAAAACCTGTTGAATCTGATCTGGCTTCAGTAGCTGGGGTCACAAACAGTTTCAGATGTATAAACCCGATGGCTGATGATCCGTGGAGCTCTTTGACGTCATCGTGTTCTCACATCTCATTGTAAATCAGAATCATTCATACACTACAAGCTGCCACAGAATGAGGAAGCATTCAGTATGTGCACCCTAACATTATATGGCCATGTTTCATCACATTTCACGATTTTAATCAATACATTGACAGACTGATTAATCACTTGAAGCTCAGTGTGGAGCTGTATCAGACTGGAGGGAGTGACGTTTAAAAACATGTCTGCTGTCAGAGGTTTGATGAAGAGCGGATCATTTTCTGCTGTTGATGTGGGAGAAATTCACTTGTGTGTGAGGAATTGCTTCCTATTGATTAACTCTTCATGGTGTGTGTTTGTTTGAGTCCCCTGGCAGCATCAGTGAAGTAAGATGTCAGGTTATGTGGGTTTCGTGTACCGACAACATGACAGAGTGATGGATGGTGGTCCGTTCCTCGGGCCTCGTGCTCTCATTAGTTTACTTCCGCAGGGATCGCAGACTATGCTGCACTCCTTTCAGACTCATTCTGGTCTCTTCTGCAAAACACAATCGGGAGAGCCGCGTTACGTCCTCCATGGGAGGCCGCTAAACACTAAAGTCGTGTCATTTCCTCAAAGCACCGGCTCTCAGCTGAGGATGAGGATCATTGAAGGTGGCCGAGGATTTCTTCAGGGAGGACCGAGAGGACATTCAGCAAAATGAGAACTAGTTTCATGTGACTATCAGATGAAACCCCAGCGAGGGAATATGAATTATAATTACAGGTTTCACTCGAGGCACTTTAATTCCCAGCACAGAGTCATAGTCCTTCAGACAGTTCAGGAGTGAATCGACTCCCTCAGACTAAAAGCAGCATTAAACCTGCTGAGATTTCATTTTTTTTCAGTTCCACACAGACAATAGACAAAAAGGAAGCAACAAAAGCTTCAGTGTGACCACGTCTGTCCGCCAGGTCAGTCTCAGGTCTTTGTGTTAAAGGGAAACTTCCACAATTTTGCACAACAGAGTTCATTCACGGGTGCTGGAGTTCTACTGTATACAAGAAAAACTTCTTTCATATGAAGACTCACAGTCCAGAGATGGATATCAGTCCTCCTTATCTCACTCTCGTGTTCCCTAAAATGTTGAACAGCCACCTCTGTTTGACATCAGTCAGTCTACAGCTCGCGGTCTTAAGGTTTGGAGGATGTCTGCGTCTAATGAACAGTTTATGGTTTATAAATCCTCACGTTCCCTCAGCTGCCTTTGCTGGTTGTTCAGCTCCAGCTGTTGTTTAGTCAGCAGCAAAAACCTCTTTAATCATCATGACATCACAGACCCTCAGCGAGGATACACACACACACACACATCTACGACCTGACATGTTGAACTTTAGAATTTGTCGTTCACGTACTGTACCTCAAAGAAAAGGACTCTCATGTCATGAATCACTCCGTTGTTTTTCTTCACCCCTCGGTGAAGCAAACAAAGAAGTGCACATTTGTGTTTTATTATGCGAGCAGCGTTAATAATAAATCTGCTTCTCCTGGAGGAGCTTCATCTGACAAAACGCCCCTGGTGATGTCATCAGGGTTATCTCTGCTGGGCTTGAGCTCAGATTTTTACCCCAAAGTGTGCATTAGACACGAGGTGTTGAAGGTTGTGGGTGAGTTTTAATGGAACACACAATGAGTTGCATTATGGGATTTAGTGTTTATGGAGCTTGAGCCAACTGAAAGTCAGGATTTGATGTCCTCCGCTGCTTTTCATTTTCATTTAACGTGTTTTGTTTTACGTTAATGTCTTTGAAGAGCAGAACTACATGACTCAAGTACCCTTTAATGTGTGTTTGGTCTGTGGGGACTGTGAAAAGACATTCTGGGCAGTATTGAAAGAAGAAGAAAAAGTAGTAGACGGGGCAGATTGAGTTGGATAAATTCAGCCAGGCTCTGAACATCCAATTTCAACAATGTACGAAACTCTAGGGTGTATTTTCCATTTCATTGTGTGTCCTTGGACTAATGTGGTCTACATTTGAGCATGCCTACCTCAGAGGTCCATGGAAAAAGTAGGAAGTCTAAGCAGAGGAACACAGTGCATCGTGTTCCCTGACCCGCCGTGAGCTTCTGTGTTTTCATTTGGTCTCCACTTTCTCTGCCTTCCTCTGTGCAGGTCTGATCGGTGACGCGGACCACCCGTACAGCAAGTTCGAGAACGAGTAAAGCAGCTGCACTGGAGGACTTCCACGGGCAGCGTGTTGAAGCTGCTCCTAACTTTTAGCTTGGAGTGATGCCCGCTTCTCAGACAAACCTCGACGCTGCAGAATAATTCACAATAATTCAGACAAAAAAATCACCAAATCCAAATTTCTGCTCTGCCTTCTGATCCCTGACAGGGATGCAGTGTTGTGTGTTTTAAAACTTCCTGCAGAGTTCTTTTGTCTTCTGAGATTTCATCATTTGAGTTGTTTTAAAATATTGTAGTTTCATATCAGTCTTTGCACTTTGTACATATAGATTTATGAAATACACAATGATTGTACTGCAGATGTGTTCCAATACATGAATAAAAAATCTTCTCTTTTAACAGTGAGATTTTGTTCATTTAGTTTTCTGGTGTCTTCAGACAGCAGAGTAATCCCTGAATGCGCACTGTAATGCTGAGCAGTGGCATCATGAGTCAGCACAAGACACTGAGAACAGCTCATCAGTTTCTCCCCTCAGCCCCGTCTGAAGCTTTTATGGAGCTTTAAAAAATACAGATGAGTGACACAGCTGTGGCAAGACAAGTTTGCAGCAGTTAATTTTTTTTTTTTTACAATTACACACAATAACTGCTAAATCAACATGGACATGAAGCCGATTACAGCCAATAAAAAGCTCCCATTTCTATAAAGCTACTGACTGTCAGCTCTTTTAGACATTTAGTAAATGTTTGACCTGCTGTGTTAACTCATGAAGATGAAAAATGATTAGATAAAGATTGTATTTGGTACTCTGATATTGATTGATGTCAGAGCAGTTTGCAGCCCTCTAAGTTAATGCTTATGAATTGGATTGTTGCCTTATATTTAGAGTGTGTTGTCATTCATATGATGTACACTGGAGGAGTATATTTATAGTTGTATTTACTCATTTGCTTGTACTTGACAGCTCAGGATTCTAGTTATTTTATAGATAAACATTCATACAAAACTCATAGAATAATATCACATTATGTTATTGTTATTGTTCCAGAGCAAACTACTCAACAGTATGGAAGTAATTAAATTAGGTACACCTCCACTAGCTACATTACAATGTAAATAAAATCTGTCTGCATCAGTCAGATAATCAAATACTATCATAAAAAGACATTTTGCTGTTAATAAATGATCTGAGTACTTCCTCCGCCACTGATGCAACATCCACCCACATGGTCAGCTCTGAAACACATCCGTGCGTGCAGTGTGTGAATTCTGTCCCACAGCTACTCTGAAAAGAGATCCGTCAACCGAGCGGCTCACACTGTAAATACAGTGTGACAAGAGCTGCATGTTGTACCTTCCCTGCTGCATTCACTGTGATGATGTGTGTCACTCCACATGTGGTCATGTCTTTTACTTCAATAAAAAAAAATCATAGAATCACAGTGTCAAGAAATCTTTGTACTGAACCAGGTTTTACAGCTGGAGTTTGAGAGAAAACAGGAATAGTGTAATTATTAAATGTGTCATCATTTCATAAACAGTTCTCATCAACACAGTGGTAAGTATATCTGAGCTGTTAGAGAGGTCCTGACTTCAAGCACAACACAAGGATTTAAGAGGAGGTCTTTAAAAGCAGCACCATCCTCATGCAGAGCAGACAGTAGACATGATGGACCCTAATTGGGCCTCTAATCCACACCAAGTCCACCACCACCACCACTGCCCACTGACCCTCAGCTCTAAATACCAACACACGTAAGATCTTGGTTGGCAGCCTCCAGCAGGTTGCAGTAAAATAGCCCGATAGCAGCAGTGCAGCAATGTTAAATATTCTATATATCTTTATTTTCTAGTCTGCTGAGCTCCTCACCTTTGCCTCCTTTCTTTTCTTTCTTTTTGAGCTGCTTGTTCTTTAACTTTAAATTATAAAGTATAAACTATTGCACACCATGGTCCTCCTCAGGCCTTAGGCCAAGATCGTGTACTCTTTGACTCAATATATATGGACAAAAATATTTGGCCACACCTGTCTTGTTGGAGGAGGGATAATGGTATGGGGCTGTTTTCCAGGGTTTGGTCTAGGCCTCTTATCTCCAGTGAAGGTCTATGTTAATGCTTCAGCATAGCAAGACATTTTGGACAATGCTATGCTTCCAACAGTTTGGTGAAGGCCCTTTTCTGTTCCAACATGACTGTGCCCCAGCGCACAAAGCAAGCTCCATAAAGACATGGTTTGATGAGTTCGGTGTGGAAGAACTTGACTGGCCCGCACAGAGCCCTGACCTCAACCCCATTGTGCACCTTTGGGATGAACTGGAACGGAGATTGCGACCCATCATCTCGTCCAGCATCAGTGCCTGACCTCATAAATGCTCTACAGAATGAATGGGCACAAACTCCCACAGAAACATCTTGTGGAAAGCCTTCCGAGAAGAGTGGAAGCTGTTATAGCTGTTAAAGGGGGACCAACTCCATAATAAAGTTAAAAAGTATCCCTGTTGTCAGGTGTCCAAATACTTTTGTCAATATAGTGTCTGTGTGTGGTCAAAGAATTCTTTTGAACATGCAAGACTTTCAGTCTCGGTGTCTAACGAATGAGGATGCTCTGCTCATTGATTTCTCTGAACGGCCTCTAGGGGGAAGTTACAGCACCACCAGAGGAGCTTTCTCTGCTTACAGTACCTGACAGGCTTCTGGGTTGGGAAGTCTTTCAGTTACCTCACTGCCATCTGGTGCCACCAGTGTGCAAAGTTATCTTAAACGTCATAGCAACTCTAATGCACATCGCCATAAGGCCCAGAGGTCTGTCTGTTTCTGCCTCTTAGGATACATGAAATATTACGTTTCTCTGCATACATAGGAGGTGTGCTGCTCACTGTATGCACAGTGTGTGCATGCGTCATTAGCAAACGCTCTGTAATGAAGCACCAATTCAAACTAATGAGCCTGTACATTTATCTCAATTATCGCCGTGCTCCTGTCAGAGTGATTAGGCAGCAGTATGAAAACATTTAAGCCCTCTGCAGCTCAGAGACGTCTCCAGATCAGCACTGGAGACACATTATGGTATATGCATACATACGTATATACATCCATCCATATGCTGCTCCACCCATTGTTCTTTTGATGCCTCTGAATTACTCATGCAGCTGCCGTGGTGACTGCAGTACAGACATGATCAAACTGAGATGTCAGGCAGCACGTAAAGACTCATGACAGAGCTCATGAGCTCACTGTTGCAGGATTTGGATTATTGATGCAGGGATGATCGCTCTGATAGCTTTAATCCCACAAACTATAATACTACTGTAAGATGACAAAATATGATTTTATTGTGGTAGGAATGTTCTGCTGGATATTTGTGTTTTTGCAAAAAAAAAAAAAGAGGAGGGCCAGAGAGGAGAAAAATCCAAAATTGTCCTGATATGATCATTCATGGTTTCAAGTGGTTTGCATGGCTATCAAACATGAATGTTTTTGTGTTTTATTTCATCTCCATCATATTAAATAAATCAAACATGGGTCACATCAAGTTAATCTGCTGGTTTTTATGAGGTCTGAGGAGCAGTGCTGATGAAGCTGATGTTGGAAGCAACACCTCGACCTGCGCACAATGTCAGGGTCTCGCAGAGGGCAGCAGTCTGGAGTCAGGAGTGCTGACAACAATCTGGTTCCACATGAAAAAAGAAAAAGAAATATTCCTCCTCCTGCAACACATCACAGGGCGGGGGCTGCCTCTTTGACTGACAGCCAGCTGGACAAATCATAACGCTGCGGTCCCGTGGAGCCATCCAATCGTCGCGTCCAGGGCGGGGACTGAGGGGTCGAAACCAGAGAGAGAATCCCAAAAAATGACATCTAGATTGCGGTGGAGCAGAGAGCAACTGGGACGCTGAGAGAAGAAAGAAATAAGTGAGAATCTATAGCTGATTTTTTCTCTCCTTTAGGATTTTCATCCAATCAAGACGCACAAAAAAGGCGCAGCGCGCGTGCCAGTTTGGATGCTTTCAGCGCTTTCACACTTTTATTGCGTCTTTTGGAAATGTAGTTGCATTCTTGAGAGAGAGAGAAAAAAAAATCTCAAGAAGGCATCTGTTGTTTGCAAGTAAGTAGTTGATGAGGAGAAGTGAGAGCCGTCCAGGCTCCCGTTTCCTGTTTGCCAGCGCGCTGCAGCTGGGCTGAAGAAGCCCCGCAGGGCTGACTGAACACCGGTCCTCCTTCCCCCGCTTCAAACCACCGCACGGTCCGTTGCCAAACTCCACGCCAAAAAAAAACCAAACAAACAAAAAAAAAACATGTGCGACCTGATGCCAGCCTCCCAGCCCGCGGAGAAAATCGGCAAAATGAAAAAGTTGAGGAGAACTTTGTCGGAGAGTTTCCGGAGTATTGGTAAGTAACAGGACGTGTTTTTCCATTTTTCCACCTCTTTGTGCACATTCACAGCGGAGGCATGTTTCCAGCAGCAGCAGCAGCAGCAGCAGCGGTACAGCCTGCTGCATCAGACCGGGCTGATGTGTGCTCACAGCCGCGGAGAAGGCACAGTAACCCGGCCTGTCCACACTCACTGCTTTGTTTTATTTTTAAAACTTAATACTGTTCTGAGGTCAGTGTTTGGACAAACAACGATGTGTTTTATTTTCCTGGAAAGCAGCTGCTGAGTTTGAGGTTGATTGCGCAATTCTGAGTTTCCCCATAAATGTCATCTTCATCATCATCATCATCATCATCATCATCATCATCATCGTCATCATCGTCATCGTAGCTTGACAGAGTTCACTTCCAGTCTCATGTACAGAGTGTGATTCTACTGTAGGCAGATTAATGACGATGATGATGATGATGATGATGATGCCACTTTGATGAGATGTCAGAAGAAGAAAACTGTAGTACAGGAGAAAAAACTGAATAAAGTATGTGTCATATCAGCCATGTTGGATAAAACTATTCACATTTCTGCAATCAATTAATCTGCCAACGTTTTGATTAATTGATGAATTTTTTGGTGTCTAAAATGTCAGAAAATGTCCAGCACAGTTTCCTTAAACAGTAAAAGGATGATGTCTGTTTTCTTACTTGAAAAATGACTTCTATCATTAATCAGTTATTAGGATAGCTGTTGATTAATATTCGGATTAATCGACTCATCGTTTACACTCCACTTTGATTCTTACATACCATAAACATGCTATAAACATGTGTCCTTGTTAAGGATCCATTAAACGTGTTTTTTTTTTTTTGTCAACTTGTGGACAAACTGCTTGTGAATGACCTCAGACGTGTCTGTGACATCTGCTGCACCGACACTGATATCTGATATGATGCTCTCATATCTGTGATATCGGCCCATTGTGCTCCAGTCTCACGCACAGCTGTGCTTGATGTTGCAGTACACTTATTGTATGGACGCTTTGTACAAAACTGAACGTATCACCACCGTGCGTCAGTGTATGCATTGACCGTCTGAGCTGAACTGTTCTTCAGGTGTAGCCTGTGTCATTTCTACATAGCTGATAGTTGACAGAAGTAACTCATCCTGAAGCCTGGATGGCAGCAGTGTTTGAGGCATATTTGAGACTTTTAAAAACAACGTGTTGCTCAGTGTTCAGTTTTTAACAAAGTCTTTTATGTAACTATTGTTTCTCTCTTAAATTATGTTGTTTGGTTATATTTAGTTGTTGTGGTCAATATGTACGTGCACGGGACATCTTGTTGCTTACAGTCGGACACATTCACCATATGATGAAGATTAGGTCAAATTAGGGTGGCAACTTGCAATTACTTTCAGATTGTTTTTCAAAAATGTAAAAATTCCAGTCCCGAGGAGTCATTTTCCACGAGCTTTGATTTGTATGACAGAATTTCACTGACACACACAGTGTACTGCAGCAACTAGCTGCTGTTTATTATTGTTGATTCATCTCAGTGTTTTCCTGTTGGTTGATAAAATATCAGAAAATAAAGTCGATTTAGACAGATTGTTTAGTTTACCGTCATTCACAGTGTTCATGGTTGACGAGCAGGAATTGTAAAAAAATGATTAGCGATAAGCGATAAATTGATGATCAGAATAGTTGGTGTCTAACTGTCTGCCAATGAACTAACTGATAAATCAATCTTTACTGTACTGTATACAGTTGGGCAGTGGCTGCATCTTAGTTCCGCAGTATTTTGGGAAATATGGGCTGTGCATATGCATCATCATCATCATCATCATCCTATCTTTTTATATATTAGTGAATGCTTTGCTGCTAAAGTAACCTTGCATGTGCCTCTGAAATAAAGTCATCACTTCTCTGGTTGTCATGGTGCACCCATCATATCTAATTTTTTCTCTCTCTAGTACTCACATACACACACCTTGGCACCGTCTCAGGGTTCAGCGTGTGCACAGAATGAATAGCTGGATGCAGAAAAGATGAGAAATGAACAGAAGTGAGTTTGGGTCGATGTTGCGGGAGAAGAAAGATTGGCATTGACTTTTCCACTCGTCTCCTATTGGCCCATCTTTCCTCCCATCTAAATCAACACATCTGAGCATCGATCAGGCCCTCGCTCTGCTCTATGGATGCTTTAACAAAGCACATTCAAGAGCCCGCTTTATTGTTTATGTCCTTGTAACAGTGTTGATCCAACTGGCCCCAGTGGGCAGGACTGCGTCACGTGTCAAACGGTGACTGTGAGCATCACGATGCATCACTGCAGGGTTTTTTTTTCATTTTAATAGCTTCAAAGCTGCTTAATGAGCCGACGCAGGGTTTCTTAACCTTTTCTGACCTGTGAGCCCAGGTGTGGTCCTCATGAGCCGGGTCATTAGACAGCTGCCAGCTTGTCATGTGAACGTGAGGGAGGCCGATTAAGATCATCAACATCTCAAGCAGCCTTTAATGCATCTTTATAACGTTAATGCCCACCACGAATTTTACAAATCGCCTTACATTTCTCAAAGCAGTCATGTTAATTCATGATTTTTGATTGACACATGTTCTGGACTGTTACAATATACATTCAAAAAGGAAAAGGGATGATAAATATGTTGATTTTGTCTTATGTAGCCACATGTATGACTCTGTGTTCCAACCTCAGGAGTATATTAAATATCAGCCCATCAGTCAGGAATATGTGGGCCCTGACCTCAAGATTATGGAACTGTGAATTTTAAGGTGACCTTCAGCTTTTTACTTCAACTTTAAACCACGCATAAAAAATATTATCAATGATAAAAATCAAACATGATTTCTTGATGATCTTCCCCTCAAAACATGTAGTTATTGGTTTTCCTGCACCTGCCCGATCCATCTGGGTAGTGAAGTCCATTAACAGGGCATTACTGCCGTTGAGGTGCCCTTAAGCAAGGCAATTAACCTGCAGCTGCTCCCGATGAGCTGCGCAGAGGCTCCAGCTTCACGGCGCGAACGTGTGATTAAGAGTACGTCCGCATGAAGCCGGCGCGGTGGTCTCTTTCCCCTCACAGAGCGCTCTGGTGCTGGCTCACAGGGTGGTTGAGGAGACTCGCTCCTGACTTCCAAGTGTTTGGTCACACCCTTGCAGTCTGACCCAACAGTGGTGGAATGACTTTGACTCTGCTGACGTCAGGACAGCAGATTTTCAGACTTCAGACTTTGAGATTTTAAAAAAATAGAAAATGAAAGAAACAAAACAAAAACTAAGCACCACTTAAGATGCTTTTAGTTGTCACTTTCAATTTTTGATGTGGCTAGCTCTTGTTCCTATCAGCTCTGAATGCATGCAAGTCATTTTTTTTTCTAATTCCAACATGGAGATTTTCAAAAAACATTTTTTTTCACATTCTAGTTTGGATGATTAAAAAAAAAAAAGAACTTGAAAATGATGACAATAGTAAGCCTGTCATCTCTAACTGTCTCTGATCAGTATTTTTATCAGTATAGCTGATAGAGATGATATAGTCATAGAGGTGTTTATTATTCATGTTACGATTTGATTGGTTCTGTCAGAGGTGTGGACGGACAAAAAAAAAAGACATGAACATGTGTGGACATACATTGTTTTCATGTGAGTATGAGGCTTTTTGTGCTCAGTGAAGCTTACCTGGATGAACACTACATATACATCTGTCAGCTATAAATATAAAATGAGAATCTAGATTGCAGTTTGTCTGTATCCTGCCAAACATTGAGCAAAGCCGCTTGACTGCTGAATTCATCAGCAGAACCCTGATGTTAATGAAAACACCTTCTCTTTATGAGAGACAGCTTTGGCTTCTTAACGCTTTTCTCACCACTTTGATCAGAAGGCATATTCCTTCAAAGTGAGAGATGCAGCGTGAAAAGCTGCAGAAGCTGTAATGAGGTGTTTTAAGGCAGAAACGCCATTTTCATGTCTCTCTTTCTACAGTGAGTTTGGAGAAAAACATTGTTCTTTCCCCTCTGTTTCTGTTTCATGTCTTATTCTCATCATTACCTTCAGAAAGTGGTTCTGTTTCTTCCTGTATTCACTTAGGAAATAAATATATAAAGATTATTTGTGGTGAGCATGAATGGTCTGACAGCATCTCACCAGCAAACAGAAGGTTTTCACAGGTACACGAATGCTCCTCAGACTATCCTTCACATGTTTGTCTGGTCATTTTGTCAGGTTTCATTCATGTCACGTGCAATCAGCAGTCACATGTAATATGTATATTTCAGTCAAAGCACATGCTTTCTGCACAGGTTGGTATGGTAACAATGTAAAAGGTTCTCATCTCCATGCATTTTCGCTTGCATATGTACGATTGCTCATATTTGCATCAATATGATTATGCTGTTTTGCAAGGAGTTAGATGAGATGGATTACACTCCCCCATATCTGTAGTCTTGTCATCAAAGCGCTGCCAAGAAATACAGCACATAGCTCCTTTAAATCAATTTTAAACTGTATACACTGATGATGCGTGTGATAATTGGTGAGGTTTAGAGGTGTTCGTGGTGTTTATGCCAAGCCTTCTGGCTCTTGTTTCATGCTGAACAGATGAGGCTGGTGTTGATCTTCTCACCTCACTTTTTGGAAAAAGCAAATAAGTGTATTCCCGAGATATTTAACTGTTCCATTAATTATAATTTAATTAATTAACAGTTCCTTACTGAGCTGTGAGCGTTTTAGTCCGTGGCCATTGATTTAACTGTCGCTGGTTTACACACCTGTACCTAATTAACAAACTCTGTGAATTGGCAAGAGAACACTGAAAGCTCACGGCTGGTTTATATTCTCTCTGCATGCGGGTGTCTGAAAACAATAACCCTGTCAAAGATGAACATTTTGACATAAGTATTCTATAACACTGACATTTGACACTGGCTGCGTTTTTGCATGTCCTGCTGTAGATAAGCGCTAGGTGATTGTAGCTTGGTAGCTTTTGAAATTAACATACATCTGGTGGACAGTTGTTGTCAGAATGTACTGTTAAATTCGTAAGCATATTATATTGAGGTTTGAAGTTTATCAGCTCAGATAAATAAACCCAGAAAGCGGACCTCCGGGATTCGGGGCCACGTTGCTGATGTTGTTGACGTTAACGTTAGCTTAAAGTCCTAAAGTCTAATTATAAACATGGTCAGACATGTCTCGGTTTAGTTGTAGTGATTGTATCTGTTATTAATAAAGATAATACAAATATAATGACACTATTGAATAGACTCTGGATATAATTGTTCATTAATGTTAGCTAAATTATATTAAAGCTAGCTTAGTTTACTCCATAGCAACAACAATTGTAGAAACAAGATAATAGACCTTTTTTCACGGCAGCCATTTTGGCATGAAATAGGAGGTCAACACAGGTGTTACCAATCATACTAATTAATTCAGGTTGACTTTTAAAAAAAAAAAGTGTCAGTTTTAGGCTGCAAATTAAAGTCAAAGAAGTTACCGTACACAGTGACTCGCCCACCTAGGGTAAAAAAATTCCAAAAAAATATGTGGAACATTTATTTCCAAATGAACAATCAGACACATGTCTTACAGAACTTATGACGCTTATTTCAAAATATCATGCATGTGATACAGTGCAAAAAATATTAGGGTTAGGGTTAGAGTGGGATCCATTAGAAGCCATAGCAATGCTACCTGTGACGTATCCTGACATTCGCTGACTGGCTGGAGAAAGTCACGTGATTCTGCTCCTTCATTGAGAGACGTGGGGCACCAAGCCCGTGTAACTGTAAGTGACCATATATGGTTCCTCACCCCATAAAGGATTAATCAGTGTCACTGGAAACACCTGTGTTGACCCTACCATTTTATGTCAAAATGGCTGCTGTCCATTGTGTGATAATTGTTTATATAAAACTACATAGACCACTAATACAGGCCATAGTTTAATACATGGAAAAGTATCATAAAATTGGTTAGAAAAATCTGATATATTATTTTTCTCAAATCGTTCCAGTAATATCAAGTGAAAATGTGAATTTGGAAACAGATCTATGTTACAAACAAAATCATTTTGAATACATAGAGCGCTGGGAAACATTTTTTGAAATGATATTTGTAATGTGATTTTAATTACAGAAAGGTAACTCAATGTAAAATGCCTTTCTTGTCCACCGAGCACCATCTTAGATGTCTACCTGCAGTCCAATCCATTGTATTGAGTGTGGATCTGCTGTGATGATGCTGTCTGGAGTGTCTGGGAAGTCTTTGGGGTGTGTGTGTGTGTGTGTGTGTGTACTGACCGTCTGAGGAGAAGGAAGCAGCAGTTTAACGGCTCAGTGGCTGGGCTGACAATGCTTCCAGAACACTCAGTCTGACATAGAAAAGTCATTTGAGCTTGAAGCAGCCCCCCCAGAGCACTCTGTCTTTTAGCCATCTGTACAGCCTCTCTCATTAGACAACATAATCATGATGAGGAGTTAATAACTGAAAAATCATCATTTGCCTGTTAATAATGCTCTCCACAAGCTCCTTAAACAGTGATTCAGAAATCAAAGCCGCAGAAACAAACAAAGCGTTTATTCCCCTTCTCCTCATAAATATGAAGGATATTGATGTCAGATACAATAGACTGCAGTAAATGTGGGGGAACACTGTGGATTGTCAG
The DNA here is from genome assembly GCA_036365135.1 of Miichthys miiuy. Classification (NCBI taxonomy): domain Eukaryota; kingdom Metazoa; phylum Chordata; class Actinopteri; family Sciaenidae; genus Miichthys; species Miichthys miiuy. The sequence goes on from CM071608.1 coordinate 3,991,596, forward strand.
TGTGGATGAAGAAGAAGACATATTTTATTAATCCCTCCAGGGGAAATTCAATTTTTTTCACTTTGCACACAGACGCAGGCCCGGAACACACTCGTGCACAAACAGGATCCATACACATGCATTAATGTATTGAGAGATTCCAGAGCGATGGGGCTGCCACGTAGTCAGGCGCCCCGAGCAGTTATGGGCGAAATACGTGCAACGCATCATGTGGGTGCAATGCTTTTTATTAATGCTGCACAGACTCCGTTTGTGTAGCATGTGGTCGTGTGATAATGGAGTTGGTTGTGCAGGGTTTGGAAGCGTAGGCTATATGAACAAATTATGGCACAAAATTAATTAGATCATAGATACACATTGATTCACATTGATTTGTCTTAATGTGAAAAAACCTATGAGGTTGTTTCACTGCTTTGCATTGCCTCTGGTACATTGAGGTATTTATTTGAATCATTTTCTGCACTGCTTTTACCTGCTGGAGCTCCACGTAGATCACCTTTGTCAAAAAAGAGATGAGCATCATGCTCCGTGTAGCAGCGTCAGCTGACGTCAGACATGGGGTGTGGTGCATTGCTCAATGACACAGAGATACAATTATTTATGATGTAGATGTAAGAAAAATGTGAGTAGCTGTTTATGTACTTTTTGGAGGATTTTAGGATCATAGGAACACTCCTTTTGCAGTTTCTTTGTATTTTTCCAGTCTGCAGTAAAACATGTAACGTATTATACATCGATGAAATCTGAAAGTTGTTCCCCGACTCTTTCAGAAAGAGAAACTATGCTGCCATTTTGTGGGAAATCATAGCACAAACCCCCTAACCCATAAGTAGAGCCCATACAGCTGTATCACTTCTCTCTCAAGGATATGACCGAGTGTAAATAACCGTCCATAACCCACCCCTTGGTTTGTGGACAATCGTTTTGAATCATGGCGGTTTGGACGAGGCCGTGGAGCTGGTGAGCAATGTACTGCAAGCTGGGCTGCACTTGGTTTTGACTCTGTTTACAGACAGAAAAAAAATGTCCGATTGCCTAGTCCTAAACGTTCTTGTGTTACAGTTAAACAGTACATGAAAATCTGTGAAAACATTTGAGAAGAGAAACAGAATCCTGACTCATATTTGATCAGAGTTTGGTGAGCCTGGTGTGTTGAGCTTGAAGGGACTGACTTGTCAATCACAAGGTAGCCATGCCCTAAGCAGACCCTGCTTCATCATCTATAATACTCTAAATATATAAAATCATGCTGTATGAAAGAAGACTTGAACTGTTGAACTGAGACCATAAACTCACGAGGACGCTGTTTACTGAGGTCATAAATCAAGTGAGAACCTCCTTCTACTCATTATGTGTCAATGGCTATGACCGAGTGTACATGGTCACATAACGGGCAGATGAATTAGCACTAGAGCTAACATTTTGAAATCTTTTATTCATTCCTTCCCTGATCAGTCAGGTGAGCCCAGGAACCTGTAAAGCTTTTCACGTGCCTCACAAACTGTGTTGTAGAGTTTTTACACCTTGGTAAGAGGAGCAAAGCACTATATGTGACAGGTGCACACTTAGCTCTACAGTATGTTTACAGCCAGCTGTAACACAGTTCAAAGGCTATAAACTGTTAATATGCAGTGTTATTGAAGTTTACTGTTATGAAAAAAGTCATATTTGCTATTGCTGTTTTATTATTTTGAATTGTTTGTCATTTAATGTGTAGTAATGGAAATGTTACACTGTAATAATATGCTGAAATGAGCTCTATTATTTTTCATTCATATCTGTGGAAGTTAAGATTTCTGCTTTAGTCCAATGTTAGTAATGTCTGTATACCTGCTATTGTTTCTCTCTGCCTCTGACTTATCACCAGGACAAGTGACTGTCTCAGTAGTCTCACTGCTTTAATGAGTGCACAATGAATTCCTGACACATTTCAGCACGGTGACAAACTTCTGTGCAGCATCTCTGCCATTAAACTTTTTATTTTGCTCATTGTTCAAAAGATGTCAATACAGGCGGTGTCTGATTCTCTCTTCCTTTCTTCTTTTTGCAGCTTTCAAGAAAGAGGACAGCGGCTTTGATGAGGTAGGATGAAAACAAGTGAATTTTGGGGAGCTTGTGACATTACTGGCCCAGTTTCAGCCCTATGCCACAGTGTTATATGCTGTATTTTTCACAAATATTATTTATCAAGGTCTTGTTGGCCAGATGTTGTCAGGACTGCATTGCAGTTGATTTTTTTTTTTGGCTGTGAATCATGCTGTAACTCAGTGCATATGGTGTGTAATATATTCATGTGAAGAGCATGGTGGTTTTTCCCTCTCATCTCAGAGACGTCCCTCAGGGTCAGTCGGCTTCTCTGGCCTGCCAAATGAGACACAACCAAAAGCACCAATCAGATTCTCTCTGTATGAGTATACCCAAGGTTCCACACTTGTTTCACATCCATCCCGCAACCGTCTTCAAACATTGTTCTCACCGGCCTGAAGTGAAAACTGACCATGACATGTAAAATCCCCATTTTTCATACGTCTAATTCTGTGTCTCAGTGTTGACAAGCGCGGTCAGATTACCGCTCATTTGAGTGGTTAGTCCACAAATAGTGGGCTAATGACCAAAGACATTGATAGTTGAGGTTTGTGCACTACACCATGCAGTATAGTGCACTCACATGCCGAAAATTCCTGAAAACATTCCCATTTCCCCATCCCAGTCTCAGTGTGAAATTCAAATTATACTGATGAAACGTGGTGTGTGAAGGTGCCAGGTGGACAGCATATTAAGAGCTGTTTAGTGCATTTATGTGTTTCGCATTAGACTCTAGGCAGTGCATCCACAGCATCATTTTGGGATGTTGATTGGATATAGATATTGCAGTGCCTTTTTCAGCTGCTAGTAAGTCAGGTAGCACTTGTGCTCATTGTATGATTTGTGTTTGCAAAATGACACCATTAATAATATTATATAATTGCATAGAGCTGCATTGATGCCTTTTATCAGCAACCATTTTTCAGCAAACAGCTTCCTGTACTTGCATCTAGCAGACACAGAGCTACATGTAGTACCATTCATTTGGAGTTTTACACACAGTATGTGTCTAATATTCAATCTGTGCTTAGCTCTGTTTCAGTTTGCACCAGATCTGGAGAGACACACAGCACTTTAACTGCTTATGGCTCCCCTATGTACAGTATGTTCACCAGCTAATGGCTAACTTTGTCTGTCAGCTGTTTGGTGCTGGACTGGTACTGTACAGTGGGTTTATTAACTGAAAAAAGCTGCTCGAAGATGCTGGAAACAAGGTTAATAAGAACAATGAGACTGAACTTGGACAGTAAAGTTGCCAACCCTAAAACCAAAACAAAGAGCTCAAAGATGCTAAAACACTGGGTATACCTGTGGGGAACTGTAGAGTTCTTTATAATTCTCTGTGGGTTTGTCACTGTGAGTAATAGGTTTCACATTACACAGTCATTTGACTATTTTTAATATAGAATTATTGATTAGCACAGCTGTAAGTTCAGCGTAGCTGTAATGTAGCCTCTAAGGTAATTTTCTGCAGTCCCGAATAGTAAATGTGCTTCTCAGTTTACCAAAACACCAGTGTGAGATCAAGTACTACTTTTTTTTATTACCATTACTCATTATGCTTTTATGAATGGGCAACAAAATCTAGAAAATAAGAAACTTATTTATTTAGAAAAATATGAATGAAAAATCATATCTGGTTATATCACCATGAAGCAGCCCTGCTCTTTGATTTCACACATTTTCCACAATATAAAAGAAGCAGAGATCTCGAAGGGAACATTACCTCATTATAAATGGGATAACAAAAGCGTTGACTGACCCTCCTGCAGGAAATCAAGATAGGGTGGGCAAGTTGAGTTTATATTCACATAATCTACTATTCAGGAAAAATCACAGAAATTGTGGTATTTAATGTCCTCTGACTTCTGTTTCCAAACTTCACATAACCTCAATGACTAGTGAAGCCATGCTATGTGAACACGCCAACAGAGGGATGTAGGATGGCTCCATGGTGACGTATTGTAAACAGTACAATGATTATGTTATCCGCAAATCAAATGTATCTTTAATGCTGTATTGTGTTTTCATGGTGCAAATGGAGAAATTCATTTTAAATCTCGCTGTAGTCTACAGGGCATTTGGATTAAATACATGGTGATGTGATTTTTTTGCCCAGAATTTTTGTTGCATGCTATGTTACCACACACTCATCATATCCCAAGACAGCTTTTAATTCCTCCTGTAGATAATGCATATTGTCTCAGGAACACAGTGATTGTGTTATTTTGCAGTCCTGTACAGCATAACATATTGATTCCTCTCAAATTCTCCCTCAGTCTGCTGTTGGAGGCGGCTGCTTGATGAGGCAGTCAATAGGTCTGAGGATACTGGGATGTTAAGTTTGTATTGACAGGGAAATCTTGCTTGGTTGCTCTTTTGAGGTAAAGTAACCGTGAGTGTTCAGCAGCCAGCTCAACCTCCACCTGCTGCAGCTGCCTACACCTAAAGCTGCGTCCTTGTTGTAAAGCAACCGCATGGTGTCTTAGCTTTTGGAACCATTCCAGCGTGTTGTCTGCAAGAGACAGCAGCATTGCTTAATGAATAAGTGATAAGACACCAGGATGCTTTGTGTTGATGTGGCTGACATGTTGTTGCTGTAGTTGCTTGGTAGATTTCTTTAATTATTCTATCGAGTAGACTGCTGCGATCCAGACGTGTGTTCAAGAGAGACCTGAGAGCAAAAACATCAGTACTTGACTGATAATCACACTGAGATGACATTTGTCTTCACATCATTTCCAGCTGGACATCATGTCGGTGTTGGCCATTTCTCTTTTTTCTTTGTGTCCATACCAGTTGGTAGCAAGTGATGTATCCGTCCCTTCAATTGCAATCAACAGCAAATAAATAAATGTTGATTTAAGCTATTTAAGTTATTTCTAAATGTAAAGCAGAATTAGGTTATGATCGACTCGGTTATTTCTCCAACCCGGGAAGCGTCCATCTGCAAGAACAAGACCTGTTTGAAGATGTGAGCAGTGGTTCATACCTGGAACATCCTAATTTATAAAGATGACAAAGGAAATACAGAGTAAGGTTCAATCACAGAGAGAGACCCTCAGACAGAATCTAAAATAATTTAGATAAAGAGGAAAATGGATTGATGAAGTAGTGCTGTGTACTTGATGCTACAGACAAATGTCGGGTATCATAAGATGACATTACTTGCTGAGATTACAGTCATATATTTACCAATCTAAATCAGGAGCCTATCCAAAACTGAAGCCAAAACAACAATTATTAAGATATCAGATAGCTGCATATATCACACCAATTCTTAAGGATCCCTTAACTTTGAAATTAAAGTATCGTGAACATGTTATGTACTGAATGAGACATTTGAACATTGAAAAATACTGTTTTTCTCAATGTTTATCATGCTGCAGTTCATTCAACCTTCAGGAAAGTCATAATGTTGAGTTTTATTGAAATCATATTAGAGAGGTGTTGATTCAACATTATGGTCACTTTGGTTTGTTTGTGCTAAATCGTGCTAAATTGGTAAAACACAACAGCACCACAAACTACACCCTCTAAAACGACCACACAGATGGTTTGGCACGAAACTGAAAGAGTTTCAACACAAGCTGAACATTCCACTCTTCCTGTTGATGATTCATTGTGGGTTTGTTGTATTTGACTACATTAGGCTTGGCTAGGTGAAGCTAATAAACTGCTAACATTTCTGGCATTACTACAATGTAATGAGCTAATATCGACTGATAGATTGGCCCAATAAGTATATTGATCGGGAAACACAAAAAGGGGCTCAAACATCTTTATGATTCCTTAATTAAAGTCTTGAAAAATAAAAAAGATATTGTTTTGCTATCTGTACAAAATTCAGATATTGTATTGGCATTGATATCAAAACATACAAACTAATCAAATTGACAGTAAAACAGGGCCCAAATGTGAAAAGTTGTTGTTCAGACAGAGTCTGAACTGTTTTGTGCCAGTTATGACAGAGATTATGGAAAAATAAACACAACTGTTGGAAGTATTAATTAGAAGACCACCATGTGGCTGAAATGAGTGGCTGTCATTTCCTGAGTGGTGAAGGAAACCACTTTCTAACTTCTCCAGCTTTGGGAGTTACTGTCTCTGAGCTCCAGATGCTTTGACTGGAAAAATAAAAAAAAAGTAATATGACTGACATCTTTAAAATCCAGTAACTGTCAGCACTGTGTTCAAAGATCCAGTGTGTCAGATTTAGAGGGCTCTAGTTACAGAATATGGCAAAATGGGATATAATATTAATAATTATGTTTTCATTAGTGTTTAATTTAACGAAAATAAGAATCATTAATGCTGAATGGGACTTTTATATCTACAGACACCACAGGTTCTCAGAGTCCACCCTGTTGAACCACCATGTTTGTCCAATAGCTCAGAACAGACAAACCAAACAAACTAAACACTGGCTCTAGATAGGGACTTTCACATTTTTTGAACATTTTGTGGCCACTCTAGTTCCTCCTTCACACTATAAAGGAGAGTGTGAAGTCAGCTGAATCCTACACACTGGTCCTTTTAAATCTCTAAGAAACCTAAAATACGCAGTATTGTAATGAATTAGTCATCTGATCTCATCTCAGTCATCTTCACGTGTCCCTAGAAGAGAAACAGTTTGCTCTCATACTGCAGCCTCAGCTGGAGTGTGGTGGTGTGGTGTGGATGGGGCAATGAAAGAATGCTCCACTGTAAGATTTTCCCAATGAGAGAACTTTGGAGGAGTCTTTATTTTAATTGGCAGAGAGCGATGAGGGCTCAGATATCACAGACGTCACATGTATTTGGCCATCACAGGGCTGTTTGTCAAGTTTCCTGTGATTATTTGGATAAGAAGATATAGCCCATGTTCTTGTTCGGGAAGGGACTTCTGTGGTGAAACAACACGGAGCAGACCATTTCCAGAGGCCGGTGCCATGGGAATTAGCTCGGACCATTTGCTATAAATGGATCTTGCTGCTAAAGAAGAATGTAAAGAATCTTTGGAGGGAAAAAGACTCCTTCTTGTCAACACGATGTTTGCAAGAAGCTGAATGATGGCCTCCAGCTACAGCTACAGTATTTGAACATATGGGCGTTTGTCTTAAAGCAGCAGAGTGTGATTGTGTATGAGTGTGCATTCATGCATCCTGTGTGTCTGAGTGAGGTAGACAGAGACCGAGAGCTTGTTTGCCACTCGTGTCTGTTGAACTGATTATCATTTGTCACAGCGGATAGGAAACTATGTGTCTGTTTAGAGCATATGGATGGCTGGTCAGACCCAGAGGTCTGAGCTTACATTCAGACAGCGGCAGAAGCAGAGTTTCTTGCTTTTCTTTTGGAGGTTTGATGTCTTGACACAAAAAAAGTATGCAGGGAAGCTGACATGAGGACGTCACATTTGATGAGTCCTCCAACATGAAGGACAAAATAGGTCCGTCTGTATCATAAGGGCAGAGTGCTCATCAGGGATTGTCTAAATGCACATCACCATTACAGAAATAATTCTTAAGTCTAAATTCTAGTGCTATGGCTGCAACGCATTCTGGAGCTGATTGCGCCACACGCAGGCAAGACCGGTTTGTTTTTGATGGATGCCACAACAAGCTGCATCAATCAGTTTGATCTGACCAGAAGTCAGACACAGAAATGGCATAGAGAATTTGGTCAATTTTCAATAACTAAACCACCCTGTGCAAATTTCTCATCATAAAAACAAACAAAAATCGTTGTGGCTGTGATGTCACAGCTTTAGGATTTATGAGCGTTTTTTGATATTCCACCACCACAACAGTCAAAGGAAGTGGTTATCAAATTGAGGGGGTGTGGTACACCACACATGACCAGTGAGAAGCATGTAAAGAATGTGATTTAGGAACAATAACCAGAGCTTGAATGCTTGCAAAAATATTATTATTATTCATACATGATGACTTACAAGATATGTATGAGATAAAGATTTAAAACTCTCAGAAGTCTCTGTGAAGAACTGTGCTCTCGGAAATCAGTCCCAGATTTACTCTTGTCTGGCGGCCTCTTGCGTCTCCTCAGGCTGCTCACTTTGGTCATATTGCCTGCTTCCCTGGCTCCAGTTCTGGCACGACGCTGTCTCTGCCCCTGACAGCTGCCCCCTCAGGCCTAATCCAGAGAAGCTGAAAAGCTCCTGTGCTCTGAGCTGCCAGCCCTGGCAGCACAACCAACTGGCTGACAGCAGTTAGCAGCAAACAATTAACTTACTTTAGCAACAATAAGTAAAACTTTCTGTCTATCAGGACACTCTGTGAGTTGAGCAGCCGGAGGACATCAGAGAAAACATTTTCTCCATAAAATATGATCCAGTTTCACCAAAATCAGTGAAATAGCTGGTGCTGTGACTCAGCGCTGTCATCACAGCAATGGCATCTCTCTCCACCGGATGATATGATATTTAAATATGTCGGACCAGGTTTTCCTAGTTAAAAACAAAGTTGGTTATTATTGGATAATGGAAACGCTGCACTGTTGGTCGAATACAGGATATGAACTGTATTTCTTGAGTCATAATTAGATGTTTTGTACACCCTTCCATCCACTCTAACCTCCCTCAGCGGTTTTCTAGCACTATAACAAGGTCGTACTTCTGCCTTCGACTCGTGCCTATTTGTCTCTGATAACAGCCACAAGAGGTCACTTCACAGATAAATGTGAAGAAGTTTTCACTGCTCAAGGAGTTTTATTTCAGGAAAAAGTCCTATCCCGCCTTAAAATCACTGACCAAAGGAAGGAAATCTCTGCTCCTAAGAGAGTTGTTAGATTTAAGAACACCCAGAGCTTTTGTCCTTTTTTCTCCGTCCGTTGTCTGCCTCTGACTTTAATGGAAACAGATACTGAAACGTGACTGGCTTAATCTGAATCTGTGGTAAAAGTGCTGCACTCAACAGAAACATTCTGCGGTAGGCTTTGATTATTGAGGATGGGTGTGTCTGCATATCTGCTTTGTGTTTGTGATTTTATTGTCTCACGAATTGTCTATAACATTTAACTTGACCAGACTGTCAGGTTTTGTTCGAGGTTTTTGATTAGCTGTCAGAAGCCGTGATTGTTACTGAGGTAATGATTTTCTCATTAGCTGTCTTTTGAATCATTGTTCGTCTCTCTTGTGCTCTTTGTCTCTTTTTCTGACTCTTTGTCTCTCAACATTTTGTCTTTGTCACACTCCTACTTCATTATCTTCTCTCAGTCCAATTGGAGCTTAAAAATTAATGTGTTTGGTGTCAGGATCAAAAATGAATGCAACGAATGTGTTCTTTAATTACTTGAAGCCCTTGGAGGATCGATTAAAAGCAAAACGCTGTCATTAGTTACAGGGAGCGTAGATCACTGAATTCAGTAGAATGTGTTTTAGAAAGGTTGAAAAAGAAAATCAGTGCTTCCATGTCATGATTCTTGCTGCTCTCATCTGTTTTTGTCAGTGTGAGCCTGGAATTCTAATGTTCCATCTGCATTCAGAAAAGATTAAGCAGACCCAAACGAATTCAACCTTGTTCATTTTTCATGTTTTACCTTCTTGAATTAGCATTTCCAAGACAGCCAAATATAATTTAACAGCCCGTTTATAAAACGGCACCACATGCATAGTTTATTTTTGACTGAGACATCAGAGGAAAACTTGTAATCCCAAAGTCAAAAAGACTCCGACTTTCCCAATGAATGCAGCTTTGCCACATGTCTTTTAAACCTGATGTCCCTTCAACCACAAAATGCCATTGTGTACATGTTGCTGTGTTGTCATCAGTATTGGTTTAATGTTCAAATTAAGAAACAAAGGGCAGTGGCTGTTCTGGCTTCATTAAATATTTCTCTTGTCTTTAACAAAGGGATTGATTGGCCGGAGGGGAAAAAAAAGTTGGAAGAGTTTAGTAGTGGTTTGCTGGTTTCAGTTAGGTTTTATATTCCCATTTTATAGTTTGCTTTTAATGATATTCTCAAAGTTTCTCATCAAAGAAACATAAAAGTGATCTACTCTCACTGTGCTCTATTACAACATTTTATTTCCCAAGTTCTTGCCATTGGTTTAGTCCTTCATGGTAACACTGCTCACCAGTAATTGTCCTAAACGTGGCAGCATTGCTAAAAATAGGTCTAATAGTTTAAATTAGCTACTTTATCTGGAGGTGAAACCAAATGGGAAGCAGGAAAACCACAATGGTTAAGTTCAATGGGCAAAGTGGAACTTAGTCTGTAAACTGTGATGGTTGTCTAAAACAGACCGTTTGGGTAAAAGTAACTTGACTCTGGGTTCTCTGCCAATCTGTCTCAGCGCCTGATGGCTTGTGCTTCTTGCCGTTGGTTTGGTGTTGAAAATGACTCTCAATACACAACAAGCTTGGTCTACTTTTGCTACAAGGCAGTCAGTGGTAGCAAATTCACATTTGACAGAAGCAAACAGTTTGCAGAAGCAAACTACCAACGGAGATTTAATTCATTGACCTGAGTTCAAAGGCAAATTGATTTTAAACTAAAGGATGTTTTATCACGTTGAATCACTAGCTAACTGTGAGGGTCACAAGCAATATTTGCTACCAAAAAACTTATTGGAAGTAGTAGTTTACTAGGGAATTGATTTTAAAAATACCAATGCCAGTATTGATTCTGCTGTTTTTAGCATAATTGTAACTGAGTCTGAACACAGTTTAGAAAGAGTAGAAAAAGGCATGCATGTGACTCAGGCATGCTAAACTGTTTAACTATTTTTATTCAGGTTTTCTCAGTCAAAAAAGAAAAATCTACGTGTGCCATGCGTTGAATTTAAGCCCATTTTTGCATAGAAACATGTTTCAGCATATTGTGGTGTTTCCATCCTTACTTGAAATGATCATTTTACAGACATTGCAAGTAGCACTGTTGTCACAATTCTTCCTCTGTGGCATGATTGTCTTCATATGAGCAGTGACGACATGCCCTCATGGATAAAAGGAACTCGTAAGCTCAGAGGAATATGATTCCGATGGATTGGACAATTAGGAGCTGGTTCTAAACCAGTTCTCAATCCCATTCCTGTTATCAAATACATGTATATCATCTAATATGGTTGCTTAGCTTTATACTAAAGATGCAGCTTTGGGAGAGTTCCAACTGTCAATCATCTAATGTTCAGCACATAAAAAGTAACCTGGTTATGGTCAGCTTTCTGATTTCCCTAAGCATTGTTTATATGAGAGACCCAGTTTCTGTCATTTGGGCATCTTCCTGAGATGTAAGTCATGGTCCAACAATAAGGATGGTGGTAAGGGAGTAATCAGATTACTGAGATACATCTGCTAGATGTATATGTGGATTTTACAGTAACAAGGTTAGCACAATGTATGTAAACGCATTGTCTGTTTTTGTATAACCTGATTTTTTTCAGCATAATGCCAGTTTCCTTTCTGCTTTGCGGCTCTTTTGTCTTGTGCCGGTGGGCAGTAAGTAATTCTTTATTATACTTGAACACATGATTGAATTAACCATGACCTCCCACTCCTCATCCTGAGCTGATCTGGAGATGGAAGCTGGAGAAGGATCAGAGTGGACAAAATGGCTGACATGATTTTTGATGGGTTTTCCCTTGTGAGACCGTCTCGCAGGGTGAATGACAGTTCTGATCACATTTAGCAAACATATTTCTCAGACTGTTAAACCCTGATGAATTCAGAAATGCCATCAGCATCTGCTCTGTCTGTTTTCATCAGCTATACTGTCTGTTTAGAGTGAGGGCAATGCATATGCAGATTTTCTTCCCTGCATGTCTTTTTGGTACCACATCGCTCTCTTCCAACAGAGATCCGACACATGGCTGGCCATTGGCTGAAGCATTCCCAATGGAAAATTAGCATGCACAGAGGGCAAAACAGCAAAGGCGGAGTCCCTTCAAATTGATTTTTTTTCTGGTTGAAGTTCAATTAATGCTTATTTTGACAGCTTTGAAAATTCCAATCAATGTGCCGCGTTGATAACGTTCCCTGAAATGACAAAGAAAGGCTGTTGATTAAAGCGTTCTCTGGTTATCGTTGTGAGGATCCCTTGGCTTTAATGTCCTACAGTACATGGTTGTGGATGTAACCCCTGACATGAATTCAATACAGTGTTGAGCCGGAGAGCAATAGAGGTGACTGGGGGAGGAAGAGGAAAAGCATTAGGACCCTATCAACCTGTAAATCAGCAAAGATAAAAGACCTCTGATGAAAGAGCGAGATGGGTCTGAGCCTGAAACGTTGAGCAAGTTGTGGTCTACAGCTCGGATCAGCTTACCTGCCTGTGGAATGTTACCTTTCCATGTCACCCTCTCTGCTCTGGTCTGCCCACATCATCAGACCCTCAGCTTGTGTCATTTAGCCGCATCGTCCAGAAACCACTCAAGGTCAAAGGTCACATGGAATCCCGCTAAGCGATCAGATGCTGATGATTAGAAATGAAAGGCGAGGGCTTAGGAATGACTTTCAGACAAAATAAGGTCATTTTAAGGTCAAACTTTTGTTATGGTATGTCAATGTTTCTCAGCTTCACGGACTCATTGAGAGACTAACACAGCAGTAGTTGTTTGATATGTGAAAATAGTCTTGACAATTAGAATATACAACTTAATCAACAAAATATAATACCAGTATTTATCAAGTAACAAGATAAAGTGTCCATGTGGAACATTTAAGCTAAATGCTAACACCAGTCTGCTTGCAATAATGATGTTAACAAGCTGATATTCAGCAGGTAAAATGTTAACCAAGTTTACCATCTCCGTTTAGTGAGTTAGCACGCTAACATTTTCTAGTTAGCACTAAACCCTAAAGTACAGCTGAGGCTGGTTGGAATGGTTGGAGATTTTTGCGGGTATTTGGTCATAAACCAAATAATTGGAAACGTGTTGTATGAAGTTTGAGATATTTCACTGTGAACCAAAAATGTTAATCTGCCGGTGGTGCTAGTGGAAAAGTCAAGACCTCATGGAAGTCATCAGGAATCATTAGGTTTGGAAATGTGAGGCATTGCTTGGTAAACTGGATGCTTCAGCTTTGGCCGGTCCACCACTTTGGTCACTGAAATATCTCAAGAACTACTGATCAGATTGCCATGAATTCTGGTACACACCCTCCATCCCTCCAGGATGAATTGGAATCACATCATTTAATATTCATTTGATAATGAGATGTTTATTTATAATATCAGGTTATGGATTTATAATGGCATGGAAAGAATGGAAATGGCGACATGCGATAGCTAAAACCATCTAGACAACAAGGTCATGCAGTGAGACAGTATCTAAGTAATATGCAGGTGGTCTACATGCTAATTGACAGTTGCATGTGAATTACTTGATGTTGATCGCCCTCAGTGGTAATCTATCAAAATGACAAACGACCTTGAGATTTTTCCTTCATTGTTCACTGACCATCCAACCATGAATGAATGAATGCAGTGTCAGTGTGATGAAGAGGAGAGGTTTCCTCTCATGCTATTCTAGAGGCTTTCAAGCCAGACGATAAATGAACATGAGACGGAGTTAATAACATGATTTAATGTCATAAAACTAGACATCAAAATCTGAAGAATGTTAGAACATGTTCCAGGTTCTGGTTGAAACCTGAGTGACCGGCAGTGGAAGAAGACAGCTCACCTTCCAAACAAACATCCTCTGATGTGATTGCATTGTGAAGTCCTTCACATGACTGCGGCGTTCATCCTCCATCACCAGCAGCAGCAGCAGAAATATCACACTTTGTATCTTCTGAAGGACAGGCAGCCTATGCACAGTCTATAATTGCAGACACAATACATATCAGATAGCTATTGTCAGACACTCATTGTCACTGTCATATCTCAGACACAACATTTCCAGCCCGGTGGCTCGACGTCAGCCTGCTAACTATCAGAGGTCTAGAAGAAGCTGCAGCTTCTGCGTTACAGTAAGAGAAATGAGCTTGTACAGCAGGAAACTCTTGATGTCTTATTCATTTGAGATTTTTTTTTCTTCATTCACTCCTTTTATACTCCTGAGACGTGTGGTGATTGTTTGAGGTCACACTCTGACTAGCAGCATATTGAGCATTGCTCTCACAATTGTCTGGCAGCAATCACAGCCAGGAATTCATACATTTGCTCACGCTGTGCTTTTAATATAAGCCTCTTTACACGCTATCAGTCACTTCCGTTTTTAAAAATGTCAGCCGTAGTAGAAAAGAGATGCTGGAGTATTGAGTCAGAATGAGATTAGTCTTGACTTGGTCAGAGGAACAGTGGTGAGAGAGCGAAATATTTGACCTGTGACTGATTTTGAAGCAAAAATAATGGAAAGGATTTAATCTTGTTCACATAAAACACACCCAATCCTGACTTTGCTGTTGGTATACTGCTGCCTTAGCTGCATACTTGCTCCTGTGCCATCTTATATAGCACTCAGCTGATAGCTGGCTCTCTTCCATCAGGCCTACGGAGAGACAATCAGTGTCTGATTGATTGTAGCAGCATTACTGTACAGGAGAATTTATCATCCAGCAGGCCTGAGGGAGCTCTGTGCTGTCAGCACCGACCTTTGACTCGTGCACTTGTTCAGAGGTAGAAGTGATCACCTGAATATAGCACAGTGTTTGTTTGTGTTTAATGGAGTTTAGTCACTGTGTAGGATACGTGATCACTCATCACATTTACACCTTTGAAGTGAATTCCAAGTATTGCAGAGCATGTCCGTTGGGAGTCAGGAGTGAACGTGCATTTACAACAAACCGAGCTGCTCACTTCTTAATATAACATACTGTAATGTTGTTGCAGGCAGGCAGGCAGGCAGGCAGGCAGCATCACTGTGTGGGCTGTATGTTCATACTATATGTGTTCATGTTACCAAGCAGGCTTTATCCGATGTGTGTTTTGATAGTAAACCTGCCCGCAGGCTTAAAAAATAAAACTTGACATTTAAATGTGGCTTTTTTTTCTTGTTTCTTTTTCATGCGTGTTTGCAACAAACATTCATCTGAGCACACCGAGTGTGCTGCCTGCCCCAGTGTTAGACAATTAGACAATTAACAAGGTTCTATGCAATCAGTAGCTAACATATTATGTGCACAGCTAACAAGCTTTGTTTATAGAGTAATCTGTGCACATGAATTAAAAGAACACAACAAAGACAACAATAGTTGACATTTTAATGTGCATTTAAGCCCCCCAGAAGTAGATTATTGTAGAGGTGGAAAGCCACCAAGATCCTGACTCATGTGAAATAACTTTGTCTCCCTGAATGATAAGATATGTTTTTAAATATATGTAAATGTGTATGAAGACAACAGAGGTTCCACCCCGCCTGAAACAAAGACACTGTAGGAACCTAAACAGACAAAGAGGCTAAATCCAAACTGCATTAAACTCAAGTGACTCATTTACAGTAGATTACATTACATTAGATCAGGTATTTCACTGTTTATCCTGCCCTGCATTCACATTTAAACTCATGAATTCAGTATGTGTTTACTGTCTACTCCTGCCTAACTGGATCTTCAGTTAAAGAGTGCACATACAAGCCATCAAACCGTTGTTGTTTTTGTGCCAAAGGTTTGTTATCTTAGATATCCTTTAAAAACACATATTAAAATTAGGGATACAGCCTGACCCTAACATGATATAATGAACATTTTGAAATCTTTCTGTGTGGAACTATCTTTATGTACATGAAGCCACAGTGCTGAGTGTGACTCATAACAGAAACATAAAAAATTGTAACATTGGAAAAACATTTACAGAAAAACTGTCCAAGCCCAATGTTCATAGTCTCAGCATTGCTAATGTCAACAATATGTTTAATACTGTGCAATTTATAAATCAGAGAGCACAAATGAAGTGATTTGAGAGCAGGGATGCAGGGAATGTTCAGCACTGCAGAAGCACTGCACTGTTTATAAATGTAACACTCCCTAAAACAGCATGAAATCTCCTCAAGGGCAGAACACATGCATACAAGATGCTTTCAGTTTCCTCCTTTCATTTTTACTAAAACTGCAAAACAACAAATAAACAAAAAAACTGCTCCTGTGATTTGATACGTCTATAGTGTTTTCAAATAAATGAAGTCATTATAAATGTGAAACAGGATATATCCTCAGACTATAATTATGTCATCACAATCTATAATTGTTGCATCCCTATTCGAAAGCTCACTACTAATTTGTGCAAACAATTTATTAATTACAAAGCATATTTTCTAATTTCATGTGCATTTCATTATTTTCCAACAACATCTGCCAGGCTATGACATATTGTTTAATTATTCTTATGTCCTCTTAGCCCTTAAAAACACAGTACAGAAGTATACTCTCATTCTTCAAATATTGTAATTATCAGTCCTGAAATTGTGACGATGTGATTAACTTGCATTTGAACCGTTATGATGTACTATGGTTCATCACAGGCTTTAAACTGGGATTTAATCATTGAAAAGACTTAATGAAAGTGATAAAGCAAATCAAATGTCTTTACATTGCCTGCGGTCATGTAGGGACTTGACACTGGATGAAATCAGAGTTTCATTTAAACACCAATGTCACCTTGGTGTGTATTGGTCTGAAGATAGTCACCAGATCCCACTGCAGGGCAGCCTCAGTGCCGAAGCTCTGTGTTTGAAAATCACTTCAGGATGTCCTGAGCTCTTTCTTGTGTGACCTCTGAGCTCTTCTTTTCTCCTTTTCCCTTTTTTCCTGAGCTGGAGTAAGATATTGATAGATACCCTTGAATGCTCCTTTCTCGTGTGTGTGTGTGTGTGTGTGTGTGTGTGTGCGTGCGTGCGTGCGTGTGTGTGTGTGTGTGGGGATACTCCACACATTCCTCTATGTCGCTAAACACACCACAGTGGAGAAGAATGAAGAACCTAGATTACTCATTCGTGTTCAGAGTGTGTGTGTCTTGCATTTGTTGTACATTAGCATTAGGAGCTGTTATTAGCTTAATGCTTTGCACGAGGTCTATGTTTGTGTAGACAGTCAGTTCATTAAGCCACCATTCATAGATTCAAGATACTGACTCAATCAAAGGTTCAGATTCCACAGAGGTCCTTTCGATCATTCCCACATTCTCTCTTATTTAGGTTGCATCTTCAGTTCTAATTATGACCTTTAATCATTTCCGTCATTCAGAGTTCACTGTGAATGAGATCAATGTAGATCGGAGGAGAACAAAAAAGTGTTGGCTGATGGCTGATTTTTATTGACAGATTGTCACACTCTACAGCCAATGGTATTGTGAACTGCGTGCACGTGTGTGACCAAAGACAGTATAGTGAGGGCGGGATCTTAACACGGAGCGGCGCTAAAGTTTAGCTGCTTAGCTAGCATGGACTCGTCGCGCTGCAGCGTAACAATGAGTTTCTGACTGCGTCACAGAGCTGTGACGACATTTTGAGACTCAGTTTGTAAAGTTTAGTCAAGATGTGAGAACTCGTCTGACACAGACAGTCTCCTGCTGTGCTACATGTGTGAAATAACAACTATAGTGTGGACTGTGTCTGCAGTGTATCTGTGTAAACGGCTTCATTCAGCGTCTCTCCCTCCCCTCTAGCACCGTGAGTTACCATGGTTACGGGAACGCCCTGAAACTTTCTAATGATAATCAATAAGAAGTTTTTGGTTAGGTTGACTGTACAAAATCATGAATGTAGCCTGATTGTACCTCGACGCTGAAATCTTGTATTCTAACATATATAACAAATGTAAAGCCTCAGAGCTTCTTTGATTATTAACAGTATGGAAGTGATGGCACAGAGGTGAGAGTTCGCCATCACACTGACAAGGCTGCAAAAGTTGCTGTTTGTATGATGTATTTTTCTGTTAAACGATAAGAGGCTCACTTTAAACAATATTATTATTAATAATAATAATTAATGATGATGAGAAGTAGTATAACATACTGAAAAGTTCTGTAGATGGTTGATTGAGTAAAACTTGAGAGAAGCTTGGCAAAAAAAAAGTCAGTTTTATTTCATAGATTGAAAATTACATTGAAAAGACAAAAAAGTGTTGAACAGCTGTTCAAAGCATCAACCTGTAAAACACTGTTGGTTAAGTATTTAAACTTGATGGCTGCATTAGAGAACATGGTTGTGAGTGGAGTGGGGCTGAAATCTTATCTTATTTTTTTTAGCATGTGTCAAGTAACATAACCTGTAACATGTTTCACAGATTACAAAGGGAGAATATGACTTGGCTGCAGCTCTAAAAAAAATTCAGTCAAAAGATTTTTTTTTGCTTTAATCCATGGTTTTGTCTTTGGTCATCATCAGCAATTTTCAATCCAACATTCACTGACCATATAGCTCACTAAATTCTCCACTATGTTCACTAGCTAGTCGCTAACTCTGTTTGGTTGGTTCATGTTGTGTGCACTGGGTTAATAAGCGCTTAGTCACTCTTCTTCTTCTTCTTTCTGTCTCTTTTCTGTGTATACATTACCCACAATGCAACTTGACCAGCCTGGTAATCTCACTTATTTCTACCTCCACACCCCCAGATTAGTTTCATTTTCAAACTTATCATCTTCAGCCCCAACCAACGCTGACTCAAGTGACATCACCTGAGGGCATTTATGAGACTCTCACAGCTCCCTCGAAAGAGACCAAGAGCTTTGTACAAAGTTCCCTTTAAATATTAAACTAAAATAAAAAGGAGTCATCAAAATAACTAGAAACTGATTAGTTTCCCTCCTCATTGTTTAGACTACACAAGATGTTTGGTCTCATCTGAATTTCCCACCAGTAGTTCAACTATTGAAGAGTTAAGAGTGGACTGCTCTTTTAAATAATTTCCCCCTGGGATTATTAAAGTATTTCTGATTCTGATTCTGATAACAGAGAGCCAAAACTGAAGTGTGATCAGCAGACCACCAACCACTTTGAATTTGGAGAAGAAAATGAAAGGAAAGGTGCTGAATGCAAAATGGATAAAAATGGTAAAATGGGTGACTTTAGAAATAGTCTGACAGAAGAAGAAAATAAATTTACCTCCAGTAAACTACTGAAAGTGTACATTTGAACATTTCCATCCTAGGTGCCTCCTAAATGATGGTATCAAAACAGACACATGGACAAAGCTTGCTATTTTGACTTGACAAGTTGACAAGGAGTGCCCAAAAGCAGCATTGAGGCTTTTGGAAATCTCCATGATTGACATGTCTCCTATTACAGTAAGTGATGGTGGTTTGTGCGTGCTTGTCCCAACTCAACTCCAGCCAGGCTCTCTTCACTTTGGCCTAATTTGAATTTTCTGCCTGCAGTAACTAACAAAGATAACGAGGAATGATGAATCAAAGCTCCAAAACGTCCATCACTGACCCTACCTTCATGTATTTCTACAGCCCACAGCTAAGGTTAGGGACATTGTGGTGAGGATTAAGATGAGGATTCGAGAAATTAATAAATGAATATCCTCAAAAGAAGTTAAAAATATGCATGTGATGATCTGCTGTCCCATTCCATAAGCCCAATTTTAGCGTATAGCCTTTTAGCTTCAGTGAACTCATTAACTTTGAGTACTGTGCATGTGTTCGCCTCCATATGACTCCCAGTGTAGCGGCTAATCCTGACTGACTGATTGTCACAGTTCAAGCTGTTGCCATGAGCCATGTTTATTTGGCTCTGTCAATCTGATTTGTGACAGCTGCTGGCTAATCTGCGCATGTTAGCGAGGGCGAGGGCTTGGGTCAGAAATTCTCCAAATCTGTGGATGATGGCTGAGCTGAAAGCGAACCGAAGACCGTTAACCCTCCATGTGCTCACTCAGCTCTCACTTCACTCTGGTTGAGTCCATATTGAAGAGTCATTTCATTTTGCCCAGTATGACTTTTCCTTCCCTGCATCCGAGGATTAGAACTATCTGTGTAAATTAGCAAGCATTCTACTGCCATCACTCACACCCGCCTCGGGGTCCCGAAGAGGTAATTCTTGGAGATGTAGCACTGAGTGTATTTATAGAGTTCTCTCAGCCATCATGGTCAGCAGGAGGCCCTGAGTGTTAGCACAGGGCCAGGGATAGCATCTCATTAGTAATTTGGAGCCTTTAATTAACCCTCTACTAATCGGCCCTGGAGATAACTTAATGGATTAAATATTGCTGAGGTATTAAAATGCAAATGGAGACGGGAAACTGGCCTGGTGGGCTTCGGTCGTAAAGCATGCCGCGATGATGGTGTCGAATGTGATGTCACATCCATCATGCTGAAGGTTGTGGAGCTTCCCCATATGCTCCGAGGTTCTGTGTTGTTGGTGTGTGCAGGCAGGAAATGGGCCCTGACTGTGCACCAGAAGAAGTGATAGAGGAAGGTGATCCCAGGAAATGAGACATAAGAAGGGTAATGGAATGGGATATAACCGTGAATCAGCCTGACGGTTATGGTGTGGGTTTAGTAGGTTAGGCAGGCAGTTGTGTAGATTTCTCATTACCATTGCAGATTTTAGGCAAAGTAAGACAAAAAGACTACACCCCTGCTGGCCTTTACACGATGCAATGTCCATTACCCCAAACAAAAGGAATGTGCGACAGTTTCTCTAATTATTCAGCCTTTGGAGATAAAAATGTAAATGTTGTCCACCCATGGTGCTACAGAGAAGGGAGTCTGTAAAGAGAATATAAACATAGGTCGTTTTAGGCATTTGAACAAAAGGCTGATGTTGCTGTTTCTTTGATGAGGACAAAGACTCTGGAAGCCGTGCAAATAATGACTGATGTCTGTCAGGAGCAAAGGCACGCATGTAGCGTGACATAAGACCTTTTCAGGAGGAGGTTGAGATGGATAGTTGTTCAGCATGTGGCTCTGATACAAGAGATCTCTGTTTGCATCATATTTCCTACCATTAGTTATCCATTTCTTTTACCCATGAGCATGGATACAGTGTTGGAGTAGTCCATTACTGACCTGTTCATGTTCAGTCAACAAAAATTATGAAGTTAGAAGGAGGTATGAAGAATACTACTCCTGATGATGAAACTATGCTCCAAACTTCCTTGTAGCTCAAAGTGTAATGGCGGGAAGGCATGACAGGCCAAAGACGGTACATTTAGTCAGTAATAAAGCATGACATTTAGTTCTTGCAATTTTTATATGGAAAACACAACCCCAACACTCAACGCAGGTGCAACAGATCAACATCAGTTTGCAAATTTCCAAGGTGTTGGACAGATTGACAGACCAAACTGATAAACTGACAGAATCCATCATCCTTAAACCGTCATAGCAGAGCATAAATCAGTCTTTGATTGTGTTTTTTCATCATTACTCACAACAAACCAAAAGAATTGATGTCAATGTCAAATGTCAAGGTAAATATTGCCTTTAATGAATAGTCGGAGTGTCGGAGGAGAGAGGAGAAATAAAATCATGCTTTCTGACCTTTCGGGTAAAATAAATAGCAGCTCTCGTCTTTGACAGAATATTGTTCTTTCTCTGTCTAAATCTGGACGCTATTTCCACCACAGCCATTAGAAGAAGGGGTCATGGTTTGGTCATGGTGTGCATGCGGGTGTTTTGTGTGAGACTGTGTACCTGCGTGTGTTCGTGAAAGCTCTGCTATGTGTAAATGTGTTTTTGCTCCAGTATTTCACCCCCATTCTTCGACAGAGGAGGCCCTTAGAGGGAGCATGACATTTTTAGGAGGCCAGAAATGGAAGAGAGACGTGGGAACATTGAATCTTGGTTGGTGGTTTGCAGTCTGGAGGTTAAGGTTAGATTGATACATCACTTTGCTGATAAACGGGTCCATTTCTGGCCTTTTGGTACAAATTGAACACTATTCACAAGGTTAGAGTAAGACATGATGCAGGTAATATTTTACTGTAGAACAGCAGGACTTTTATATCATTGTTTAATTGTCTAAATAGAGCGTCCCCATTCTGCCAGGTCTGCTCCACAAAACAACAGTATTTGAGCTTGGTAACTCATTAACAAGATGAATTGTAATCTTTTAGGTTACCTTAACTTTTCATCTAGTGCCATCATGCTAATCTAAGATTGTGAATCACCTGTTTTGTGGCATTATCATTGTGAGCATGTTAGTACAGCTGCAACAAATTAGTTTGGTATTCTTTTTTTTTTAAATTGTTGACCACCGGTTAATCATAAAAGGTCAGAAAATGATGGAAAATGCATATACAATGTCCCCACAAATTCAATGTCATGTCTTAGGTGTCTTATTTTGTTTGACAGTCTAAAACCCAAAGTTTACTACTGTGAAAGAAAAAGGTAAACTGGCCCTCTCCAGCTACCAGTCCACCTTCCATACTTTGGTCCATACTGGACTTGAAGCGGCCACCATCTGGTTCCCAAGCCAAATCCCTACAGACTGAGCGGCCACCCCTAATGTTTTAATCAACATTATGAGGAAACTTTTTTGATGAACATAGTAAATGGATCTGCTGTCGAGGCAGATTTCACAATCTCTGTTGTGACCTGTGTGACCTTCATTTTGCTGACGAGCAACACTGCAAACTTGCAGTTGATGTTATTAATGACTGTCCTCTACAAAAACAAGAAAAATAAACAAAACTGCTAAATGAGCAATTGAAATATTGGTCAGTGGCTTTCAAAACTCATACCAATAAAACCTGTTCATTTAACACATTACCTTGTAAATACAATAGTTTGTCCATTATTATCTTACGATAAATAAAACCACTCATTCTGCATGCATGTTTTTATGTTTATTAACTTGAAATGGGCAATTTTAAAGAAACAATAAATTCATTGGTGAGTTGTAGTGTAAGTTAGTACAATGACATTTTAAAGTGAAAGACTAAAGACCTGTATGATAATATGTGACACCTAAACTTCAAAATTAACACATTGAAGTTTATCAGAACTGAATACAAATGGAAAGAGTATGTCGACATATGTTGAACATAAAACTTTAAAATTCAATGTTTCGGACACATTCAAACAGTAATGCGACCATAATGCAGAGAGATGAATACCTGAGTGAGGAGTCGTGAAAGCAGGGAGACTCCTGTAGGTGGCGGGCAGCCATACAGAGCTGGAGGCGCTCAGCTCTCATGTTGATCCCAGTGATTAAATGGTGTGCAGCAGCTGGTGCCTATATTAAAGCATCTAATCACCCTTGAATGATGGCGGTGGCACGCTCTGCCTCCTCATTCAAACCTCATTTAAATCAAGGCAACAAGCATAAACATGGATGATATGTGTTTGTGGCCCCGGACCGCTGCACTGCAGAAATGTGCCAAGCACAAAACAGAAAAATGTCATGTCTGAATATTTAATCAGCACTGCAACACATGCTGACATACCCGCAAAATGCTGAAAAATGGACTGCTAATTAAGCAGCTGGTTAAATCAAACATGATGTATGTGGATTAGTTTGCATATAGGCATGTCACTGTAGATTATAAAGGTGCTGTCAGTATCATTTAGAACTAAATCATTGACACATTAAGTCAGAACATTTTAATTGTCTTGAACCAACCACTGAACTTTGTTTAGAAGGAGTATTATCACCAACTCTTCACTTAGCTCTACGGAGCTGCTGTGTCTTTCAGCTCATTGTTTTGGTTTTTACAACCCACACTGTTTTTTTTTACAGCGGGGTTACAGACTATTTCTTGGCTAGGAGCTGTTGCCAAGTAACTAGCGGAGGCTCTAGGAAGTTACTGCTCCCAGCCAAGAAAGAGCCTAACACAAACCCCCTCATCAAACGGTAAATTTACATTTTTTCCGGATAAAACAAATGAGATATATAACATGTTAATTAATGAGTTTGATTGTTCTGTTACTGTCTGACAGAGCAAAGCTAGCTGTCTGCAGTCTTTCTGCTAAGCTATGCTAACTTTCTGCTGGCAGTAGCTTCCTATTTAACGGACTGAGGTTTCCATCAATAGTTCTAACAAATAGTGCCGTTTTGAATATCAGTGGACAGCTGTGAGGTTTGTGACAGGAATAAAGCAAATTCCAAACTGTGAATTTAAGAAACAAAGGCAAGACATAGAGGCTAATAAACATATCTAACATCCATGCATAATAAAACGTAAGCATTAACTGGTGTACTGGTGTGATACATATTGCTACTATACTGGTACTCTTAACTCACTCTGCCTGTTAAATACTTCTCATACGCCCAATAAAATCATCTTATGTACATTCACACAACAGCACAATAAGCCCACAGACGAGTGAGGCGGCCATATGACAATCTTTTTTTTTTTTTCTCTCTGCTGCAGAAATCCAGCAAAAAGCTGCTTTGTTGACAGGCTCCCTTGCTGAATCTGGGTTGGCAACAAAGGATGTCTTTCATCCTCAGTGGCTGCGTTTCTATCTGCAGGAGACTGCAACCTTCCTTTATCTAGCTCCCGATAAAGCACTTTGTCATTCAACAGTTTACCACTACCAAAGCCAGAGGATTCAAGGCTTCTTCCCTCTCAAGTCGAGAGTTGTTTGAGATGCAGCGCTTCACATTTATAGCAACACAGAACTGTGCACAATCCCAGTCAATGTAATTTTAACCTGAGCCATTTTTAGATTCTCTTCCTGTCACTGGAATAAGGAAAAGGGGCTGATGCATTGCTTCAATTATTTGTCCCAAGACGTTTATACATTTTCCCACATCTTTGTTCCATTTTGAGCTTCTTGACCTTTTTGGTCTGCTTGATTGTGGTTTTAGGCAAGTTGGATTCCATGGATTCCAAGGAATCTTTGGCTGATTTTAAAAATAAGTGTCTCCCATGGTTCTCCCATGGAAACACTCAAAGTATGTAATGTATGTAATTTTGACGCAAATATATGTACTCGATATAGCCATAAATTTTGAATTTTTGTCACCTTAGCATTTTGAGCTGTTGTTCTCATGTATCGCAAGGTTAGCAGAAAGAAATCCCTGAAACCCCAAACTAAACTCTGGCTCTCCCAGACCTGTACTCTCTACTGCTGCAGTGTCATCATTCATCATCATTTAGTTGTTTACCAAAGTGTATATAGTAAGTAAGTCATTGCTTAGCTCAGCAGTTATAGCAGTAGATACAATAGAAATCCTTAGTACAATATGGTGGTTAACTGCATTGATAGCCTATAAACATGAAAGATAGCCAGCTCAATGTAACATGCTACATCTACATTTCTGTTAGCATTCTCTTCAGTTTTTATAAATGTCTATGTGCTGCTTGTTTTCCATTTGCATACATTCATACACTGATGGCATTGACTGCCGTGCAAGGAGCTCAGACAACAGCTAACCATTCATACACATTCACACACCAGTGGCGCAGCCTTCAGGAGCAATTTGGCATTCAGTATCTTGCCCAAGGACACTTCAACATGCAGACCGCCGATCATCTGATTAATGGGCGACCCACTCTCCCTCCTGAACCACAGCCTTTTTTTTACTGAGTTTCCATCTTGTTTTTGTAAAATGGTCTAAAATGATTTTTTTCTGTTATAGTTTTTTCTAATTATTATTTGGCAAATTAATAATAATATGTCTTTTGATTATTGATTAACTTTTTTTCTACTTAATCAATTACTTATTTGGTCCAAAAAATATGAGAAAATGGTAAAAAAAAAAAAAAAAAAGTTTCTAAAATCCTGAAATGACATCCTCAAAACTCTTTTTTTGTCCACTATACAAAAATATTCATTTTACTATCATAGGAATCAGAAAGTTTGCAGCTTACATGGGTCTTCAAGAGAGGAAAACATGAGAAGAGTCAGTTCTAATCACAATAGGACACCTGGGGGTATTTACTGTAGAAGCTGCAGTCACATTCGGTAAATTCTCCTCAGAGTGACAGCAGGACTACTCATTTAACTAATGAGACTCTCTCCCACTTTGTCAGCTTGATGTCCAATAAAATCAAGGAGGATCACTTTCTCTAACTGGTTGCAGGGGTGTTTTTCCACGTTGTCTAATAAGTGGACGTTTGAGAGGAACAAAAAGATGAACCAAGTTGCCACAAACTGTGTTCTCTCACATTAAGCTGTGGTATGGCTTGAAGGCATGGCAGGAAAAGGCTGACAGAGGCTCCATACACGCATGAGCTGACCACACCACCATGATTTAAATTCCCTGTTCTGATAAATGGAGTAAAGAAAAACTTGCAGCTCTTAATAAAAGATCTTTGATGTGGAGAGTGATTAATTGACCTGCACATCTCATACAGTGTCAGAGTTCCAGTACATAGTTTTTTGGAAGTGAGTCAGTAAGTCATTGAGTTGTTTCAGGGCGGGTCAGGAGTGATGTCATCTCTGATGTATTTGCTCATGCTCCCTCCCAAATGCTCATGGCAGAGAACAAAACTGTTCAGTATAATGTGAGTTTTGATGATAATGTGACTAACGAGAGTCTCATGATCTCAGAATACCATTCCCACAACAGCTTCTGCTTAGTGCTACATTAATTACCCACAAAACTTGTTGGAAGGGTTTGCTGTGGGCCAAGGAAGAGACCTTTCAATTTTGGAGAGGATCCGAATCTCTTATGTTCACATTCCGAGTCAGTGTCTGTGGCAAAACGAACTGAATTTGACGTGCATATGATACGTTGTGGTCAAAAGTAAAAAAAAACTAAATGTAAAAATCAAGTGCCTTGGGAGAGGGTGCAGAACAACTCCCTCAAAACAGATCATCTTCTGTTTGAAAGTATTTGGGATTAAGGGCAAGTGATGTTAAGCAAAATTCCAATAGTGCTTAAAGCAACACAATTAACTTGTTCAACCACCTGAAAAAATACCACAAACTGCAGTACAATGAATTTCTACAGTAGCAGGAATGTAGCACAACATGGAAGTGAAAGCAGTGCATCATCAATATATAAACGGAAAGTCAATATCGATCAAAGTAATCGTGATTATCTTTTTGTCTGTAGTCATGCAGCCCTACTCAGATTTGCAAGCATCTTCTACTGGCTACCTGTTCTTTATAGAACTGACTTAAATATTATGGGTAAGGTCTAAATTATATCTATGACCTGCCTCCTGTCTATCAACCAAACAGATTGATTGTAGTCATAAGACAGCTACCTCCTCCAAATTCCTACAGTTCGTTTGAAAACCTGGTAATAGAGCATAGAGCTGTTTTAGATTATTCCAGACACTCTTAAACACAGCGTTTTTGGCTACATGGATTTACTGGAAGTGTGCATTCCACCTGTCCTTTGGTTGTGATTGTTATAAAAATTAGGTTTATACTGTGTTTCAGATGTTTTAAATCATACAATGTGTACGTGAGTTCCTATTCCTCACATGTTCTGTTTTCACTTCTCTAATATGACTTTGTTGCTAAGGCTGGCATGGTAAGGTAAAGTTCAGGTTAATGTATACATTGAAGAAGTCCAGAACAGAACGAGGGTCAGGGACAGGTCAGAGAGGCGACATTTAGATTGGGGAAATGTTGACTACTAATTAAGGAAACTAAGAAGACGTTGTGATGCCATCTGTATCTATGGGGAGGTGTCCAAGACAGCCCATTAGAGAGTGTATAAGAACCAACTGTTAGAGCTCCACAGGGAGCCTTTTTCTCTGTAACCCCTTTTGTGTGTTGCACTGTTAAACGCTCCTTCTTGTACAAGAATAATAAATTCAACTTAAACTTTGATACTTCCGAATCCAGTCTTCCTTATTGAGGGGTCATTTGAAAATTCTTATAATAGTGATGACCAGCTGATCATAGTGATGGGCAGGAAATGAAATGTATGGACCACTGTAATTACTGTAATAAAGTCTACTATGCACTCAATAGCAACTATCTGCAGAGGTGACTTTACAGGGTCTTTCAAAGTCATGCGACATGCGTTTTGCTCACTCATTGAATCTAGCCTTGCTCAGTTTTGTTACACTTTGACCTACCAGATTTAAGTCTGATTGACGTGAACTATGTTGTCTGATGAAGGACACACTCCTCACAGGCTTTTATTGTTTAGCACTCATTTGTACACCTGGAAAGTGATGGAAGCAGTTGTGTAAAAATGAAAACAGTCCTCGAGAGAGTGTTGAGGTTGATTGATTCATCGGTTTGCCTGATTAATCAGTTCCAATAGGATGTTTTAAAAACTTTTGTTATTGGAGGAAATTGATACTGATGGCCGACATCTGTGCACTGTAGCAATTGGTGCCCGTAAGCACACACACAAGTTAACTCAGGGAATATCTCACCAGTGGAAGAAGTCTGGTCTGCGAGTGATGGTCGATTAGTTTGCTAGCCTCTGGCAATAGGCCAAAAAGTCTGTAATTCATAGTTTGTCAATTTTACAGAATCAGATTTTTCTCCAACTCCACACTCTAATTGCATTTCTTTGTGGACCCACCATTAAACCATCTGGCCCTTCCGGCAGGCCGTTCCCTGGGGCCTATAGCAGGGCACTGGCCGTAATACGGGAGATAAAGCTCCGGAGTTGCTGGAGAATCACTAATCTTGTTTGTTACATGCAAAAGGCTTCACTTGGGTTCATTTCCATTGGCCAATGGTGTATTGAGTCTTTTTGTTTGCTTCCCACCCAGATCTTTTTACAGTTTGTTTGACCTGCTGAAGAGTTTGTGGTCATTGACGGAGAGTCTTTGAGAAGCAGAAGGAGAAAACATGCAGATAATCCTACCAAAAATACAGTTTTTCTTCCGTCTTGCATTTTATGCATCAATGTATTTCAGGTCTTTGAAGGCTTTTTACCAACCTGTTGGAGACTCATTGCCATCTGCTGGCCAAGCTAAGCCTTAATCCCATCTCCACTTTCTGTCAATATGTCACAATTTGCAACAACCAGCCAGCAAACACACCCCAACCCTTTACATTAGTCTCATCCAGAGCGGCTCTCGCCATTATCTCAGCACACATGCCTGCATGACAGTGATGGCTTTAGACAACAGTCTGCTTGACTGACTTCCACAATGAAAGCTGTGTTAGCATCAGTGCCCCCAAAGCCAAGTCTTCTCTTTTACTTAAGTCTTAAAAGCTTCAAGGCCATGTGAAGCAAAGAGTCAAGCCAAGGTCAATCCAGTTTCAGAAATCACACGTTCACAGAACCACAGGCTTTTGAGACGTTGGCACTTTGTGTAGGTTCACTACAGTGAAATTCAAGTGCTAATCTGAGGGCCTGGAGCAGTGTGCTTAGTGATGAATAGGGATTATAGTGCTTCTTTAAATTCTGCGTCAGCTCTGTCTGTTCCACGTGCTCGTGTCGTATCATCTTGCTGATTTGCATTCTGATGCTCGTCAGCAGCACAAAGCTGCAGTTTATCCCTCACAGCGAGCAAACAGCAGACTGATGAGCTGTTTGACCACCACTATGAACAAGTAACTGTCTGAAGGCTCATCCTCAGGCCAACCTATTGTTTTATGAATTAGTCCTAAATTAATTGCAATGCCGAGCTCGGGGGAGACAAAATGTTTTCCAATAAGCAGTTTTTATTTGTGATCCGCCGTGAGCGTATGTATTTGTCTGCTCTTCTATTGATCTGTGCGGCCCAGAGGTGGCGGGCAATGTGGCGCGCACTGCAGAATAACAATGACAGAGTGATGGAGGGGCAACATGGACGATCTCTTTCTTCTGGAGAGAAACCAGAGGCATCAGCAGGATCCTAAATCCTAATACAGACAGTGGGAGGGAAGGACGGCGCACAGATGTGCTATCTGAGTCGAAGGGGAATTTAGGCCAGGCCCGAGTGTGAATATCACTGAACATTTGTCCACACGCACAAACACACATGCGCACATAAACACACACACACACACAGGCACAGAAACCTATATAAACAGCTGGAGCGCTAAGAACAGCAGCTGGGTGCTTCATCCTCTCTAGGTCATTCAGTTCTCCTTCATGGCCAGCGTTCAGTGGATATGGTGCTTCTGTGGCATTATTCGCTTTTGTCCTTGTCAATCGATTGGCACTTTTCTTCGAGAGGTAGGTGCCGGCTTGTTGTGTTCAGTCAGAGTCAAGGTCAACAGCAGGTTGAAGCTCACTCTGACATATTCTTTGTGGCTTTACAGAGCTCCACTTCCACACTTTTTAAGGAGTCTGATGAAATGTGTTTCACAACTTTGTGTGTCTGTGTAGCCAATTACAGCATGCAGGCAGCGTGAGGTAGAATTCAGCACACTGGGCTCATTTTAATAGCCACCTGAGGCGGACCCCGCCTCTCTGATCTCACCCTGGACTTTGGCACCAGTTCGGGTTTAACTCCTGTAAGGATATCCAGCTTCTCTGCCAGTTTCTTTCTGAGCTGATGTTGCCTTAGTGAAGAGCTTATTAACACAGCTGAAATGTAGTAGCAGCTTCAGTAGTACTTAAGTACCAGTAGTAATACTTTTGTACACATGGTCACATCCAGTAAATTCTATATTTACTTTTTACACTGTACCATTGAAGTTATATTACACTCATAAACCATATGTTATTATATTTGGATTCATATCCCAGGGGGAGGTGGGTGATAAAACACTATTTAATTCCAGCATGTGTAACTAAAATTGTTCTAGATAATGTTTGAGCCATTTCCAGATTGCAGGAGGTGATTGCGTCAATAACAATAACACTTCCATGAGAAATGATCATTTGTTTAATTGTATAAATAATATTTTTGGATTATCTTCTACTGAAATGCTTCTGAATTTCTTTAATTCCATGTGCTCCACTTCACATGTACCTGCAATCAGTTAGTTCATGTGATCCAGACAGAAAAGCAAAAACGTAAATACGTGAAAGAAAATTTTATAATATCATTTATACAGCATCAGAAATGAAAACAGAATAATTGTCATTACTACCAGCTTCTATTGTAGATAAGCAAACATATTTGATAACTTTCAATTTTTATTACAACATACACTGCTGCAAGATTTTTCATTGTGTCCCAGTAAGTCACACACAATATCAGGACCATGTACCTGGCAGACCTGAATAAAATGGAGTTATCATCTACACCTGTGTTATCCTGCTGCTGTCAAAATGTCTTCAATAAAAACATGAACTAGTGAGGCTATTCATAGCAGAAAGACTATGTGGAGCTCGGCGACATCGTGAGCACAGCTCTGTCCAACTTTAACTTTATCAGAGGAAATGGGAACACCTGTCAGGGTGTGTGCAGCCTTTTAAATGTTAAATCCAAAGAGACACTGTAGTGGTATTCAAAGTCACGCCCTCATTCACTCATTCTCTGCCTCCACTCAAAAATTGACTCTGTCCTGAGCAGGAAATAGAAATTTAGTCACTTCTAAATCATTATCAGTTTGTGTCGCAAAACTGTCATTTTTGTATCTATATGATGGAGTTACGTACAGTATTCTTCCCTTTAAGGTTTATTGTACTATTGCAGCGCTAAATGTACGAGGGTACGGGAAAAAAACTGCCATCAATATATGCATATATATTAGGGGTGCAACGATACACAAAATTCACAGTTCGGTTCGATACTTTAGTGTCACAGTTCGATATTTTTTCGATACAAAAAGAGGAATTTCCATGCCTTTTTTAACTTGTAGTTTATTGAAATTACCAACATTTGTTTCAACTCAAAAGTACAGTTTTTAAATTAAATTTCAGGGTCATATGTAATACAAAAACCAAAGTAGTTCCAAACGCCAGATCTAAAGGATGGTGGAGGATCATCGATTTCAGGTATATTTAAGGCATTAGCCATGTTGCAACGAGCTAGCTTCGCATGTAGCTTCTGTCTCAGCAGCTTGGTGTGAATGAATGTGGGAGGTGCAGCTTAGTGGATCTGCGCTCGACAATGCACCCGCTCAAACCCCACCGGACCCGTCCGCGGTCTGTTTCAGAAGCCTCCCAGAAGCGTCTCTACACTCGGCTACGCGTTAGTGTTGTTTTCGTCAACGAAAATTATGACTCAATATCGTCGTCAACGAACCTTTATCACATGACGAAAACGAGACGAGATGCAACGTAAATGCTGGTCATGTGACGATAACTATAATTAAATATATAATGCAATATTGTTGATGAATAAAAACGAGACTAAATGTGGTTTACAAAATAAAAACTCTGCTAAAATGTCTCTTCATTTTCGTTGACTAAAACGAGACAAGACGAAATGTTATAACGTTATTTCATCGCGTTGCAGTGGGTTCGCGTTAACGACAGACAACTGAAAGGGACCGATGGCCGGCCAGCCGGGGTTCATCATTGGGAGAAAAAGAAGAAACGACATTTGGACACACTTTCATTACATAGAAGTGGAAAAGAAAACGGAAATGGATGAATGAATGTATTATTTTTTTTCTGGCATTGTCATGTGATGCTATTTTATTTATATATTTTATTTAAATTTATGTGTGTGTACTTCTAACATGTTTGGTTGGTAAAATGTTGTAAATTCAAATCAGAGCATCTTCCGTGTCTGGAATGGATGTATTCTTGAGTCTATAAGGTAACAATAATATAATAATAAGACAACTTGTTTGAATTGTGAAATGGTTTGGCTAAAACCAATATATACAATAAAAAGAATTGCATTACTAAAAAGAGACTAATATACAATTTTCATTGACTAAAACTAGACTAAAATGTCATCAGTTTTCGTCGACTAAAACTAGACGAAAATAGTCACGGATAATTCTGACTAAAATAAGACTAAAATGCTCAGACTTTTAGTCGACTGAAACTTGACTAGGCTAAAAAGAGTATGAACATGACTAAAACTAATAAAAACTAAAATGACAGCTTGACACAAAGACTAGACTAAGACTAAAATTAAAATAGGCTGCCAAAAACAACACTACTACGCGTTGAATACACGTCTGTTTATATTATTATTATTATTATTATTATTATTATTATTATTATTGTTGTTCATATTTTATTTTTGACGCTTTCTACACAGAGCAAAGCCAGACACAGAAAAAGCAAAGAGAATCGTGGATTTTCAAAATAAAATACCCTGTGCAAACTGCAAACAGACAAAAGCGAGAAATAACTACGCATATTTATACAGGTAGAAGCATGTTTAGAAGAATATACACCTGTGTCCAAATCTGAGCAAGTAAACAAAGTCTGGCCAGCTGCTTCTGAAACGCTCCCAGTGGGGTCTGAAGTCGGCAGGACGGACTCGTCTCTGCACGTCGCATAGGCGGCGCCTATATGCCAGTAGTGGCGGAATAGTCGAGCGCAGATCCACTGAGCTTTCAGCACAGAGCGCATCGTCAGAAGTTGATAAAATAAATATAAAATTGCGTATTGTTCGATTCATAGTGCGTACCGAACCGAAACCAATACATGTATCTGTATCGAACTGTTTAATACAGATACATGTATTGTTGCACCCCTAATATATATGCAAATGAAAATGTTTATATCAAGTGTCCTGTAATTAAACATCACATGTTTTGTCTCAAGAACCTTTTTAATCTCCTCTGTGAAAAACAGATGGCTGTGTCGCCTGTGTTTGGACCCACAGGTGCACTGCACAGTCCAGTGATTTTGGGAAATCCAGGTCAGAGGAATTCATCAGTTATTTGAGGTCATGAATGTGAATGAGGAGGTAGCTACTATGGTCACGTGACTCAGCTGAATGAATCCTATTCTAATGCTGATGCAGGTCTGTACACGGCTGAAAGAAAGGACTGACTGCACGAAAATCAGCCGTGACTTCACCGATCTGCTGCTCATTTCACCTTTAAATGATGTAAAGTCGACGCTTGAGTGTGAACTCCTGCTGCGCTCTGCAGGACTCTGGAAGAGAGATGCAAATGTTTGTGAGTTTTATGGTGTGATTTTAGATTTAGGAGAGAAATAATTACTTGAAGAGAAACTAATGGTACATTTTAAAATTTGATTAGCCTGTCCACGTATTCTCCAGAAGTCTTTACCCAGGCGAGAGTTAACAATACAGTGAGAAAGACGCATTGATCACTACTACACTGGCGAGCTAGCATTGTGATAAAAAACACATTTAGCTCAAACTCACTTTGCAACATTGCTGTCCACATCGCCCTCTGGCTATAAACAAAACATGAGGGCGACGCAGATGATGGATGATGCGAGCTGATGACATGTCTCCGCTTGCATCTTTTCTTTCTTATCTGCATCTTTGTGCTTCAGCTCGGTGGGCGTTCATCACACAATCTGACACACTTCAAGCCTTCAAATTGGATACTCTGACACAGATTCCCACCGAGACTTTATTGGACTTATCTCGCACAGGGTGCCATTCAATAAACCTGCAATATTGTTGTTATCGCACAGTGTGTTGGCACCTTTCAAAAGACACTGAATGGGAGAACCTTCAGGAATGTAAAAAGTGATAAAAATGTTTTTTTATTAAAAGTAGAAATACTTTAAACACAAAAAAATGAGTGGCTGTAAATTGAAAGTGTAGAAAATTGAAATGACAAAGGTGAAGGTATCTGACGCGGTATCTGCAGGTCAGTGTTAAAACATTAAACACACATTATTTATTTGTTAATACAAAAAACATATGTTAGTTTAAATCCAGTGCTATTTTTTAACGCTATTAATAGCATTAAAAGCAGGAAGTAAGAGTAAAAGCAGCACCCAGTGTAAGCTTTTGTAAACCTTCCTCAAGAAATGCATGAAAACCAGGCGACAATGAAAAACTATGAAATATGAAAAAATGAAAAATAAAGAATACAAGAGAGAAGATATAATCCAAAGATTGTTAGGTGTAATGTAAAGGATATTAAAGGGATATAATATGCAGGACAGTATGGTCCTTTAAGAATAGGACGTTCTCTCATCTTCATATGTTTAACCAGAGATAATCATTTCAAACAGTCTTCACTTAAAGCAGATTATCTTAAAGTCCCTCAGCGTTCAGAACATGAGCAAATATTCAGCTGAGAAGAAAACACATCACTGTTCAATCAGACCTGTGCCTGCTCCACATTTGAGCTCCGAGTTACCGACCATCACAGACCAGATTCCACTCAAATTAGCCTTTGATGGATAAATCAATATGAATCTCCTGCCATGCTGGTCACTGTTTAATGAGACAACACCTCAGAGGTGGGATTAATGCGGCCTGTGGCCTGGCTGTTGGCACTCGCTTCAATCCAGCCATCACACACCATCTCTAACTTTGAGCCATTAAATTAAACAGTTTTGGCGCCCGCTGACATTACTAATGATCTCTGCCAGGCAGAAGTGTATGTTATGTGGAAGATGCACAGATAAAGTAGCTGATTCCATACTTGTATTATTATTATTAGTTACACTTTCCTCATATGCTACCCAATGCAAATAATGCTGAACAGATTGTTCTTGTTTGTTGCCTAAAGGTAATAGAGATTTTCGGAAATGCACTTTCACCAAGAGAGAGATGGAAAGAGTAATACCACTGTTATACAGTAAATATGAAGCCACCACCAGCAGTCGTTAGCTTAGCTTGGCATAATCACTGGAAAAAGGGGAAAACGACTAGCCTGGCTCTGTCCAAAGGTAACAAAATGTACTGTATATTTATGTTACAGAATGACGTGTTATAGTATAAGGATCTATGTGCTGGACTGTTTCACCATTGGGCCAGGCTAGCTGTCTCTAGTCTTAATGCTAAGCTAAGCTAACCGGCTGCTGGCTCCAGCTTCATTTACCATACAGACAGTAGTGAGTAGTATCAGTCCATCTAACTTTCAGCAAGAAAGCAAATGAGCATATTTTACAAATGGTCACACTATTCCGTTACGTGAAGAACAACTACTTTCCTTAAAGGCCCAGTGTGTCAGATTTAGGGGGGTGTATTTAAAAATATCCATAAGTGTTTCCATTAGTATTTAATAATTAGAATAAACCTTTTATGTCTGCAGACACCACAGGTCCTCTTCCACCATGTTGAACCACCATGTTTCTACAGTAGCCCACAATGGACAAACTAAACAATGGCTCTAGATAGAGCCTTTTGCAGGCACCGCAGCTTCTCCTTGACACTTGAAACGGGAGGACCACCAAAGACTTGTGTTATTAGTGCTGTTCGTTTGTTTGTTTGTCTGTCAGCAGGATTATGGGGGAAAAAAAAAAAACACTGGCCTGATTTTCATTAAGAGTCTAACATGGGCCAAGAAAGAACTTATTACATTTTGGAGTGTATCTAAATCACGCTGTGGTTACAAACATATTTCACTTTGGTTACCATTGGAACACCATCATGTCGCTGGCAAAATTCTTTGCACGTGCATGAACCTGTCATAATCTAAATGAATGATGTGCCGTGACGAGACATACAACAAAACATGACAGCTGCCTCAAACATCACTGTAGAAACAAAACACCTTGGTGGAGGTCTGCTTGAGTTCTACTTTCTGCTTGTAATTGATATCATGCTCTTCTTTGCCAAAAGTATACAGATACCCAAACATTCTAATAAACATGTCCGTCAGACCAAAACCACGGGCATTAATGTGCTGCTTTAACAGCCCGCAGTCTTCTGGTTTCAGGCTGACAGCAGAGTTTGGCTTTGATCAGGTCTAGCTCAAAGTTTGCATTCCAGTTCATCTCAAAGGTGTTGGAGGTGGGTTGAGGTCAGGACTCTGTGCAGACCATTCAGGTTCAGAAAATCATTTCTTCATGGACCGGGCTGTGTGCACTCAAGCATTTTCATGCTGAAGGTATGCTGGAGGTGTACTGTTGCCATGCAATGTATTTCGCTTTGGCTTCGGTTGCCCTTCCTTTACCGACTAAACCTACTGACAGAGGGTTGGTATAGGCGGAATGTAGAACAAATTAGTGTTCAGGTCAGTTTTTATTCCACTGCAGGTGAGCTCAAAAGTATATTTTAGTCTCTGGTTTGTCTTCATCTTTGCTGCAACTTCTCTGTCTGGCTCCACTTTTCATTCTCCGCTCGTCACACATCCAGGCAGGCTGTTCATTGACTCTCTGCCCTGATTCACCTCTTACCCCCTGATGGACCCCGGTCACCCCAGTGGCCTGTATACTGTGTGTGCGTGCGTGTGTGTGTGTGTGTGTGTGTGTGTGTGTTATCTGCTTCCAGACCAGAGTTTGGGAAAGCACTTTGTGTGCAACACTGAATAATGAATGACCTACGGGCTTCCCACCCTCCCGACTATTCTGCAACTCGCTTGCACACATTTGAACCCTGTGTGTGTGTGTGTGTACTGTGTATGTGTGTGTGTATACCTTATATTTGTGTGTGTATATTTCCATGGTTAAATCCTTTTAAAATGCAAATAATCTCCTCTGCAGCTCTTTATGGTTTGAACTGATTGCTGTCTGCCGTGGCTGGGAAATTGACTCTGGTTCAGATCCAGTCCGAGCCATCATATTGTGAATTTCACACCTTCCTGCCTCACTACAACACAATAGACATGGTGTGGTTCCTGTAGCAACAAGCCTGTCAGTCAAGGTCATCCTTGAGAGAAAGAGGGAGGCAGGAAAACAGGGTGCAGAGTGAGAATGTGAACAAAGGAAAAGTCCCCTCTATCTGATGATTTGTATTTTGTAGCGTGACGGAGCGTGACATGATTTGGGAGGCTGCTTCTCATCCGTGTCGACTGACAATACTGATGAACTGAGGAAACAGGTTATGGAGGTATACTCAAAATACACATTGTGACACACTCGTTGCTCCCACGCTACTCTTATATTTGAAATTCTCGTCATTAACGTCCTGTTTTTCTGTCTCTGTTGTGCAGCACTCCTGCTGTGGCCCTTTTGAACTCTCTCTTACACATATTTATTCATACATTAATCTATCTTCACCTAGTGGCTGTTAGGAGAAATGCCATTGTCAGAAAACAAAGTAAAACACATGTCCTGTCTTTGCAGAGCTGCAAACGTCCCTCTTACAGACTGTATGGTTGTGCTGTGTCTTCACCTTTTTCTCTTCTTTCCTCTCCTACTTTCCTCCCTTCCTTCCTTCCCTTCACTTCTCTCAGTTGCTCTCTGATAGGAGACAAGAGGATACAGTGAACTGACCATAAGTTGGGATCACTGTAGTGTTATAGTGGTCTGCTGTATATTATTAAGACAGGTGGTGTGACCTGTGGAGTGGCTGTGTCCTTGATAAAGTACATTATAGTGTCATTTAAGCCAATACATTGTGTTGTGGTAAAGTTTTAGTACACACTGCAGTTTATGACAGACATTTTATCTGTATATATATAAACCAAATGATTGTCAGGTGGCAGTTATGATCCTATGCTTTTGAATGTTATGATTCTACACCTTTGATGGAGGAGGCAGTGAAATATATTATGCAATATTAATTTTATCTGTTATAGTCTTGGTGCTGTAAATCAGAGTGTGCAGCTATTATGAATTTCTCTCGGAGTTGCCTGAAGGTCATGAACAAGCTTCTTAAGAGGTGCTGCAAGATAGTTCATCCCTCCTGCCATATTTGGGAAATCATATTTTTACTGATACACTGACACGGCGGTATTCCAAAGTTAGGTTCTGCACGATTAGAAGGTTTGATGAAGATATCTGGCTCTGGTGTTTTTGTTGACGCTATAAGCATGTTAAAGCAGTACTCAGTGCTTTGGGCTGGCTGTTCACCCAGGTGTCACGTTTCATTTGCGGTGCTGCAGCCCAGCGAGGCAGATAAAGACAAACCCAGTCGAACTCGGCTCCTCCTCACTTAGCTCAGCTCGGCTCAGATTCATTAACGTCGTGGCTGCATCACCGTAGCTTCAGCTGCTAGCTGCTGCTGCTGCTGCTGCAGACACCGTTTGCTTCCTTAAACTCCTCTGGGCTGTACCATCTCAGCTGAGCGGGGGGTCCTCTAGGGTTTCAGGATGCCCGGCACAGGCAGACTTTTTTCTTCTCTCCCATCTGCTGCATCGCACCCATTCCAACCCCACACCCGCACCCCACCCCGCAACCCCAACTCCTCCCCCCCTTGTCCCTCATGAGACGCGAGCTCACCGTCTCTCAGGGCTGTTGGCCAGCTAATACCCTCCGCCGCTTCAGATTTCACTCCCCCCTCTGCTCATAGTACAATCTCATCATTTCCAGCTTGCGAAGGGAGCGGAAGAGAGAGAGTGAAAGAGAGAGAGGGAGGGAGGGTTGATGTTTTGAGCTGGTTTGCAGGGAGAGAGATTGGCCTGAATGCGTTCTGTCTGCTCTTCAGAGGCATCCAGGTGAGCTGTTTCCTCCTGGAAGGTAAGAAGAAGACTGAGATCAGTGCTCATTTTGTCTTGCATCCATTGTCATTACCCCCCCTCCCATCCCCTTCTTCCCTTGTTTCGAATACATCGTTTCTGTTAATGTGTGTGTGTGTGAGGTTGAGCGTGAATAGTATACCCCAGACAGAGCACACTCACACACATGTAATACTGTACGAGGCGATGTGCAGATGTCCAGGCATGTTAGCATATGTGCATTTGCAGGGCAGATGTGGACTGTAGATGCGTGCATGAATGTTGTGTGCACGAGTGTGTGTGGTGTGAGGTTTTTCTGGGGAGAATGGGGGTTGGGGGATGATGATGATGATGATGAGCTCTCGTGCTAGCATGAAAGTGGATGACCCACCTGAGTCTCAGTGCGTTTCAATGGTAAGGATGTGACGAGAGACTTGTCAGGATAGGAAGGAAGTAGCGGGAAAAGGGAGACAGCTGTGTGTGTGTGTGTGTGTGTGTGTCTGTTTAGCTTTATCTGCAGTTTTTGCAACAAAGTCTCAGTTTTGCTTTATGCCTGAAACAACGTCAGCACTGTCAAACCCCCCCACCTCATCCCCCTCCTCCTCCACCAACCACTACCACCAATCCCCTCTGTGCTAATAGGTAGCATTTCCGTTGTGGTGGTGAAAATGGGTGCTGATGTTTACTGGTCTAATGGACGGGATGCTCTTCTGCAGCATTTTTCTGCTCACTCTACAATATGTCGTCCCACTTCAGGCAAATCTGCAACACGCTCATCTTTTCCGAGCCCAGAGGGATGGAATGTGGGCACTGTGGGGAGGACGAGGAAGAGAGACAGGGACAGGCCATTTACCATCTGTGGCAGTGTCTTGTGGACGCGTAGTAAGGCTTTCTGCAGGGCCATATGCAGCTCCTTGGGAAGACAGCAGGCCAGGCTGTCAGGAAAGAGCAAGAGGGGGAGAGGGAGAGAGGGAGAGAGAGAATAAGTAAGGAGGGCTGAAACTGGAGGAGAGGAGTATCAGGGTGTCGTGTTTGAGAGAGGATAAGTGTTGTCAGGATACACAGCCAGATCTAGAGTAGAGTCCTCTTCACTACGAAGCAACTAAGGATCTTTTTTGGCAGACCTTTAAATGTAAAGCTTTCTTCAGTATGCAAGAAATAACTGTAAACAAAGCCTGTCTTACTCTGTGTTCAGACCACTTACTGTCTTTTCATTCATTCTTACAGGTATAGTATCCTGTTTTGTTGCTATCAAATCTATACCCTTGCAACGCCTGCCCATGGTTTTCGCTTCTTTCATTGAGGCCTGGCAAAGCTCCATAAGATTTTGAGTGGGACAGAGCCTACATGTCAAGTAGGCTTTATGATGGATGATAGAAGTGACAGTTCTCAGCCTCAAGGGCTCACTATGCTATGGCTGTACAAAGTATAGTCTGACTATGACTAAAAACGAGTGTTAATACCTGCTCCAAAACTCTACCATCATAGTCTCCTCTTGGCTGCTTCCCACTGTCTCTTTTGCATATGTTTGTATCCTTGATCCAGTGGCAATGAAGGCGACCTCCCAACAAGACCTGGAGTCTCTCCTGGCGAGGTGGTGTTGTATTGAAAGGGTTGTTGCAGAAGACCAAACTCTGCTTACTTTCCGCACACAGGGCCAATTTCTGTTTAAACCAGGGGTGTGATCGTTGGACAGTCTGTTTTGGAAAGTTGCATTCCGCCATTGGAAATGGGCTTTAAATTGCTGTTTTACAATGTAATAAGCACTTCCTTTTAAACATCTGGAGGCTTTCACTGACTCGCTGAACACCGTACCCCATCATCAACCTAGAAAACACTGGTTTTCTGGAAGTATTTTGATTTTTTGTAAGAACTCCTATAACTAGAACATTAGCTCAATAGCCGTTCATGTGTTTGAATGTCTTGAATGGAATCAAGCCATGTCTTTTTCTAAACCAATGATTTCTGACCTTTTTGACTTGAGACGTTACATCACAATTTTACACTGCAGGAACTTTTTTCTGGAGCCCAGCAACCATTTCAAGACCCTTACCTGTATTTAAAGTGAAAGAACCAGGGACTAGTTTTAGATACACTGCAACTGTTTCTAGTGTCAGTCCTTGCTCTGGGGTAGTACTTGCTCATAGTCCAGGAACTATTGGGCAGCAAGGTACTAAACCTTGTTCATGTTGAACACAAACCCTGTGGCTGCTACAACTTGTGTAGTGTCTTGTGTAGAGAACCTTTCATCTACTTATGACATCTTGTCACATATCACTATAAGCTGAGAGCGGTTTGTCCAAAGAGATTGGGAGTCAGTGATCAGGACATACCCATTGTCGACTGATTGTTCCAGTTTCAGACTATCAAGGCCAATCAGTTTCACTTGACTAAAATCAGACTAAAATCACATTGTGAAAACTGAGCAGCATGTAGGCTGTTTTTTTTGTGAGGCAAGCAAGAAATAGTTGAAGACAAAGGTTATTTTCCTCAGTATTCATATCATATTTGTTTTTATTTAGTACCCTCCAAGGCATGTTTTACTTGTCTCGTGTAGAGGTTGCTACCAATTGGAATGCTTGAGCAAATAAACCTGGCTGGCTGGCTACTGGAAGGAGAAGTCTGCACAGAGAGCATCACTCCATTTTAAGACCTGCAGACTCACAGCAGACACAATGCTTTGATTCAGATGCATTTCCCCAGAGTAGAGTAAACGGTACACATTGTGATTCATATCAAGTGCCTACAAAATGATTTGTGTTTGCTCAAGTGGCTCTTCTGCTAATGAGTCAGCAGTGAATGCCCAATTAGACCTGAGATCCACATCCAGTCAATGGATTGTTATGCTGATTTCACAAGGACACTGAAAAATCTCAGCATGAGGCACACTTATTTTCGCCATAAGAACTACAAGGCTGTGCATCCAAATTGTTAGAAAATGTGTATTCATTTGTATCCGTGATTACAGCACAGCTCTATGGATGGTCTATCAGACTGAACTATCTCAACAACTTTGGGATTGATTGGTATGAAATATTATACAGACATCCATGGACATCCATGGTTCTGAGAAGAGATGTCTGAAGACCTTTCAGTTAGCATGAGGTTAATTATTTTTTTTATTTTACTTTACTAGATTCTTCTTAATACAAACTACTGGATACATTGGCATGAGATGCCGTCGTCAAGGTGATCTCCTGATGTTTACAGTGTCCAATAGTTTTGATCTATATTAAAGTATACATGGGGTCATGGGGAGTACTGTTCAAACTGTGAAAACACTTGCTTAAAGGTGAACATGTAATGTAAAGCTGTGCTTCTGCAGGAGCTTTGACTAGTCTGGGAAAAACACCCCGCCTGATGATGTCACAAGGGTTAGCTCAGAGAAAACAAATTAAAAAATGTGGACAATTACCATGCAGTGCAGCTCTTACAAAAAAGACACCATTGTGCATTATATGACCCAGCTTCGTGCAGATTAGAGACTAAAAATCATCGATCATTATTTCTGTAATTTGTCTCCTGGGAGTCCCCCAACCTTATAGAACAGCAATACTAAATCAGTAGACTGCACCATTAATCATATATGTTTACATTTATTGTTATACACTTATAAGTTCATGATTATTACAAAATAGGTAGCTAACATCAATAAATGAACCATGAATGAATAATATCCTATTTGTGTATGTTTCTGTATAAGAAACACGGCACCATTATCATTTTTCAGCTCTAATGAATCCTCCGTGCAGCGCTTGTCTTCAGGAAAGAATTTGAAAATTGCCAGCAGCACTTTTTTATTGTAACAAAGTGAAAAGTTGCTTTGTTAGTGAAGTATTTTCATTATAATGCTGCACTCCTGGCTCAGGTTTCACAGCCTTATATGACAGTGTTTTTGAAGATGAACGAGGGTAGAGGCTGCCAGGGCTGGAAAGGAGACAAGTTGGTGGGGTGGAGGCTGAGGTAAGGAGCTGGCCACATCACAGCCACTCTCCTGAGTGGCTGTGCGCTCTCCTGAAGCCATAACTGCTCGGAAGCTGGCCAATTTAGTCATTTATATGTAGGTGCTTTCTATTCTCCACAATCCTAATCAAAGGCCATGGCCAGCTGTACTAATCAGGAGGTAAAAGGCCTGGCTGAGTCATTAACTGGCCAGAACGTTTCCTCCTCTAGGAAGTCTGCTGGACCTCAGAAACTTCCCTCACTCTGGGAGAAGAGGCCGGCTGGCTGTCACTGAGTTTGAACTGTGTAGCTTCTTTGCAGTTAGAGATACAGATGCACATAGGAACAATTTGATCATCACAGGCAGCTAAACAAGGCAGGCAATGCTGTTGATGTTTGATAATTCAATTGTCTTGGAGATTGAGAATTGGAGAGTGGTTCCATGTCACATTTTTCTAAAAGAAAACTTTTAAATATAAAATCAAGATATTGTATATCTTTTATCATATATACCAGTGAACATCAACTAGCAGCCCGCGGGCCACATCCGCCTTTGCATCTGGCCCCCAGAATATTACTGGATTCAGGAATAACCTAGTGAAGAGGACAAAGTATGTTTCTACATTTTTCTTTAAGTGAACTGAAACAAGCCCTCTGAAAAGTAGCTTGTGCCAAAGCCCGCCTCCAATCAAAAATGACGATAAACGCGTTGCTCTTTTATTGTTTCACGTCTGTCAGAATTGTCCTTTCTTGGGCTTCATTTCCCCACACAATAGCGCACTATTGCAGTGTCTCAATAACAACTGTCAACATAACAGAGAAGAGCATTGTAAGTGCAAGCTTTGCACATCAGCAAATAGATACAAACAACAAATACAAGCATGGTGAGCACATACATGGCCGATGTCTTCAGTGTGTCATACTTTTGGGGACAAGCCACCCAAAAGGCGCTCCAGCTTTCAGCACCACGGAGAGCAGCCTTCACGTCACCAGCGGCCTGGATGTCAATCAGTTCACTGTGATTAGTTCAGTGTGATAGTGTCTGCCGAGAAAAATTGGCCCTTGGACAAATGTAGTTGATGACCCCTGATATATACCATCTATGTATAAGCTTTTTGAGGGAGTAGAGTGGATGTCAATGGAGACCGTAACCTAAATAGTAGAGCACCACTCTAAATGTATCTACTGCTTTCAGTACAAAAC
This sequence comes from Miichthys miiuy, assembly GCA_036365135.1. NCBI lineage: Eukaryota > Metazoa > Chordata > Actinopteri > Sciaenidae > Miichthys > Miichthys miiuy. Next base: position 4,035,849 of record CM071608.1, read on the forward strand.
TAACATGTTCAAACTAAGTGGCTAAGTCACTAATATATGCCTGAATGCTAATGCCAATTGCAAAGCTGCAGTTTTTGTGCCGTTTGTGTGTTGAATCAAACTCGGTTCAAATAAACTACAAATGCCATATATGCCATATTTGGTATCAAATTAAGGAGGAAGTTGTGTTTTTGAAAATTAAAACAATTAAACGTCAATTTCTTTCTGTTTTTGAGATCAACTCATTTTGAGTGACAGTTCTCAGTGAACTGCTGCAACATTACAGATTTCTGTGTGAACCTAGAGGGTTTAAAAGACTATACTTTTGTTTTGAGGGGTATTTGCTTGATTGAGAGATGTTACAGCCAAAACCTGATCTGCAAAAGTGACTGACAAAGTGGCAGCATGCATTAGGCTCAAGGTGTGTTGTTTTTCTATAGTGTGTCCTGTTAATGTCATGTAAGTAGACCAGGGCTGCAAAGGGCCGATGGAAACTTTCCATAGGGAAGTTAAGCTAGGGAATTTTTTGAAATATTCCAAATCGGAAACTCCATGGGAATTATGAAAATTAATGGGAATTTCAATAGCCCTGCAGTAAGCAGTGTGCTATGTGCATGTGATTGAGGATTAGCAGATATTCAAGTGTACTTGCATGAAATCTGGTTGTTTATGCTAAAATATATTTCCCCCAACTATATTTAGTTACCTGTATAGGGTCGACCTACAATTTTGTAAATTCCAGATTTATTCCCATAAATTCCCATAAATTCCCATGACAAGTTTCCGACTGAAAATTCCCTGAATTTTGCAACCCTAAAGTAGACTAATTAGGATTAAAGAAAGTATACTTACTTTGTGGGATGTTTGTTCTCGAGTTGCATCATCATCATCATCATCATCATCATCATCATCATCATCATCATCATCATCATCGGGATGTGTTCACTTTTGTGCAGTGGTGATGCAGGTGTTCCATTCTATATTGAAGAGCCACTATCTGGGGCATCAGTTGGCTGTTTGGATGTTTCGTTCCACCACATATATTAATATGGACTCTCATCCACACTGTCTTAAGGCTGCTGTTCGAAAAATGATGAAGAGCCACAGCAGCAAAGAAACCAAAATGCATTTACATATTTTATTTTGCTGCTTTACTTAATGAGAGTGAGCTGCAGTGAAAAGTCACATTGGCTTTGACAGGAGGCCAACAGAACTCAAGGATATGGGAAACTAGGTTGGTGTGTGCCAAAAAGGAAATTACAATGTTCCATCACAAAATAACTCCTGAAATATATTAAAAGTCAGACAGATTAATAAATCATATTCATGTATATTGGTGTGGAGACAAAACTTCTCATCACAGTCAGTCGTGGTTATTAGCTTCTGTAACTCCAAAAGACAACGTACAGGAATGAGTTCATCTGAAGTGTTGCTTGACCATGTCTAAAGGTGAGAGTTTTTCTAGCTGCTCCATATGGCCATTGCTGAGGTTTGAGTTAGCATTAGTGCTAGCCAGTTAATCTACACAATGCTTACAGGGAACTTGTGCAGTTCCTCAACTTTAGAGTGTTTTAGTGTCTTTTAGCCAATTGTTTTGGTTTTCCAGCCTGCAACATTAATATTTTGGTTCACTGTCACTGCTCCCATCACTGCTGTCCAGCAGCAGACAGACAGTTAAAGTTAGAGACCATCTGGTGAACGTAATGAGAGTCAGATATTTAATTCAGGATTTGATTCAGGATTGGTGGAGACCAAATAAGAGGTAAAATGATGTGAACATCGATCAGATAGCCAGAAATGTGACTATGAATGCTAATGTTGTCTTTGTGTGTACATAGGTAAATATTGTGTCAGTACATGCCCCATATCAACTGTATTTGGTACAATGCCTCCTCTTCTGCTGAAAAAAAGACCCATTAGTACTACTTACCCTCGATTAAAACTTACTGTGAAATGAAGTTAATGGCTGCCCGTGTCTGTCACGTGAGCTTCACCTTGTAAATATAATGGACTCGATATGACTGGAACCGAAATGTCACCATGCTGACATGTCAGCTTAGCCCTCTATCAAATCTTCTTCTGCTAAACTGTGAGTCATTATTGTGTCACTTCGTCATTCTTTTCTGTTCACCCATCTCTAGTTCAAATCTCTGTCAGCCGGCAGTGACCAAGGCATCACACAAAAAGCTGCTGTGTTTTAGGAGGCACCAGCTATATTTAGAGCACACACACACACACACACGTGCATCTGCCATTCAAGAACACTGAAACAAAGGCTTGTGCTCTCCAGACAGTGTGGATGGGAGGAGGATGAGGTGTTTTTTTCCAGTCTGTCCTCTGGTGTATCACTATCATCTTGAGCTCAGGATGATGAGCCCGGGCAAGCCGATAGCTCTGCTTTGTCTCAGTGAAATGGAAATGCATTCACACAGTGGGTAAGCCCTGAACGGTGCCAAGTTAACATGGCTGATAGCCGTGAGTTAGCAGAGCACATAAGTAGGCTTTATGGCTGATTGGTCTTTTATGGCCTCCGTGGTTCTTGTCATACTTCAAGCTAATGTCATCAGTAACTACTCCTCTGGAGATAGTTGCATTAGCCTGGGCCTGCCCACTGTGTTACTGCCTACCTTTTTCCATTACTGTATGACAACTCTAAGATAAGATAAATCTTAAATGATCCCTGTGGGACCAATGGGGTCACTGCAGCAGTACAAAATAAATTATAGATAGGAAAACAATGCCGTTTATCACAGTTTGTTTATGTGTGTGCATGTGTGCACTGGTTTATCAGAGTGGTGGTGGCGGGGGGGGGGTTAGTGATTAAAGAGGCTGTCCTTCAACCAGAATCGATATGGTGTAATTGCATCCGTGGCGGGGTTTTCCTGTCTTGGCTGGGGCCTTCGCATCCTGGCAACAGTGAAAGCCAGATGTAGCACCAAATACTCATGCTGCTATATAAACCAATGAGCACAGTGTGCCTTCCTGTCATCTGTGCACTTGACTTTGAATTCTTACACTCTTATTTGTCAGATTTATATTAACATAATATTGCTCACTCAAAACTGCAATTCTGGAAATGATTGCTTAGACCACTGACAGTCATCCAAAACATTAAAGCTGATGGATGTAAAATCAAAACAAAGCTAATAGACGCTAAAACGCTCCTACAGAATTGGGGGATGGCAATATTAGGGGACATGTTGCTGTGGTATCCTACAGTCACATACAGGTTCTACCCAGTGTTTATATAAATATGTTGATTAGCGCAGCTTTAAGAACAGTTGTACCACAATTTCTTCAAGCTTATTGGTGTTTACTCTCTCAAAAGAACATAGTGTAACACATTTAAACTAATATTACAACTACTGTACTTAGAGTTCATATGACAGTAGAAATGAATGATGATGTGTGTAGTCTATATGCACAATACTGTTAAAACATGAAATGTTGAAGACTAACAAAAGTAAAATGGATGGAACAGTGACATCTATAGATAATCCGTTGACATAGAGTCAAATTAGATTATCAGGATCCACCCCTGAGGAAAAGAAACAAAAAGATGCAAAGAGACTCCAGAACCAAGTCAGATCAATCCCAATCTGGACCCACATTCACCATATTAACATCCGTTAATGTGGCGTGTGAATGGACAGTACTACACTTGAGACGGCTGCTAACTTGTCAGTTTCCACTACTCCTATGACGAAGCATTGTGCTGGATAATGTAGGAAATATATAAATCACATAAGTTCTGTTTCTCTGCTTTGAAAGCAGTGTTTTGTTCATGCACATAAATTTAACTAAACTTGTCCCCAGATAAATTTGCATACATGAATTCGTAGGGTTTCAGGGTTCGTTTAAACATTTACAGTTAAGCAGTACATATTATACAGTAACTCAACAACAGAATGAGCATGGCATCTGTCAGTATCCATGGTGACAGATGTTTTCCTGCTCATAGTGAAGAATTAATGCAGAATGTCAAATGGCTGTTAGCTGAGTCCATATGGGTTGGTTTTAGAAAAGAGGCCTTCTGATGCCTCCAGGCTGCACACAGATCATACTTAAGGTTACCCTCTCATCCTGTCTCTGTGCGTCTGTGTATGTATAGATCGACTGGATCAGCTGGTGCAGTGAGAGTCTTGGCCGAGAATCATCAGTAGATAATCTGCTCTCCGCCTCAGGATGTAATATTGTAATTGCATCCAGCAATGGCTCCACAATAATGAATAGACAATGTTTGCCTATAAATGTTTGTTCCTCACTGTTGAATGTGTCAGTGTGAGTGAGTATGATGGCACAGTGATATAGGAGACTTGTGTTGCTTTAGGGAAATCTTAATACTATAGGATACAATGTTTTTGACCACCTTTGTGACAGTTTGTTTGGTGCTACTGTGTTTGAACAAGACAATACCCCAGTGCACGAAGCCAGCTTGGTGAGTTTGGTGTGGAAGAACTTGACTGGCAGAGCCAACACCTTTGGGATGAACTGGAACACTGACTGTGAGACTTATTATCACCCAGCATCAGTGTTAGACCTCACTAATGGGAGCAAATCCCTGTAGGTTTTTTCAGCATCTGATGAAAAGACTGAAACCAGAAGCGGCTGTGCATTCATACCATAGTTTTGGAATGACATTACACCCAATCCATGTGTAATGTTGGGATGTCCACGAAGTGTTGTGGAACATTGGTTGTAGTAATTTCCAGGTGATGAAATGGCAAATAAAAGTAAACTGAAGTTGGGAAGGGTCAAGGTATACTGATTATAACATGATACTAGTTAGCCCATGGAATACAAGAAGTAAGGATTTTTGGCATGTCTCAACTACTAAATACCTGACCTTGTTGCCTGCTACCTGTTTTCAGTGTTGGCTTGTGACTGCAGAGTGCAGCAGTGCTCAACAGCTCCATGAGTTTTGGATCCACACTGCTCATTTTTCATCTCAGTTGTTTCGGAAGTGATATGTGCCTACATGTTCCTGTGAGTCTAATGGCACCGCTGACAGCAAACAGATGTTGTAGGCTTCTAATTTTAAACTGTTTACTTCCACATGTTTTGTGTGGATTCAGTATTGAGTTTACAGTGGATCCATCTATCCTGCCAGCCAGCCTGCCAGCTATCTATCCATCGATTCCTTCCTTCCATTTCAAGTTGCGTGCAGGGTCATGGGAGAAACAAAACAACAAAGTAGCCAATTAGGGATGGGGTTCGATAGCATTTTATTGAACTTGAATCCAGTTCCAAATCCTTTCAAACCTCTTATGACCTCAATTCCAAAAAAAAGTTGCTGGGTAGTCATTAACAAGCAAGGATGCTGCAACATTCACCACTTTGTGAAAAACTGTTCTGGCATAGTAGTCAAACAGTTAAAGGACGATGTTTCTTAACACACAAATACAATGAATTTAGAGATTTCACCATCTATAATCCGTAATACCATTAAAAGATTCAGAGTATCCAGATGAGTCTCTGCATGCAAGGGCCAAGGCCACAAACTAACATTACATACCTGTGATCTTCAATGTCTCAGGAGTCACTGTATTAAAAACAGACATGATTGTATAAAGGGTATTACTACATGGGCTGAGTATATTGCAGTTGTAATGAGGTAATATTGGAAAATATTTAGCGCAAATATGTATTTTACATTTTCATTGCAGTCAAACCATGTGGAAACCAGGCAGAACTTTAGTTAAGAAGGCGAGCCTTCATTGTGATCCAGGATGCATTAGCATTTACACTATAAAAGAGGTTGGCAAGTGGTTTGATGGTCATTGGTGGTCATTTAAACCTTAGTAATTAGGGAAGTTCACAAAATGCACATCAGTACAAGAGACTCTAAGATTCTATAATGAATTCACTTTCCTCAGAGTTGAACAAATCTGGGTGTTTTACCAACTTGCAACCAGATCCAGAATGCAAGTGGCAACTGGAATCCATCCCTACACCAACTATAATCTTTTCCTCCTCTGGGATCTTCCAGCTCATCTTAGGGGATCTCCAACTGTTCCTTGGCCTGCTATCATATGACTCATACAAGACAAAGGATTGCTACTCCTATGTGATTATTTGGGTGTTATGCTAATGACACATAGACATTTTATTTAAAACCACAAAGGAAAAGTCAAACGATCACCAATGTCAAGAATTCATCTCCAATGATTTGTGTCAGCCAGTAGATGTTGTAATATGCAGTAATTTAAGATCAATTCTGATTCATGTACATAGATTGTTTTATTACGGCAGTGACTATATTGGGAAGGGTGCCCTCTGCGAATGCACAAACTAGCAACAGTGTGTCTTATAATGGTGAAGAGAAACAATGGTGGTGAAGAGAAACAATGTTGCGAACAGGGGGTATCATATTCCCCAATACTGAGAACACAGAGGCTGCTAATGAAGAAGAACCTCACAAGACAAGACCAAAACAAGCTGTTACTGTAATTTACAAAACACCTGAAATCTTCATTCATGCCAAAAGCAATAGAACGTTTCTGTTTGTGGTTGTAGCGTAGCAGTTTACCTATGAGCATGACTATAACGGATACTTTTGCACTTTCTAGGAAACCTAACACACACTTGTGTACTGGATGTCCATGAGGCTAAGTTAGATCATTTACAGGTGACACGTGTCTGCCATGCGACGTGCAGTCGTGGAACAGACTGTTTAGATCATTTACATAAGTGAACGTAACAATGGTATAATACTATATAGTCTACAAAATAATACTCTATTACAAGTAAAAATACACAAAAAAACTACTTGGAAGTAAGATACAGAAGTATTATCAATAAATGTATTGAATTGATCAAAGGTTAATTGCTCATTACGCAGTGTAGTTGGATCAGTATAGCTGATGCATTCACATGCATTCAACATTTTAATGGTGGAGGTGAAGAAACGTGCCACTCTTCATCAGGAAGTTAAACTTTGACCTTTCTGTCCTTCTGTCCTGTCACTCTGACTCTCTGGTGGTTCTCTGATGTGGAGTGTTTGGAACTTAAGCCTTGTTGAACACATCCTTCCCAGACACACTCATCAAGTATTGATGCCTTGTCGTGTGATAGGTCCTAAATGACGACATTTGTTTTTGTTTCAACTGTCAATGAGAATGTACTATGTAGTTTATGACAGTGCTGCTGCCTCATTACCAAACTCCTCATTCGTGTGTTTCTCTCGTGTATTTCCTGGCCTATTTTACATTCTCATTTGTTTAGACTACTAAACAAACTACTTCTGTTATTCCTTCCATCTTAATTCTTGCTTATATTGGTAATGTTTTTATGTATCGATAAAAAAATAGATATTGTTAAACTTTTAAGCCACACTAGCTTTGTCTAAAAACCTTTTAAAAAAGGCAAACTAAGTAATTTATCTTCGGGTTATGTCATAGGTGCGATATAGGCATATTCACAGTCATATACAGTCTATAAATCTGATTATTAAGTTATGTGAATTGTTATTTATTTTTGGAGTAGAAAATATATGTGCTACATTAGGACATATTTGCAGATGTGACGCAGCTCTTGACTCATTCTGTGAAGCTAACAACTCTAGCATAAGCGGCTAAAATTAAGAGCAGTCAACTATTTTGCCATTATTACCATAAATATAGTGCCTCTTTTGAATCATCATGAATATATGTGAATATTATTGAACAATGTAAGGGATAACATTAAAATATAAATACCTAAAATGGTCATTTTCTACATAAAACTAGCTAAGTTGGGGCGCCAGGTAGCTCATGTGGTAGAGTGTGCGCCCCATGTATGAAAGCTCTTGGCTGCATGTCACCCCCATCCCCCTCTCTCCCTACTTTCCTGACACTCTACAGGTGTCTCTATCAAGTAGAGCTCAAACTGCCTAAAACATATCTTTAATAAACACACACACACACACACACACACACAAAAGAAAATAGCCAAGATTAGGTAAAAGAGTGGCACAACAAAAAATGACTACATAAAAAGAAGCAACAGCATAACAGCCTGAAAAAGCACGCACCATACGTTTAATACACACAAATACATGCCTCTGGTTTAATTCATAGGCAATAATCACAATTTAAATTTTGTATAACCGTCATTAACACACACCGTCAGTAATTGTTTTTAAGTCTGTGTAGTGTGAAATGCTCCGGTGTGTCCACTGAAACCTGGCCCATGGTAAAGAACAAGCTGCAAGATGACTCCTCCTCGTGTATTAAAGTAATTAGAAGTTCTTCCTGCAGGGGAGCCCGGGCCTAAATATTTAATCTGAAGGGAGCCGTGGCAAAACATGTCATGCCGCCTGCGTCTTTTGTGTCCAATATACGCTGTCCGTGGTGGAGGAGCAGCTGGTAAGGTGCTTTGTGTTGGAAAATGGATGGGGAGTGTAGAGCGCTGTGTCTGTGTCTGCCTGATGGGCATGTGGGAGACAATCTGTGGCTTGTCTGCACAATTGTATGGATGTGTAGATATGTGTCACAGATAAGGCAGAATTTTGTGAATATGCAGGATGGGAACAGCAGCAGCGACTGTCTGTGTGTGTGTGTGTGTGTGTGTGCAGCAGAGCCGACAGAGGCTGGAGCTGTTTTGATCAGAGAAAAGAGAGATGGAGATAAAAAGGCTCTCATCCTAGCAGAGAGGTAGCAGCAAGGCTCTACAGGGAGGAAAGAGACCCAGGCTGACAGAGAGATGAAAAACAGGCAGGAACTGGAAGGCGGGGGCACAGTCAGTTTTTTGGCTGAACACTGGTAATCGCAGATGGATATATATATATATATTTTTTTTTTGCTTTAATGCTCACGTTTATCTTCTCCCTCTTTCTTCTCTTCTTTTCCTCTTCCCCTTTCTGACTTCCAGATATGTGTCACAAAGATGTCCACACGCAGCTGCCAGGGAACAGACTCGGTCATCAAGCCCCTGGACACCATCCCTGAGGACAAGAAGGTGAGAGTGCAGCGTACGCAGAGCGGCTTCGACCCATTCGAGAAGCCCGCAAGCCAGGTGAAGAGGGTCCACTCTGAGAACAATGCCTGCATCAACGCCAAGAGCTCATCTGCCGGCAAGGAGTCGCCCAAACTGCGCCGGCACTCCAGCCCTAGTTCTGTAAGTACACCTGTAACAGACTGAAGAAGCCAGTGTGATATATTGATATGTGCTACATTATACAACAGCTAGTTCTGACCGACTAATTTGATTGGACAAGAGGTGTTCCATGAGATCTGATATAGAGTATAACAGCACTGGAACTTTGAACTACATGTATCACTTTGCTTGACAGATGTTTTAACAACCGTTACTTTAACGTTACATTAACAGTCATCATCAAACTTTACACCACAAAGATGAACATTTCTGCAAGTAGTTTAAAAGCACACTCAACAGGCAACCATTTACTGCATCTGTTGTTAGAAACTGAATACTATTAGCTGATCAGCCACCGTTAGTAATCAGTACATCAACCAATAACTAACAGCAGTCAACGGCAGACAACCTTATCATTGTTAAAAGTTTCTGTAGCGTTGACAAAACGTTCAAATGTAAACATATTAGCAGTTTGAATGAACTAAAGCTCCCTGCGCCCTTCTGGGAAAATATGTCACCAAACTCCCTTTAACATACTGTATATGACATTTGAATGTGACTGTAAACACACCTAACTCTAGGAACACAAGATAAAGGACGTCATATGTCAGTCTTCTTGTTGGTTGGGATGAGAGCACACCAACTTTCTACAGGGGCGCTCTAATTTCTACCTAATTTCTACTGAAGCATCTGTCAAAACACACTTTCACTGGTTGCATACAGGACACAGAGCAGTTAGCCTGTGGTAATGTAGAGCTACACAAAGTAGCTAAGTGTTCTGGAAGTGTTGTTGTTGAAATGTCTTGCTTGGCAACCATGTAGCCCCAGCGCAGTTGTAGAACTGTTTGTGTTGGTGGAGAGAAAGAAATGATTAAATAAACAAACAAATCATCATCTGTAGTCACTTATTACTGTCAGTTAATAAATAGCACTTTTAGAACTGTTGTATAAAAGCAATATCACACTTGTCATGCTGTTATACTGAATATCAGCACAACAAGGGCTGGGTATCACAAGGTACCTCGCGATACGATATGATCACGATATTTTGGCCACGATAACGATAATTTCACGACACAGCAATTCTGCGATAATCGATATATTGTAAGAAATTTCATGCACGATACATCACGATATCTGTGTCACTGAAGAAATTCAAAATTTATTAACTGCACTGAATCCATTTCACAGGAATTGCAAAACATTGTCAATCAATTTCACACGAACGACAGCCAGGTAAAACAAAGTGCATACTGCACACTATAGGCTGGCTTACAGAAGCGTTAGCATTAGCGTCGTTAGCCGTCCTCTCCTCCACAGCAAGATCAGGATGATGACGGACCAGGTGGCTATGCACGTTCGTTGTGTTGCCCGTGTACTTGACCTTCGCGAGACAGTTCTTGCAGATTGCGAACTCTTTATCAAGTGTCGTTCCATTGTCAGTATAGTAAAAGCCAAAGTGGGCCCAGACTTTAGATTTAAAATTCGACGGTGCATCTTTCACGTGTTTTTCTCTGCTGTTTGCTAATCCTCCGCCTTGCATCATTCCCTTCTTCCTTTCTTTTTCCTCTTTCTTCTTCTTCTCTACCACAGTCAACTCCACCCACTGTCATTTATGCTAAGCGCCATCATGTGGAGGCTTGAAGTAGTGACGCTGTAAATCTAAATTGTAGCGGGTTTTTGTGAGAGAATCTGTTTAGAGCGGCTGTATGTTTATTGTTTAAATATAGATATTTGGCGCCACTGTATCGGCGAAATATTGCGATATATCTTAGTAACGATATTTTGGCACACCCCTAAGCACAACTGCGCTAATTTTGCCATGCTGATATTCAGTACAATGTCAATTGTTTAACTATAGTATAGAACTGAGAATTTATTGCATATATTTTAGATAATATCATTGATTGATACTTCAGCACCACGGACAGCACTGTAGATTTATCAGTCCATGGTTGGCTGATTTCACATATTTCAGAGCGGTGTTTAGGGCCATAGATTCTGATGTCAGTTAGATAAAGGATCAATGAGTCAGGAAGACTAACATATTCAACTAAACAACCCCTCTGCCCGTGCACTATCTCTCTGCTACAAGGGGACTGAGAGGAAGGATAGCAGGTTAACAAGGGGGATGGAATCCACCCTCATCCCCTCTCAAGTTCCCTACTGCCTACACCTGATGGTGAAGACACAGTAGCAAGAAATGATCGTCCTTGTTACAAAGTTTGTAGCTAAAATGAGTCTCTTGCCTCTGATTGGCCGGTGCTTGCATCACCAGGGGCTGAGTGCATAACTGTGATTGTAGCTTAGGTCCGTTAAAAGCTCATATTCCACATAGACTAGTCATCAATTAGCCAGTCTAACCTTTAACTGTTTTAAGACCTAAATCATCATCAATGGAAGTTTGTCTTTGTAACCTTTGAAGATAATCTTCCACTTATGCTGGCTAATGTTATGCATGGACATTTCTGTGAGTTGGACATTACAGAGTCAGTAATGTTTGCTGTTTTGTGCATTTAGTACCCTTTTCACCTTTCATCAGCTTGCCTCATGATGATGACATTAAAGTCCAAGTTCTTTAAAGCTCATGTCTCCACAGAGCTGGAGAAGATAATTGGTGTAGCTTAGCATAAAGACTGGAAGCAGGTGAAAACAGCTAGCCCGGCTCGGTGAATTTTGTGTTTTTCTTCTCTTTCTTGACAAACAATGAGCTGTCATGCTGCTTGTCAGATTAGGTCAGCGAGCACAGGTCTTAATACATGTCTCCATACAGGCACAATGACAGCACTTTGACAATAAGACTCTTGGAAACTGCACAGAGTCACAGTGCCTGGCTGTTCGCCAAGAAATAGTCACAGCATGTAACGAGAAAATAATAATAAAGCAGGAGAAAGACAGCAGAGAGAGCCTCCATCAGCAATGGTGCTGATGATGCTTGGTAGGCAGTCACCCCTGTTTGAGTTGATAAACAGTGGGTGAGAAAGCAGTCAACAGTAGTGCCAGCATTGCCATGGAAACACAGCTTGGAGTTCTTTCATAGGATGGGGGTAGAGGTGGTAAATTTTGTGTTTTAGCTCATTATTAGTGTTTATATTCCTGGGACTTTGCAAACTCTCAAGTTTGGAATGAAAAAAAAACTGGCCTGACTCATATTTACAGAGAGACTGGGTTGAAAATCAATTAATTAACATTACTTTTCACTATATTTCATGTTATTGAAAATACTGTTTCTGTACTGTAGTAAACATATTTATTTGCATTATTTATGATGCAGATGATATTACATTGTTACTGATTTTCTTTCCTGTCTTGCCTTTAATTGATCTTTGATTCATTGTTTACTTGTAGCATCTTTATAAATACACTCAGCAATAAAAATAGATTCTTTTGAAAAGCATAGAGATAAAGTCACAGTGTTTTTAGTCTTGTATTGGGTGCAGATCTTGCTGTAGGCTATTGCCAATCATATTGTTAAGCCAGTCTGCCTGAGAGGCGAGATCCAGGGCAAAAAGTCAATAAAACACTGGTTGCTGCTTGTAATGATGCAGTCAGAGCAGCTTTCACCTTCCAAGTGCTTACTGTGAGCAAGACACAGGCTGCAGGCTGCAAGCTGCAGGCTGGATGCAAACAAACCATATTTTCATGAAAACAGGTCAATCCCACTCCCGCCCTCATAGACACCCTCACTTCTTTTCCTCGTCGGTATTCGATCAGATTGAATCCAGGTGGGGTCAGCTTGTGTCTGCACGTGAATGTACAGTATGTGCATTCTCATCCACCTTTTTCCTTTTTAATGTGTGTATGAAGTGAGTGGAAAACACAGCACTGGAACAAAAAGTTGAAATATTGCTGCCTGAGGTGGAAAAGTTGATGCACTGACAAAAGCAGTGCGTTCATTTACATTTTCTTTGGCGGATTTCTTCAAATTCGATTAAAATTTCCCGTTACATTTGGATGTCTCCTGCCATTCCTTCGTGCCAATCAGGTGTGACTTATTGCTGTGAGCGTACAGTAATAATAGAAAGCAACCTGGTCAAGCTCATGAACAATAGTTTCTTTTATCCATATTATGGCAGCAACATAGTAAGTGTAGTGGCCGTGTACCAAAGGCCCAAGCACCAATAGGCCACTTAGTCACCTGAGTAATCTTATTTTTGACACGTGTCCATGAACATCTCAACTCAATCCTCTTGAGAAAAACTCACTGCAATCACTGAGATGAAGGTTATCTTGAAGGATGATTTATTTAGAAATTAAGAACTTGTAATGTTACAAAAATTCCACATCTTGAACCAGTCCACTACCGACTCGATGCTGTCCTTCATGTGAAAAAAGACGACAACGACGGTCAAAAACTTCTATCGATCCAAGCCTCCGTTGACTTCAGAGTGCCATTCTAGAACCAGTTAACTAAACCTTTTTTCTGCGCCCATGCACGCTAAGACTAACTGATGGCACATGCAAATAAACAAATAAAGCTATATGGCTTAAGTGGCTCTTACAGTAAGTGACACTGTTTATTGATGTTGATGAGTAGTTGTGTGAGAATGGCTGACCACAGTGCAAATTAGGCGCTAAAATCACTTGAAGCCGGTTAAAACGTGGGAATCACCAAATGCTTTTAAACATTTCTTATCCTCACACATGGACATGGACATGTAGAAATAGTTCTGCCTTCTCAAAAGCTGTCAAAACGCACGTTACCTTTGTATTTCTCAGGTGATTCTGTTTGTTAGGCAGCCAAGCTCTTTTTCTTTTCTCCATTTGAAACAGATTTAGCAGCCTGTATCCCTTCACACGGCTAATTGAAGGCTGTTTACAAACAACACAATTTTCTTAATCATGCAAATGAGATTTTCAGGTTTCATACATATGTGCTTCCTTTTTTAATTTAGCTCCAAATGTGAAATGCCTAATGAATGTGCTCACAAATTCGATTTAATAAGTGTGATATGAGGCTTGACTGATTGCCTGCCAGCATCACCGCGAGACACTAATGAATTGTTTCAGCCATGATTATGAAAATGTGTAAATTGTCCCTTTCATGGTTCTTTCAGTTAGACAGCCCGACTCGCTCAGATTTCACACAACCTTTTGGACTGAAAAACGAGATAGTGACCTCCTCTTTGACCGTCAGACATGTCCTGTACATGAAGTTAATGGGTTTTAATTAATAGACACTTAATGTCAAAGCTGCACTCAGGTCAGTTGGCCAAGTTCAGAATCAGAAACACTTTTATTGGTCAGGTATGTGTACACATACAAGGAATTTGTTTTATTGTCGAAGACCAGTGACCAGTTTTAGATAGCAGGCTTCTTATTTAATCAGGGCTGAACATCACATCACACTGGAAGTCAACTTTAATAAAGTAAAACATCTGGATTTCAAATTTCAGCTTTCTTTAATGAATATTCTGTGTTATGGAGCTATTAGGCCGCCTGTTAATACAGGTGTGTACCTCTTAATATAGGTGTGTACGTCGTCAGGTTAGTGAGCTAAGAAAATGTTGTTTTTAAAGGCTAAAGGTGGACTAATATGGACTGAAGAGGAATGTTTGGTTAGATAAAAACATGTTGTTCATTTTGGAAATTATTACATCGATCTTAGTTCAATACATTTTGACTTTTAGACTTTACAAAAGTTTTTAAAAAACTGTGGAGTTACTGGAAATGTTTGGATCAACCTCCATCAGCTGTGTCGGTGAGTCGCTGATACGGACTGAGGAGCCAAATGTGTCCATGGAAAAATCTCTTTTTCAGCAGATATCTTAGTCACTACAAGACTGAGTTTAGTGTTTATATGTGTGCTATTTATTCAGTCTGGGAAAGTCGTCACTTATCTCCATAAGCTTTGATGGGACTAGAAATCATCTATCAATGAAGTCAGTGCAGAAGTGCTAAAAACTGTAATTCCTCGAGCATCCTCTTGAGACAGGCTCAGGAAGTGAGTCAACCTCCATAAACGGCTGTATTAAAATGTCCAGCCAGGGGGTGCTGCATTTTTTCGGCTTTGGAAACCTACAGGTGACGTTAATGAGGCTCTGTCTGTTCTGTATACTGTCATTCATAATAATCAGCAACTCTGAATAATCAAGTAATTTTTTTCAAGAAATAAATGTCCATATTCTTTTCAGATTTCAGCTTCTCAGCTGTGAATAGTTTCTGTTTTTTAGTCCTCTATGACAGCAAACTGAATATCATTGGGACACATTTTATGAACCAAACAATACACTGATTAATCCTGAAAATGATTGGTGGCTAAATTGATAATGAAAATAATCCTTGATAAAAGTCTAAATCTAAGTGAAATGTGTGTTCTTGTATTTCAGACCAGCAGTGTGGTGGCTCTTTTCAAGACAAGTGATTGTGTCGTGTCAGTTTCAGAGGAATCTCTCAGATAAACATCTCACACATGCTTCATGCATGAGGGAATCCAGTATTTGAACAAAGTAGTTGAACAATAAAGATAGATACAGCTGTTATTTCACTGTGTTGGATACCTTTAAACATTTTATATCTTATGATGCTCACCTGGTTTTCAGGTTGTGCAGATTCATTTGTTCACCACTCAAAACAGTTTTTGCTGTCTTAGTCAATAAAGTGATGACTGAAGCTTTTATTATTTATAACTTTAGTAACTTCCAAGCTGAACCAAAGAGGAATTTTAAAAAATCGGACATGATTGGCAGATTTGATACCGGATTCAGCTAAATTGCGACTAACCTCATATCCATGAGGGGCAACACAAGAAATGCAGAAATGTCCTCATCGAGTTTTACCTCCTCTACTGAGTCTGAAGTAGTACTATGTAGATTTACATTCAAATGATTTCAAATGTTAGACAAGTTATTCAAGGCACATCTTCGAGTGCTTTTCGACAGCAGCATTTCAAACAGGATGCTTCTGAAACATGTCACTGAAATACAGCGGAAGAAAATATGTCTTCAGTCGCTGACAGACGCTGTGAGCGTTGATGTTTTCCACAGTCACTAATGGATCAGCTTTTATGTAGGCGATACACGGCCATTAAACATGTCAGGACTGTTTCAGTCTGTTTGTTGTTGTTTTGAAATCATCATCATTTTTTTCTGCTCAGACCTGAGTATTAATTAATATACGATACTTACTGTACAATAATTTCTCATATTTTGATTCTCACCTGAAGATCCAAACTAATCACAACTTGGCATTGTTCTTCTGACAGTGCGCACTGTATTTTTATAGTTATGTATGTATGAAAATGTACAGTGAAACGTCCCTGTTTCCCTTTTTTGATAGCTGATGGTGAGGAGTTGATGGTTAATAATTATAGTCTACATTTATGAATCTGCAGCTATTGATAAGATGAACTTCACTGCAGTGTATGAGCAGGAGGAGTTGTTATTGTATCCTGTTTTTGATCAGAAGTGTCTTCACTGACAGTGTGTGGGATCCATCAGCACAACACTGAAAGTCGCGCATTAGCATATTAGCTGATAAGCATCAGCTGCTTGGCTACCAGCTGATTACTGATGTCTACAGTAAGTGTATTGGGTGTATATAGGCTGTCAGGAACAACATGTCAGCTGTGGTTTACTGTTTTAGTGTGATTTATGCTTCATGTTTGATGAGAGACATTTGGTGGTACGCAGTAATCATTTCTTGATTTTCACGTTTTTTGAAATCTTCATAAATTCTAAGTAAAGATGATGTGGAGCAGGTGTGAAATGGTAGATGCAGAATGTTGTAGACAGAAAAAAAAGACTTTTATTTGTGGATAGAAAATGAAGGAGAAGGGAATCTCTTTGTAGTCCAATCTCATCGTCACTGAGAGAGAGGCAACACAAGTGTCTTTGAGAGGTTCCTCAAGCTACCGGGAGAGGAATATGTTACTGTCCAGCTGAGT
Source organism: Miichthys miiuy (assembly GCA_036365135.1). Classification (NCBI taxonomy): domain Eukaryota; kingdom Metazoa; phylum Chordata; class Actinopteri; family Sciaenidae; genus Miichthys; species Miichthys miiuy. The sequence goes on from CM071608.1 coordinate 4,052,788, forward strand.
TGTTTCACAGATAGAGTTACACTTCCTGCTTGATCCCAGGAGGAAGTCTAATTTGTTTAGAGGAGCCCTCGGAAAGGCTGAACTTATTAGAGCTGCAGGGGATGGAGGAGACACAAAGCAGTGAGGAGAGTGCAGAGATGCAGAGATTGCACCTCAGCACTCTGTGGAGTGTGTGTGTGTGTGTGTGTGTGTGTGTGTGTGTGTGTGTGTGTGTGTGTGTGATGTTTGAAGCCAACTTCTGTTTCTGCAGCATTCTTCTTGCTTTCTGATAAATGAATTCATAATATCTAAACGAACACAAGAGCTGTGCCATTGTCTTGCAAAAAATGTAGAACAGTCGTGATACTAGAAGGGTTCATTTTGAGTCCAGTCATATGAACTAAAGTGGACGTCGCGTCCTCATTGAGGTTCACTGCTGACACAAATATAAGCTATCAAATACAGATCACTTTACTTTTATAACAATAAAATACTTGATTCAATGCTACAATGACAGTCAGTTCATACTGCACACAGTTAGCATGTAGATAATACACAAGATGCAAGATGATAAATGTTTACACTGACGTGGTTACCTGATTGTTACCACCACTACCGGGCAACAGAATGGCGGTTATCATGTAATTGTTATCGCGCTTTGGTCCGGACCAAGGGGGAAAAAATTAGACATTGTTAGCAAAGACGTGGATCATCGGTTGTATAGAAATTCACCCTCAGTGCAGTTGTCATGGACGGGGAAATTAGCTATAGAGACCAAAACTGTTTTTTGTACCAGGCTGTAAACATGTTTGTTTCTGCTGTGAAGTTGAACATTTTAACATGGGGACTTATGGAGGTTGCAATGTTCTGTGTACAGCCTCATGTGGTCACTTGAGGAATTACAGTTTCTGGCACTTCTGCATTGGCTTCATTTCCCAGCCATGGAGGTTGCTCCTTGGTTCACACTAGATTTTTATGAACAAATCAAGAGCTATAAACATGAATTACACAGACTGACTGGACAGTTTTATTGATGTTATCCCACGTGGCAAATTGAGATTATGGTGATTGACAGGAGGTTGCTTCTTATGTCTGTATTTATCTGCTGTGAAGTTATAAAGAGCTCATGAAGAAATAATTTATTATGAGTGCACGCATATGCATTATTAATGTCATTAGACTGCAGATCATATGCACGTTATAAGACTAACAGGAAGAAGAATGAAAAACAGGCGTTGCATTGGAATATTATGTGGGCGGGTACCTGTGGGATCACACACACACACTTCTTAATGGAATTAATGAACTGCCAAAGTACACAGAGGATGATACAGGCTCTGCAGACTGCAGTTTGAACTGTTTCTGACTGTCTGATCAGGGAAAATCCCTGCACACATGTGCTGACACGTTACCATGGCTACCAAATGATTTGCATAAATTTACAGCACACGGCCTATGAAGATCACTTCCCAAACAGTAGTTCAGCTTTAGAAATCATCGCGCATTTAAAACACTGTTGTTGGTCTGCTTTCACACCACAAACAAAAAAATCTAATTTTCAGGCCTCAGCCTCAGTTCGGTTGTTTGTCCCTTCCTAATGCATCGCACTAACCTGGCAAACACACCACGGTTCACTTTAACCAAACCAACCATCGTCATCTGGTGATCAGTGCAGTCACTTCCCTCTACAGCATCCAATGAGTTTTAAAGTTGAGCTCTAGTTTCCTCTATTCATCCCATTGGGCAAGAACACATTCACTCCTGGGCTTCATCTCCTGCTCTGTCTCTGTGAACCGATGACAATGAAGTGTCTAAAAGTTATGAGCCGACGATGAAAAGTAATCTTCCGAGTTCTTACATGAATACTGTGTGAAATCTCTCCACCCCCTTGCTGACATTACACCTCCCAGATGAAGCATCGGGGCAGCCTCCAGATTTTAATATCTCTCATAGAACTGTAATGTCTTCTGTTGAATCCTCCCAAGAGTTTTATTTTCTGGGTTAATGAATTCAATTCTTTTTATATTACCTTTTTATATCTTTTTCTTATGTCTCTTTCTTTTTCCCGTAGCCTACAAGCCCCAAGTTTGGAAAGGCAGACTCCTATGAAAAGCTGGAGAAACTGGGAGAGGGTTCATATGCTACAGTTTACAAAGGAAAGAGCAAGTAAGTAACATGTGCATGTCGAATCAGGCCTAATCCAGTCACTCTTCTTTATAGTTCATAAGAGCCACTCATGCAGGCAGTGAATATTACATTTAATTATACAGGAGCAGTGCTGCAAGTCAATGAATTCTTTAAATGGAACGGCAATAACAGTTACAGAGTCTAGTTTTATGTAAATAATATTTTGTAGTCACGGTAGAGCTGCAAATCCCTCACATGCAATGTAATTTCTTTATTTTAATCACCATAGGATGGGTGTTTTTCTTCAGTGATTCAGTAGTTATGTTCCACTTGTCATGGCGTGGAGCTTTCCTTCCAACTTTTTGCTAATTAAATTCTCGAAAATGACAAGTTCACACACTGTAAATGCACCAAACTCCACAGACTCTAATCTTCTCAGTAATGATGTTAGCGTGCGTTGCCCTTCACCACAGCAGCTTTGATTGGTGAGCTTCATTCAGTTGTAATTCGGTGGCCTTGTCCTCAGGTCTCACTCCACTGCTGCTAAATTGCATTTCATTGACTTAACAATCCTTGCTGTTCTCCAGCCTCGCTGATTTTAATAGATTCTTTTTTCATGTCACCAAAGAAAAAAAATCAACAAAAAAACCCACAAAAAAACACATTATTATCACACTTTGTCTGTCCTGTGTGTTGTTACCAGGGTGAATGGGAAACTGGTGGCTCTGAAGGTGATTCGTCTGCAGGAGGAGGAAGGAACGCCCTTCACCGCCATAAGAGAAGGTAAGAGGCTCAGAAAGAGACTGTTAGTCTGCTCTATATTACTGGAATACAAATAAACTGGAGTGAAATTATTTGGTTCTTTGGAAAGGGGGTTGCTTGTGGATTCAAGAAACCATTTGGTGAAATGTTGGTGCTCAATCATTCAGCACCGCACATTGGTTAGACCCTCAAAAGTAGCTCATGCTTAAGAATAATAATAAATGAAGTTATGATTTGGCTAAAAGCTCCAGTGTGTAGGATTTAGTGGCATTTAGTGGTCAGGATGCAGATTGCAACCAACCGAATACCCTTCACCTCACCCTATCCTTCCAAGTGTGTAGGAGATACTATGGTGGCTATGAAACTCTAGAAGAACGTGAAAGGCCCTCTGTAGGTCCAGTGTTTAGTTTGTCTGTTCTGGGCTACTGTGGACACATGGTGGCTCAACATGGCGGCCTCTGTTGGGGAGGACCCACGGATATAAAAGTCTCATCACATAATCACAAACATAATGATGTTGGGAAGCCTGACCAGAGCAGCATAAGTAGGAGCCATATTCAAGGCAGTTCATTCAAAAATCACTGCAAGGTGTTTAAAACACTATTACCTGTTTTACCATCAGGACTAATTCACCTTACCCCCACTCACTTGGACTAATCCAATGACCTCCCCCAATCATGTCAGCCAGAGTATAAATACAGGAAATGTTGCAGCATTTCCTCCTTTTGTCTCTAAACACATGGTATGGTAAGTAACAAAATTAAATGCTAATTTAACTTATGACAACAAATAAATCAATAAACTATAACTACATTTAACAATACTTGTAAGAGTTTATTTTAGCCAAAGCTGTTGAGCTGTGAAATATAACCAAACATAATACGAAACAAACAAACCCAGGATAGTCTGTATCTGTGAAATGATGATTACTGATGGAAAAATGACTGAAAACAAACAAGCATGGTTAAACTAAAGATGGTATTGATACATGGGACAAATGGTCTCACCCACTTTGTCCTGTCAGTTGTGAATGTGAGGCACTCACAGCTCCTCAGTTTACTGAAACACTCACCTCAAAACACAACTGGCTTTTAAATTTAGATGAGAAAATGATGGTGTCCGTTTGATCTGTGTATGATCCAGGCCTGATGAAGTGAGAGCCATCCACACACACACACAGTCCAAACTCTCCCTGTCAGCGTATCAGAAAGCCACTTTGAAATTGAACTAATTCAGCAATTACTGAGCAGGAAGCTTCCAGCACTGATATGTGAGCAGCATTACAGACCGCTGCTGAATAAAGTAATATATCCAGAGGAGACGAGTGTTGAGTGTGTGTATGTGTGTGTCCATGCTTATTAAAACTGCACACACTCCTGCTCATTACTCAAGATGAGGTGGATGTATGTGTGCGAGGGAGCGGGGTGGATCTTCAAACGGTGACAGGATCTTTGAGGTATCTATAGTACTAACCTCCTGCTTACTGAGAGTCCTGCCTTATCTGATTTTTTTTTTTTTAACAACCTCACACAGAATGAATGCATTCATGAGACTATCACTCACCAGCTCTCTGAGGATTTGTCCGTCAAAAGCTCCCCTGTGCCCTTGAGAAGAACTTTGTGTTTTGCTGAGTTAATCCCATTGGCAACCGTCTGAAAATCCCATTTATGTCTCATAATAAAAACTGCGCTTGTTATGCCGCGCTCACATTCTGTGCTAATGAAACCATTCCCTGACTGTGGCTCCGACACTTTTTCTGGCAGCTGTTTGTTTGCCTGCAAATTTATTTCTCTGATTATCGGTGGAAGCTTTGCAGTTTGTTGCTGAAGTATAATCACAGCTCTGAAAACTTCTTTCTAAAATGTTTTTTTTCCTGTCTGGGCAAAAAAGTGTAGACATTTCTAAAAAGTCAGTGTTGTGATCCTAAAATAAAATGTCCATGACATTCCAAAACCACAGTAAAACCTCAACACGATTTAATAACATAATACAGAGACAAGAGCTGCTCCATGCATGCATTTTGTGTAAAATGGAAGATAAAATTCCATGATGAGTTCCGTGTTTTTAGTATTTTTTTATGTCTTTAAACAGAACGTGGTGGATTCTCTTGGCCTGGTGTGTTTGGCTGTGTTGTAAACTGACACATACTGTTTGATCTGTAACAGAGGAGGGCTGTTTGCTGCCCCCAGCGGTTGATTCATGTGTCATTTCAAACCAAACTCAAGGACCATATATTATTAAAACACACTTGCCATTACCACCAGTAATCAACTAGGACTGAAGGATCTTAAGTGAACTTAAGATGGGATCAGACTTCAGAAGTTTTGGGTCTGTTTACCTCAGATTCACCAATAATAACCAATAATTGTTGGAGAAATCTGGTCCATGGTTGGTACTGATGTTTGGCCTAGATTATTGAAGTGCTCTGACCTGCACACAGACTCGTTGAGGATGCCCTGATTATTATCTTTGATATTTAGGCATTAAATTCTGGATGATTACATGAGTACTTTCCAAACTGGACCACAACAGCCAATTAGAGACAAGCGTACAAGGAGACAGAGAGGGAGGCGAAGCAGCGATGATAAAAACATTGAGGCTAATATACTACTGACAGATATTAATATTAATAACAGTTAAAGCTTTTTTTTTTTGTTTTTTCACATCAAAGCACCACGTCAGTCTCCATTTTGTTTGTATTTGCTTCCTCGTGTGTTCTCAGGGGTGGTGTATTGCTTCCTATGGCACCATAACCTTAATATAATAATCTACATACAGGTCTGATTTCTGACCATTAAAACAACCAGACATTTGATCATTCTCCATTCAAACTCTTCTTAAGAGGATCTTCTGATGATAAGTCATGCTAACTTTGCAGTTGCCACCTCCTGTCCGACTCAAAACAAGCAGCACGAGCCTCCAGGAGATGTTCAAATAAACGTCCAGACAATACAGACAATTCTGTGACACAAGTCTGACTTGACTTCACGTCTACAGCTCTGATGAATGCCACTGCAGCTGTCACTGTTCTCTTGGCTTGTAGTGTATTTGGACATTTTTCTTTCAAAGCTGATGTTTTTACATTGGTGAGGTAAAAGTATAGAACTGATAATAAAATATTCAAGGAATGCAAGGTCTGTCTGAGACTGTTTTTTACTATTATTATTATCTTCAGTTATTTTACCAGGTCAGAAGTCTTTGCTTTTAAGCCCCAACTCAGTCCAATGCACCTATTCTTTTTATTTATTGCTATTTGCACAATCCTCCCAGATTGTACTTGAAGCAGTTCGCATGTGAAAGTCTTTACAGATCTGTCCCACAATGTGCTGATCACACCCAACAGTCTCAGTAAGGCTGCGAGAAGCTTTGCCAGCGAAGTAATGGGCAATTGTTCTCCCCAACACATCATCTCACTGCTCCACTTATTAGCAATGTGTGTTACATCATAAACGTGTTGACAAATGAGTGTGAGAACTTCCAGCAGTAAATCCACCCTGTATTTTTCTTTACTCTTTTAATCTTTTCTTAATTCCCTGTATGTATGTAGTGCGGCTTATAGAGGGCCCGCGTGGCATTCTAATGATGCAGCTAATGAACGCATAGATCATGGCAATTCCTCTGGTATCTCAATATGTGCTTCCCATTAACTCTCCGTCTCTGTCTGTTCTGCCTCTGCAGCATCTCTTCTGAAAGGCCTGAAGCATGCCAACATCGTGCTCCTCCATGACATCATCCACACCAAGGAAACCCTGACTCTGGTCTTCGAATATGTGGTGAGGCTGCACACCGCCATGCTGAGATCACCCACTTGGACCCTTTATGGGCGGACCGTAGAGCTCTGAAATTAGGTTGAGAATCTGTTTTTAGTGTTTGTTCAAAAGGAAAAGAAACCACAGGTTTAAAAGAGAGCAGGGGTCAGCGTTCGTCTGAGCGTCTTTTGTTTGATTGATTTGACCTCAGTGTCTGCTCGCTGACTTGAGTTTCAGTTTTTAATACTCTGCCCACAGAAACATGAGCTGTGGATATTTTGATTGGCATGCTCTTGTTTATAGGGCACTTGAAGAATGTTAAAGCAGCCCGGGCTTTTTCCACTCTTTGCTCGGTGCCATAGGATGGCAGCCAGAAGCATCAGAGGCTGGTCTGTCTGCGCCCAGAGCAGGGAGCCAGGCGGCCATTTTATTGGAAGGTCACTGTTTTAGTGCGTTTCCGCAACTGTCCAGTCAAGTCCCATGGACACAAATGACAGCGAAGGATTTTCTATTGATGTATTTATGTAACTTTGTTAGGCAGCTGAACTGATCTTGCCAGGCTTCATGGTATGAGCTTGTGTCATGGATGTTTTATAGAATTGGATACCAGACCCAAAGATGGTGCCCGTTCAATCTAATTAGCATTGCTCACCTGGCAAACACACCAAAAGAGTGTCCGGGTTTACCTCCTGGTTATATGGCTCACTGAATATACTCAGTAGTTTTTCTATCACTGGCCCCGCCCCAAAGGCTATGGACTTGAAATTGTGATCATCACAGATTTTTAAATTGTTTTTCTCAGCCTGAGTTTACAAATATGCAACATCTGTTAATAAAAAATATATATCAGAACTGGAGAGTATTTCTTTACTGAAAGAGCAAAGAATGCTTTTCTTGATGGAAAACGTTTTCACTTTTCTCCTGTCTGGCTGAGTTTGTTACGGACAGGAACCATATAGCCATATGTTATATGGTTCATTGATCTGATTGGTTGAAGTTCACCCCTGATAGACAGATGCCCTTTCCAACAACAACAGTTTCCAACAACAACTTCCCAGATGGTTCTATGTAACAAACTTTCTGGCAGTCAGGTTAATACTTATGGTTAGTGATGTACTTTGCCTGTCTGCAAGGTCAGCACTGGCACTAATTGATGTCCATTATAAGGAGATCAGATATTTAAAACTATTTCATTTTGGGCTCTGGGTCTGGCAGCTCATTGTCTCCTCTATTAACCGAGTGGCTTCCAGAACCCAACTGATATATCCTTGAAAACAAATTTCAGCCCTGTTGGAATTGATGCAAGATTTAGATTTGACACAGCACTAATAAAACGCAGTCCTTATGTCATGTATTTATGTTAAAAACAAATCGATCACCAATCACCGCAGCTCCCGTTGGTCTAAGCACTACGTATATCATTAGCTAAGTAAACTAATAACCAACAGTCTAAGAGCTTAAAATCCTGCATCTTCAGTCATCTCCACCAGTCATGTGAGCCTTGTCACTCTGGACATATGTCCAGAGTCTTACCGAAGCTTCCATTTGGACGACATCACAATCCCTGCATTCATTTTTATCTATAGTCTGTCACTAGAAACTAGTCCACAGTGTTCTGGCAAGTGAAAAGCAGCATGAAAAAGCAGCTCCACTTTTTTCCAAATGTCGCAATCCCTTCAAAGTGCCATTGTTGTGGAAACTGCATGTTAACCTTTCCTTTAGTTTTTCTCTTGAAATGAAGAGAGTCTCTCCAAATTCTGTCCAAACCGCTGGAAGTCCAAACAATAATGTTGAATGATTGTTCAGCCCTTCAGGGCAGAAAAATCTAATCAGGACGTCTTTCCTAGTTAATACTGTTCAGCTCAGCTCCCACATAGTAAATATTGTACTATTAGAAAAAAAATTCACCTCAGCCCTCAAACTGAAACTACAATCTTCAGAACAGTCCAAATCCTCTGCAAACACTTTGCAGATGTACCGTCTGACAACTCTGATGGTCACATTGATATTCAGGTCAATGTTGGATCTTAAAATGCTGAACAAGGCCAAATCTCTCAAGCAGAACACGCTTACTCAGCTTTCCATCACTTGTGCATTTAATGAGACTGAAAACAGCACGCTGCCCCCTGTTGGTGCAAGAGAACACATGTCAGTGTGTTCAGCTTTTGAAGGATGTGTGGTGAGAGGTGAATGAAGCTCAGCAGGTCATGTTTGAATAAAGAATGAGAGCAGAGATCAGTTTGGCTTTGGAGTTTAAACACAGAAGTCAGTTAACTCTCCACTTAAGTCCTCACTGGTCAATCACACATTTGAATTAATGATCAATTGTGATGCAACACAGTCCTTTAAATATGATATATGAATCTTAACTGGTGGCTAATGGTTGTTTATCTGAATGAAATGTTAAATTCCAGGCCATGCCGACATGTTGGTTTTTGTGTTGAGCCATCATCCCGTGTTCTGTTTTACATACAGAGAGCTTTTTTCAGCCATAAAAATCAGTTCATTGTCCTCTTTTCAAAGCCTAATGATGATTGACAGGTAGAGGGTGACATGCATAGAGAGAGGGGGATACGACTGAGGGGGGTGGAGGAAACAATGAAATGCGTTACTGAGAGATGGAGCAGGAAGTGTGAGATGGACAGGCATGTCCATGTTGCAGCATTTTGTATGAATTATTCAGAAGTGAAGCTCTGCTGGTGTGGGCAGTGGTGGGAGATTGTTGAGATTGTAAATATTAGTGTGATTTCCGAGCCGCTGCATCCTCCATCCTCGATGTGCTAACAAAACACAGAGGTGAAGGGCAGGCCGGCGTGACACCGCATGTCATATGAGTCAGTCCATGTTGGCTCTCGGATAGAGAAGACATCGACTGGGCTTTAAAACAAATCACCTCACGTCTCGCACGGTACACACTGATAGAACATAGACCAGGTTTCTTCATGTCAGGAAGGACATGAAGAAACCAAAGAGTGGTTTATTTTTGTGTTTGTGAATATCTCACCACTAACACTTAGAGAGGCCCAATTATGGACTATTGACATCCAACCAATGACGTCCTACTCTTATCCATAACTTAGGTAGCACTTGCATTAAGTCCACATCTATAATGCATTATGGGGGCATTCCTAATGAAATATAATGCTTTATGGCTACACTATGGCTACTTTTTACAATTATGGATGTGACTTATAATGAAATTGTTGCTCTTGACTAGTTATAAACTAGAGGTTGACTGACGAGTCAATGATGACTTCAACAATCGACTGTATTAAGAAGCCATAGTGTGCTATAACAGTCCATGCAGTGTTATAAGTAGGGTTGCAAAAAGTTGGAAACTTTCCATGGGAATTAACAGGAATTTATGTGAATAAACAGGAGTAAACCAGGAATTTACAAAGTGAAATATTGACCCTTAACAGGGAACTTAAATATAGTTGGGGAAAATATATTTTAGCATAATCTTGACCAAAAAAAAAAAAAAAGAATTCAGAAAAAAAATATTTCATGCAAGTACATACACACTCAATCACATACACATAGCATACTGCTTACTGCAGGTCTACGCCTACCTGCACAGGTGATTTCTGTACCTGGACCACACTTTAGAGCCCAGAGCACACAGAGACTATTGAAGCCACACATTTAAGCTTGTGTACTACATAATATTGTTCAATAAAATAATTCAAACTTGAAGTAGTACTACTACTTACTTTATCTACTTGCAAATAAATCTGTTGAAATGTTTTTGTTTTGCATGTCTGCTTATGACAAATCAAAATGTTTATGTTTATGTTTGGATATGATAGTTGGTTTAAATTATCCCCAATTTACAGTCCATTCCCATAAATTTCCATAAGTCCCATGGAGTTTCTGATTTGGAATATTTCCAAAATTCCACAGCTTAACTTGCCATGGAAAGTTTTCAGAAATGTATTCCCTTTGCAACCCTAGTTAGTTCAAGTTCATCATTATATGTACTAAGTAAAGTGAAGTACATTTTGATATATCTATAATTCATTGTATGTAAAGTGTATTTTCATTTCTGGATGTGTTGTTCATAGAAAAAGACTTCCTCATGTCGTCATATTAACACAGTACTCTTTTGCTGCTTTGCTTTCAGCACACAGACCTGTGTCAGTACATGGACAGACACCCAGGGGGTCTCCATCCAGACAATGTGAAGGTACAGTATGTTTGGTCATGCTGGTCACAAAACAGTACACACTACAAGGGTGTGGGTGAAAAACAGAAGAGGTTTTCTTAGGTGGACGACATAACAAGGAACATGCAGCAGTGTGACCTTGGAGTGGAGTTGCATTGTAATGTTTTAGTATCTGAGGTTTGGACTCCCTGTGGGGTCACAAGATAAAGCTGCAGGACTGCACAATGATTAGTTATAAAAAGAAAATATAAAAATCTGCTGCACAGCCATAAACCCAAAAGTTTGGGAGCCACTGGTCTATAAGTCATTAGAGGTTTAGTGTGTTCAGATTTTAATTCTTACTGGCTATGTGCAACACAGTCTTTTATCAGTCCACAGATGAGATGCAGTTAAACCAGACGCTGCCTGGAAAAATTTAACAGCGTGGTGTGGTGAAAAGTAAGCAAGACAGAAACTAATGAAGGCAGTATTATAGCATAAATGGTGGCTAGCTTGCTAACAACTGTATTTCCTTTTTCTCTTTTATTTTAAGGAGGTGTATGTTTTTATTAGGTAGCAATAGTGGAGAGGAAACAGGAAACGAGGGAGAGAAATGCACCAAAGGTCCTCAGCTGGCGTTAAAAAAGGCGTGATTAATGATTAACATGTTAATCCATAAGCCATGGGGCACCTCATATACACCCTCTATACATCAAACACTAGCAGCATCCTTCCTTCTGTGTTGCCTGTGTTGTTTCAACATACACTTCTATAAACTAGATTATGAAGAAACAATATTTCAATCAGATTGAACCTGAAGAGAAGAAATTTAAATGTTCCTCATAGAAAAGAATGGGGAGTGAAATCTCTTAGTTTAGGTATGTGCTGACACAAAGACCAGCAGCGGTATGTGCCAAGCCAGCAATAATGTGCCTGAAAAAGAGGGGCTAATTAAAACTAAAAATAGCTGTTAATATTGTGGATGTCATCAGAGTTGTCAACAGAACTTTATCCGTCAAATTATACCTATATATCATATACTATATATCATATTATATCATATCTTGTGTATCTTTGTGTGTCTGTATTATACTTATTATTATTATTATTATTATTATTATTATTATTATTATTATTACCATCATCTTATCTACCTATTTATCTTCTTTTTTCTTTTTAAGTGTCCTTGTCCTATTCTGTGTTTTTTATTTTTGTTTTTATTTGTATTTTATTCTATTGTATTTTATTGTATTCAAATACCGGATGACCTAATTACCCTTCAGGGATGAATAAAGCTATCTCTCTCTCTATATTTCAGTTTCAACGCTCAGATGCACTGGCTTACAGATCATAATCATGTTTACCTTCAGTTGCTCCGTCAAGTGAGAACAAATGAACGTGTCCACCACAATCAGGCTTATTTGAAGGGATAGTTTGGATGGGGGTTGCATGATGTACTACTTATCCATAGTCAGTGTGTCAGTGTGTACAGTAAATGACGGTCAGTATGCTACCAGTTTGGAGAAAGTCATGGCATGGAAGTAGAGCAAAGCCCTGCTGTGCACAGAGTCAGCAGAAAAACAGGTTTGGGCCACATAAAAATAATGTGTGTTGAAGTGTACACTGTAGTGAGCTGATTCTCATGGCTTTACCTGATTGACAGACCACTTACCTTGCACCTTGCGTTACACTTCCTCAACTATAGAACTTCCTTGTACCTCATGCAACCCCACTTCCAAAAACCTGAACTATTCCTTTAACCAATCACACTTTGTTAGGGTTTCTCATTTAACAAGCATAAATGAGAGATATCTCATTAATTATGCCAAGTATATTGCATTAATGCAGCAGGACTGGAAGAAAAGTGAAAGCACTATCCAGTTGGAAATGTGCCTTTCCAGTCAGCTCTACATACTGAACATTCTTTTGATCCTTGCTCCTAAACTAGGAGATTATTTCACCGAGTTTTTTGTATTTTGGGATTTTCTCCAATTTAACATGAGTAACTGATCATTTCATACAGGAACACGTGTTTTCTTTTCTCATATAATATCAGTATAACATGACAGGGTCTGTGTATCCTGTCCAGAGAGGAGGTCTGGTTTTCAGGTTGAACTGTGTCATTAATGAACACAGCAACAGTCTGCTTATTTCCAACATTAACCAGACTTTTCTTTTTTTTTTTTTTTTCAGTCAAAGTAGGCCGCTCATGAAAACATGTCTGAAGATTATAATACAACACATCTGACGCCAATTATCAAGGTTTGGCTTCATAACGATTAAACTCTTAGTAACCTAGATTTAAACCTGACCTAAACCTGAATTAAATAGTTTGAGCTGCTTTACATCAACCTCAACTACAGTTCAAACCATAACATTTTTTATTAGCGTGCTGTTAATATTATCCTGACACTCTAAGCCTAATGACTGACCCTGACACAATGTGGGACACTGGGAGTCCGCTCTGTTCCTCTCCTCTCTCACAGTGAACACTCACTCAGTGATGTTTGTCCTGCTTTGATAACGCAGACAAACAGGTAGAAACAAAAGATGATGGAGTGAATGAGGCCATGTGGTGCTGGTGTTGGTGTTGGCGGGGGTGCTGGGATGTTCCAGCATGCAGGAAGGTGACAGTTCAGACTACATGTGTTATGTAACACCGCTCGTACCTTTGCCGCTGAAGATTTACATAAGTAATATGTGTTTTTTCTGCTCTTTTTCCTGCTGACAGCAGCCTCATTGAGATTCACATGAATAATTTAGGATTATTCTGAGAGAGCAGAGTGAGGTGTTGCTTGGCTCCCGCTGACTGTGTTACTTACTGGTGAGATGCCTGAGTTGTGATTTCGAATCTGTTGATGGGGCCTGTGGCTTTGTTCCTGTGCAGTCATGTAATGGAGGTGCACTGGAACTACAATGGTTGTAATAATCCATCACAAAGAGCAGAGCCTCTCCATTCTTTAGGTATTGTTTAGTAAGGGAGTTAAAGATTGGAGCTTTTAGTCATCTCTATCGCTGTCACCTCCCAAATGTGCGTTGAGCTGTATCCTATTTAAAATGTAGATTAACGTACCGCCTAATGGAAATGACATCACAGACTATGCTTAGCTGAATTGCTCAGTTTCTCAGTACGGTCTTTATCAGATCAGTTATTATCCACGTAGCACGTGAAGTGGGTGAGAAGATGAGCAAAGGCAGCAGAGTGTTTGCAGGTTTTGTTCTACGTTTTTACACTGCTCACCTGCGATTCAAATACTTTTAATAGCAGCTGAAGTTATGAGCAGTGCTGTTCGTGACTGTAATAAGTCTGGTGATGTCCTATATTCTACTTATGGTCAGCTAATGTCCTAAAAAGACCAAAACCAACATTAAATTTTATTTACATACAACATGGCTAATCTGTATCCAAAGCCTGCAGCACAAACCCTCGGGCGGACTCAAATTGGGGACAGTGTATCTCTTGGGCAACACTCATGGCGCCTTGGAGACGACTGTTAAACATCACACAAGAATTTACACAGCATACTGGAATTATTCCTTAAAAAACAGCTGCAACATGTGTGTAGCTTTCCTGTGTCAGTCTTGTCAGGTTTGATACCTCTGTGCCTCTACAGAGACCAAAACCTGTTTCCACTGACTGAATGTAAACCTGCTCTAAAGCTGGAGACACTGCAGTGCAAAGTGATGGGTGGAAGGGAAATAGTCCCAACACATAAATTACAGAAATACAGATAAAGGATGTTGAGCTGGGCTAGCTTTTGGCTCCTGCCTCCAGTTTTTATGCTATGCTAAGATGAGCTAATCACATCCTGAGTCCATCTCTCTACTTAACACACGGACATGAGATTGAGATCGATCTTCTCATCTCATCTCAGATAGAACGTGAATACAGCGTGTGCTTTTCATTTGAAATGCATGTGTCATCAGCGCTGAGGATGTGATCAGGTGTCACAGTGAAAGAACAGAGCTGATTGGTGTTTTATGGCTGACTGTGAAGTGTAGCCGCTTAACCGTCCTCCTATTTACTAATCAGCAACATAAAAGCTATTAGTGCCTCCACTGGTGCTAGATCAAATTAACATTCAGAGACACACTCAGAGGCTCACTGCTAATGTAATTACTGGTCAAGAACCAGAGAGTGTGTGTGTGTGTGTGTGTGTGTGTGTGTGTGTGTGTGTGTTTCTGCAGTTTAATATTGGAAACGTACTGAAGTTTCTGTTTGAACACGATGATATCTGGTGAAAATCTATCAGAAACCGTCTTGTTGTGCAGCATCATTAACTTTTCTGTACAGTACTTGACTGCAGCTTGTGAGCAGAGCTGTAATTGAACACAGTTGAGTATGACCTCATCCAGACTGCCGCTCAAGTGCTCTTCTTATTAGATTATATGCAGTCAGCTGAAGGGCCGTGTCCCAGTGACATCTCCATCAGTAGGAAACTGACACCCACGGACCATGTCTACAAGCCAAATAACAGCCAGCATTTGCTTTTACAAATCACATTAAGCTGCTGATAGCACGTTAGTTATCAGTGTCATGTCACTATCGAGGACGGATCATCACAGCAGCATCTGACACAAAAAAGTTCAGCATCGTTTCCATGTGCTTCCTGAAAAGAGTAACTAAGAGTTCTAGTTAGAGGGATCACAGAGACATACTACAGATCTGAGACTTATTTAATGTAGGTAGGTATCTGTATTGAGTTTCTGAGCAGTTGTTGAGTGTTCCATTTAAACACAATGTTCCCTGCAGACTTTATTTTGTACACTCAGCAAAAATATAACACTTTTGTTCTGCTTCCATTTTTCACGAGTTGAAGTGAATAAACCTGTGCATGCAAAAGGTTTATTCATCTCAAATGTATTCTCCTTTGCAAAGATTATGATTAAACAATGATCATCACACAGATGTGTCTTGGACTGGTCACGATAAAAAGTCACTAAAATGTGCAGTTTGATCTTGAAGAAAAGCATTTATTAGACACTGAACTATAGCTGTGTCACATCAACAGGATGGAAAAAGTCATGACCCACCCTCCTCTGCCTCTGATTGACTAGTTGTCTTTGTTGAAATATTAGAGAAAGCCAATCAGAGCGTCTTGATATGCCACACCTGTCAGGTAGATGGAATATTTCTGAGAGAAACAAGCTTTGTGAGCATACCAAAGAATGAGATCTTTTACTCTGAGAGCAAGAGCAGTGTTGTGACCTGCGGTGCATTGACTGGAATACACTCTTGATTGGGCGAGCAATTAGTGGATCAATTGAACCCCGCCTCTGTTTTCCCTTTAATTAGTCCAAAGTAATGAAGATCTGCTCTCTCTCTCTCTGTCCACACTCGGTCAATGTATTGAGTAGTTACATTTTGGTACAGTGAACTTTATCTGCCGTTACCGAGCTGTTGCTTTAGCAAAACTTACATTTTCAATAAATGTACACTACTGCAAGTGACTTCTTCTTCTTAAATTATGAAACATTACGTACATTAGCAGGTGTTTGCATATGGTACTGGAAACACAGCAGTCTGTACGGTCCTTCATCAATATCATTTAGGCTGTTTAAACATTGAGAGTTACAGAATGTGTTTGATTAATGGTATAGGAAAACTAAAAATACTTCCGTGTACTGTATATTCATTTTCCTCCTGGCGTTTCTGTTGTCTCAGCATTATTCTTGTGAAACCTAGTTTTCACTTTTTGGGGCTGCAACAATTATTCAAATGAAACAACTTCAGAAGTTTAGAGAACATTGCATGTATGGTGAAATAGATCACAGCCCATTGATACATAATGTAACGTGATGAAGGAGAAATAAGTAGACTGCTTTATTTTAAGGTGCTCATGAATAAAAAGATTAAGAATCTCTGCTCTGACACTTAAAACAATATCATCTGCTGTTTGTCCATCCGCCTGAGGGGAAACATCGCGACTTCCAAAGCAGGCTGTAATGGAATGTGTCTGAGGTTACTCTGCTGTTCAGCAGTTTGCTGGCTGCAGTGCATCATCCTGGTGTTATACTCAGAAATTCCTGACTTTATGAGTTGCGTTGTGCCTGCAGTTCTCTCCTTGGCTTTTACGGGAATTAGCACTCTTGAAGAAACACAGCAAAAGTCTGAGGAAGAAGCGCCGTATTTAGTTAGACTGCTCTTTAGTTTCATGGTGGTTGTTGGAATCCGTGTTAAGGCTTACAGAGGAACATGTTTTGGGGGTGTGTTTGTTTGACAGACAGATCTCTCATCCTATCGCAGTCAGCTGAGGTGGTTATGCCTCTCGTCCTCACTCCATCGAGCCTCGTCTTATACCAAATATAGATTCTGTGGCTTCACTGAGTACCAGTACAAATTCAGACTTCAAAACATGTGTATAGAAACATTTGAGTGACATCAAAGACACTTTATGGACTGTGCAGTGGTGTTTCAGTAGTCCTATATTTACACACGAGGCCCTGCAGTACAACACAGCTGCCCATTAAAACACAAGCCAAAGACAATTCTGGGCATATCTGGAGCTTTATGGTCCTCCGAGGCCGGTGCCACAGCGCAGGTTGATGCTGTCTCTTGATTCAGCCCATTAAGGACAACACTGTACAGATGCTTAGTGGAAAAGATTAGGGCTCTTTCCGTGCCTGCTGGCAGATGGTGGTGCCTTTTCACTCCATTTAACACTGCTGCGTTTTAGCTCTTCCTCAATGATTTCACCACTTTTACTCATTTCAGCAAAACACTGTTTTGGAGATTCATCACTGGATTCAAAGGTTTGTGTTTGGTGTCCTTGACAGTGCTGAATTCCTCCACCATGATGGTCTGATTTGAGCTCATATAACATAGACAATTTATATTTCACCAGGCCAACATGGATGACGGTATCAGTTTATCTGTTGATCGGTCTCACAGTTTGTCAGTCAGTTGTTCACGAAGTCCTCACGTCGTCAAGTCCTCACCAGGAGAATGAAAGCCTTGTTTTTTTTGTTGAAATTCTTAAAAAGGACTTTTTGCTTACCAGATAAGGACCTCTTGTGGCTTTGCAGTTATTTCAGCGAAGCAAAGGCAGACTGCAATCTTTCCCTAACCTTAGCCAAACAGTTTTTCCAAGTGCTCCACCACTTTGTGCCAGACTGAAATATCTGCAGCAGGGTCAGCAGTTATGTTCAACCTGTTTTTTTTACCATTGTTCACTGGTGGGGGCAGGCGCTGTGGAGAGGCAGGTCTGTATGCTGTTGTTTGTTTGTGTATTTTATTTTTCAGTATTTGATTTCCCTTCAGAATCAAACATATTTTATTCTTACATATTCATTATTCATTCATTTTAACGCAGCATATGTCAGTGCTCGTTAGGCATATAATGACTCGTATATATTTTATGTTGCATTATAAGACTGAGCATGTCATCCACACATGACCTGCTTCATCTATGGTTGAAGTAGGTCGACTGTTGGAGCATGTCATCAGCATATCATGTCTGTTGGACTGTCATCTATTTGTTTGAGAGGCACAAATCATTCATCATGAGGTGAGGTTATATTGTCAAATATGATTACAAGGTCATATTTATCAGGACGTACATGAGCCTTGTATGAACATCGTTTACAGTATGCAGAGGTTTAGATGAAAACTATAAAAAGGAAAACAAAGCTGATAACAGACAGCGATGCTACAAACATATGATGATCTTCAGAATATGATGCATTACTGTAGATTAAACTAGCCAACAGGATATAAAGTAGTTAAAATATCTACAGCAGCAAAATGCAACTTACACATTAAAGATCCAGTGTGTCAGGTTTAGTTACAGAATATAATATTCATAACTCTGTTTTCATTAGAGTATAATCACCTGAAAGTCAGAATTGTTTTGATTTTGTTACCTAATAAGACTTTTATCTACAGTAAGAGTCATGTTTAACCACCACATTTCTACAGTCGCTCAGAAGGGACAAACTAACACTAGTTTTAGATTTCACCTTTTTAGCACCTGTTACCACTACTGCAGTAGGTGAGGTGAGGGTGTTGTAATCAGTAACTACACTGTAAGATGCCTCAAATCCTACACACTGGTCCTTGAATGCAGCAGTAAAACTAATCCAAAAACATCATGAATAATAGTGAAACACTGATATGGATCATTTTACTGCACAAAGAGTACTTTGAGTTTTCATAATTTAAGTATATTTACATTTTAGACTTCAGAGAGGTTTTTAATATTTTGACTTCAGTATTTACACAGTCAGGTATTAATATTTTTACTTAAATAAAGGCTCTTTTAGCACTGTACACAAGAAATATCACAATCTGTATACCATGTTACGTTTACTGACGTTTGTGTTTCTCTGTGGATATTTAGGTTACTGATAAGATTCTAACAATTGAAACACAAAACAACATACAATAAAAAATCATAATGATAATAAGTACTGTCAGTACGTTCCCCTTTCTGTTTTGCTGTTAGTAAGACCAAGACTTCTGTTTTATTTTGTCCCAAATGAGTCAGTCCTCCTGCCTGAGTATGTTGAAGCTTGTTAGTTTATTGTGTGTTCCACATTAACATGACATTAACGCACCGTGTCTCTACTCTCCTCTTGTGATCTGTTGCTGTTTTTGTCCTCGTGAAAACTATATGAACCCCAGTGTGCCGCTGTCACTTTGAAATACTGCCTTATGCTTCGCTGCACATTGAATATCAGACCAAAGAGCCAAATTCCGATCCATTCTCTAGACAGATAACACGCAGCCGATCCAATCCACACATTTTATTTATTTATTTATTTATTTATTTTCATAATGCTTATCTTGATGGAGAGTTGTGCTCGCCTTGGGTACGATGGCAATAAGTATTTCATCATTAGAGAAATGGCAGCGTGTTTATTGGTGTGCTGGTGATGGATTGTTGTTGAGGCAGTAGGGTGGCTCCTCAGGTGATAGATTATGATAATGAATGATTTAACTACGATCACACGGTTTGTTTCTCCTGCAGTTATGAACTAATAATGCATCATGATTAAACGGAGACTCTGTCACACACACACACTGGAGAGTCTGCAGGGCATTTTCTCTTCAGTGAAAGAACCATACATTGTGATCGACGATGTATATTACCAGCTAGTTGTTTTACTCATGTGAGTGTGTTTTAGACTTCAGGTGAGCAGGGTTCTTTTGTCCTGTAGATGATGGTCGGTGAAGAATGGCCATTGGAGTATTTCCAACAATTAGACGGACATTGAATTATCCTGGAGAGTCCAAACAACGAGACGCTGCACTGAAAAAATTATAAAGTACAAAAAGTCAAAAGTACAAGACTGTATACTACTTAAGTTTGGGAGGGAAGCCAAGTCCCAGAGCGCACTGCAGTAGGAAACATCCAATCGCTGAGCTTAAATATCTGTTGCTCTGCAGCTAATGACAGGGTGAAGTTAGACATTAATGGGCTACTGCGCTGATTTGAACATGAGTTTGCTCTTCATGAGGTTACTAATCAGCCTGTGGAAAGCGTTGAGGGGATCTGAATGTGCCCTGTCGAGGCTGTCACCACAGAAAACCTGCGATACGAGAAATGTTTTCCTGTGTCTTCTCCATAGCAACAGTGAATTGTATTCACGGGTATTGTAGTATTTACAGACCTTAGAAGCTAAATGAACCTATAGCCTGGACATGACCCTGTAGTGTTGATGTGTTTCTTTGTTGAGGAACATTCAGGGTATTATTAAAATGCCACGATTTCTGCAGTGATATTTCAGTTGTGAAACGCGATATATCTGTAATATATGTAAAAGATTACACATAGTCAAGCTCTCCCGAAAGATACATCCATGAGACCCCAAAGTACCCACTGCATGTCACAACACTTCCCCCAAACAAACCTTATGCTGTATGTGTGTTATATAAAGTCTTAATGATATAGTATAACACGTTTCTTTCTTTCCACCACACACTTTATATTAATCTGACCTCTACCCCTGGACCTTTATCATTATATTATCAAACACATCATAACTGCTTCCTGTTACTGTCTGTATATCTGTCCATTATGTTGATAGTATTTGTCTTCTCTATTACTTTTTGTTCTCTCTGTCTTTTGTCACACTTTTGCAGTAATAACTGTGCTGTGTTGTTGTCGTCAGTCGCCCCAACAGCACCTTTTTACTTTAAGCCCATCTATTAGCATTTACAGGTAGTACAAACCTGAGATGAATGATTCATACCACACTATTATGTGTTTGAAACAGCTATAAGGACATTTTAAGTCTTTATTGCTGAACAGTAGTAGTAACTTGTTGGCAAATATAACTTTTCATATGAAGATATATCTTTTATGATTCTAACATTTTTTTTTACTATATTGTCATTCATTATCTGTTCATGCAGGCAGCCTTGTCTAACAAAACCTATTTCAGCATAAAACTGATTCTTTTAGACTGAATGACCGCCGTGATGCTGTTGATGATAAAAGTGATGTTGTTGCTTCGCTATAGTTTATTTTTCCGTTTTTCCACTGTCACATTATCTGCTGGTGGATTTTGTTGTCTCTTTATTTTCAGCCTTTTTTGCCCGCCTCTCTCCTGTCTTTACTTTCCAGCTCTCTCTCTCTCTCGTCTCGTGGTTAATTGGTGCGGTCACACCTTAAACTGCAGGGTTCCTTTCAGTACATTTACCCAGATGGACAGATGGACTTCTCTTAGTCACTTATCATAGTTGGATGAGCTCTGTCTGGCAAGCAGATGTCTGTCAACAAGCCAAATGTTCGCCACTGATCACGCTGAGCCTGTTTGACTTGTAAGAAGAATGGTGACGTATGCCTCCTTTTCCTTTGAAGTGTGCAGGAGTAGAAATGTGGCCAATTATTGACTGGATCTACATAATTTAAGTTGAAAACTAGCCATTTTGAAGGCAGCATACAGTATTACTATTGTCTGTCTGAATAACCTCCACTTCACTTTTCCTCGAATATCAAAATGCAAATGGGGCCGGGCTGTTTCATTTGAAGCCAAACAGAAAAAAAAGCTACTTTAAAGAATGGTTTGATGTTTGAATTGAAGAGCTGACTGAAGAGAATAAAAGTGTGATTTTTTTCCTTCTTTCTATTACTGTGCACTCACACTAACCAGGCGACGGGCTTTCAGAGGTGTGTTTTGATATACATGAGTAAACACACATTTCCCATGCTAATTTTCTGCACCGCAGTTCATCTCTCACCCGCTGAGTGCAGGAATACTAAACTGTTGACCCGGTGACTCCAGATGCCAGACAGGGCTCGTCCCTGATTGGACTCCACGGTGCTTCAATCAGCTTAATTGGCCGAGACTATAGTATCAGTGAGAGGAGAGAAATGAGAGGGGAATGCTGGAATTGGAATCAAATTGAAGGCTGGATCGCGCACGCCTCATTATTCGTTGATTGACATGTCTGCAGGGGGGGGGCTGCAGAACTGCTACATCTCAGAGGGAAAACAAAACAAGTTTAATGTAGCTCTGACTTCAGGAACATATTAGGATTTTGGATTTTTTATTTTTGAAAGCTCATACAGACAGCAGAGGATACACTTTATGCAGTATGAATATTAAAAACTATGTTTGGTTTGTGAGCTCCGTAGGCATGTTGGGGGGCTGTGTTTAATTTCAGTAGTAAGATAATTGGCTGTAAAAATGTAAAATTTAAATGTGTTTAATCTTTATTCATATGACGCATCAGCAAAAGTGCATTCATGCATTTTCATGAGTGTTTTTTTTTTTTTTATGAATGAATTTGCTAGTTGCTGTTTTTGTCAGTGAAGTCCTGCAGGCTTCAGGGCTGCTGCTTTTAAAATACTTTAATGGTTTTAAACAAATGACTGTCATTGATCTGCAGTTTTGTTTGAAAGTTCAACAAAGAGAAAAAGTGAAACTGGAACATTGTTTTATTTTAAAAAGTTGATTCAACACCAAGTATAAGTCGAAATCATGCAAAACATGTTTGTCAGTGCCCTTAAATGAACACCGTATCCACAATCCCAAAACCGCCTCAGCTTAAACATTACCAGCTCAACAGACTTAAGAATGGACAGGGTGTAGACATGTTGAGACAACAGTGATTACTCCTACTGAGCTGTTAAAGTGTGTGATGCCCTATGTGGCATCCTGAGTGTGTCCCTTCCTCCTCCTCTTCTCTGGGTGTGGTTTCTCTGTTTGCAGGTGTTTTCTATTACGTTACTTTGTATTAGAGTATTTATGCCACTGCAGCCAGGTACTCACTCTCTTCTCTGATCTCTCACCGGCTTTGCCCCGTTCTGGGCTCCTCTGTCCCCAGTCAGGTTGGTTTGGTTTGGTTTGGTTTAGTTTAGTTTAGTTTGATACTTTAGGTTGTCCTTTGCTTTTGTTTCACACTATCAACACTTGCACACTCACACTTCGCACTCATGCACACCCTACACCACTGATACCACTGCTTCTACACACTCCATAACTTCAAATCCTTTGTTTGATTGTTTAATTTGGTCTAATTTGGTTTAATTTGATTTAATAAACAATTGTTTAAACAAATGTACATGGTGTGGACTCCCTTTTTGCCATGACTCTCAGAGCCAGGTCATGACAAGTGACATTAGAATGGGCTGTGAGTAGATATCCTGCTTAAGAGCACTGGTATAATTTCATGGGAAATGTGCTTTAATTTTCTGCACGGCTGCATTATATGTTTTCGGCCACTTGGCCCACTTGAGGCTTGCTACAGAACAAGCTAATCCATTTTAAAATATCTAATTAACAGCACAATTACAGTCTGGTACAAAAAACGTTGCTATAACTAAAGACATTTGCTATAGCTATAATTCCTTTAGCTCTGTTTTTGGTCTCCACCAACTCCTGAGTGAAATATCTGTCTCTCTTGCTGCTAAATGCTCCACTAGCGTTCCAGCTACTCCCTAAATGTGATAGTCTGCTGTTTGGTGCTGTGTAGCTTGTGCACACTTGGTTTATCCTTCACTGAATACAGCTGCCTGCTGCTGGAAACGAGGTTGATGGGAGTGGAGTTGTGGACTGGAAAACCAAAATTAGCCGAGAGAAGTTAAACGCTCTGCGTTCATCACTACAAGTGATCACTTTCACCTTACCTATAGTCATGTGACAGCTTTGAAATGTCACTTCTAGCAGTATGTGTGTATTTATCTTAAATGTGGATGGTAAACTCTTAGCGTTTTTCAGAAATACAGAGAAAAGAAACTCAACAAGAGACTTCATTGACCTCAGCTCTCAACAATCACAAACTGCTGAGCCACAATACTAGAATCCATCATACACTTGCATAAAGGGGTCAATCCATCACAATTCCGATAGTCAATCAATGTTATCTTATCAATATTCCTCAATATTAAACACAACAGGTCAACAACTGTCCTCTGCTTGATGGCACAGATTGGACTTGGCAACGCATTGTTGGTGTTTTTTTTTCAACCCCTCTGGGTCAAAGTTAGCTGATTTGAACTTTTCTTGCTGCGCTGCCTTCCCGTCCCCTGCTGTCAGCACTCCTGTCATGCTCTGTGCGATCGATTCGCTGCCCTTCACACAAAATGGAAAAAGGAGGCAGCGGCCCCGCCCAGCTCTGTATGTTCAGCTCCAGTCTGTCACACCTCCATACATTTCTGCTGTCACCTTCCTCTTTTCTTGCCACTTTCTAAAACACCCCTGTCATACAAAATACACCATTCTGCACCAAGCTAAATTGATAAAATACATCATAAGACACAATTTGTACAGAAGGGGTCATTTTGAAGCAGGAACAGACAGCTTAATTTACTACTTATTTTCACTGTGTGCAGTTAATGCAGCAGTCCCCAGCTGTGAAATCAGATGGGCGTCGTAACGTCTCATCTGTTTGATCGGTGTTCAATAATCCAGCCATGGCTGTGTTCTTGACTGATGGCTCAGTATTGATTCTGGTGTTTACGCCTTTGTGAGAGAGACAGCATTTCATTGAACTATTTGTAAATAACACGTGGGATTCATGCCTGCTCCTTTTCACACTGGAATGAAGTCACAGACCCTACCTTACTGATGGATGGCTTATTTCACACATCTCTGCAGTCAACAGCTGCTCAGGTTTAATGCGCCGCGCTGAGATGTAGATTCAGGCAGAGACTAATGGGAGGATGGTGTTTAAAGGAGTATTGATATTCATGTAATTTATCCAGCGTGATAAAGAAAAATATGCCCTCTTTACCTGCTCTGTCTCCACCATGCTGTTTGTACACAGAGATATGTCATAGTTAAATATACTCCTGTAAAAATAGTTCTTTCTCTTTGTTCACTGTTTTCTAGCTGTTCCTGTTCCAGTTACTGAGAGGCCTGTCCTACATCCACCAGAGGTACATCCTTCACCGCGACCTGAAACCGCAAAACCTGCTCATCAGCGACACTGGAGAGCTCAAACTCGCTGATTTCGGTGAGTATGCCAGACACTGACGCTCGTTTATTTTTGCGTATCTGTTAGATGTAAGAGTGTGTGTGAAATCCATACGTGTAGATAGATGTCAGAGGTGGCAGAGTGATGATTACACAGTTACTGCTTTGATCAGAGTCTACACAAATCTGCACTTATTATTGTCATTATCTATAATTTAAATGAAACTATTAACTAGATCAAAACTGTTTTTGCCTCATTAGCCAATGTTAGCGTAGCTTGTTAGCTGGGCTGCTCAGACTGTGAGCTTAGAACATCGGGGGAGTGTTAGTGTTTGTACCACAGGCGTTTTGGACCACCTGGAAGAGGAGGGCCCGAGACGCAGGTGAATGCTGATGGGGAGTGGAGTCCGTGTCGTGCCAGAACTGGAGCTGGGCATGCGGACAAAGTGGGTAGCCAGGCACAACAGCCTCTAGAGAGATCATATCAGAGGCAAAAAGACATAAGAAACAGTTTAGTATTTTTAGATCTCCTTTTTCTTCCTGTAAAAGTACTTTAACATCTTGAACCCAGGGGTGGCTACATTGATTTATACACTCAAATGTGATTTAGTCTGACTTGCTAACCTCGCCCATCATGTAAAGCTGCAGTGGATAGCTAGCAGAGCTAGGTGAAGGAAGAATCATCCTTGTCCTCCTCTTCCTGATCTAACAATGCAGTGAGGAGGGTACAGGTGAAGATCAAGTTATCTGCAGTTTGTATCACACCATTTTGAGTGATCCAATCACATCTGAAGGATTTTGTTTAAAGCACTCTTGTAACTAACCCGACCCACACCCTCTGTTTTCCTCATAGATCCATCACATGACTTAGGAAAGAGATGCTCTGACTTCCATTTAACTGTGACTTTAATGTCTCTGTATCAATTCAATTCACCACAGCTTGATTTATGCCTGTGAGGGAAAATGTATGCAGCAGCTCCACACACAGATCAACATAAAAACACAGGATAGGAAAGAGAGATAAATAGTTAATAAGAACAAAACTAGAAGCATTCAAGGGTCATTAGCTACTAAACTATGTGTGGAATAAGTACAAATATTTGAATAACACTCCAAAAAGATGCACGCAGTAACAAGGCTGTACAAAAGCACGAAAGACAAAATAAAGGAGGGCTTCATGATCAATCTCACTGGCCAATTTTAAACGTTCAACATTATACAGTTGTATCGTTGCTGTGGATGTGACACCTGTAGTTACTGATGATAGCAGAAATGTGGTTTAACAGACTACTACAGGTCCTAGAACATGGCCTTTAACATGAAGATGAATAATGTTGTTGTCAGGTGGACCAGTGAAGTCTATATGTCATGCAAGTTGTGAAAGAAAGCTAGCTGTGATTGACAGATTACATTAGGTCCAACATGTATGTCTGCCATGTGGCTCAGCATTTATGATCACATTATAAGACTTAGATCGTCTCATAAGACCAAAACATTGCAAGCAGTCTGATCCCAGCATAACGGGATTCTTGGAGAAAGACCTGCCATTTTGGGGGGATTTTCTTCTTTCTTTTTTTGGCCTCAGCCTTGTGGTGTCTTTGGATCGTCTGTAGATCCATCTGTCCAACACTTTGGCCAAGATCACAATATCTTGACAACAGGTTGACCCGTTGACCTTTTCTATCCCAGACTTTTCATCTAGTTCCCGAATCTCTGCAAGACACATCAGAATCAAAGTTACTCAGCACATTCATGCTTTCGTTTAGTTAGTGAGTGTGTGTGGGTGTGTATGTGTTTGTGTGGACGTGTGTGTGTTAGGAACCCCTCCCGAAGTTGCACCATATGGCTTAAATCCATGCTCGGTAAGCAATGCCTACATGGCCTGTCTGGCATCCTGGGGGGGTCAGACAAACAGACAATCCAGCCTTCTTTCCAGCCTGTCCATCCATCCATCCACTCATCCATCTACCCATCCATCCATCCATCCACCCACCCAATCAACCATACATCCATACATTCTTCTATCCAACACCCCTCATTCTTTAACTCACCTCTTTCCTAATTCCTCAAACCCTTCTTTCCATCCACCATCCATCTCCTCCACTCCTCCATCCCTCTGCCCTTACAGATGGGGGGAGGAGGAAGGTGGCAGCTTCATCAATAATGCAAACCTTGTATTAGTGCAGGAACATTACTGCAAGGGAAATGAGAAGGAGAAAATAATGGATAAAATACCAAATGAGCAAGAGTGAAAATGCCTGGCCTATTAGTCTGTCGCTGGAGCTGTGCTCATCGACAAATATGCACAAAACACAGAATCAGCCTTTGCCTGAGGGATGCCAGATGAGGAAGGTGAAGGCTGTTAGAGTGTGTGTGTGTGTGTGTGTGTGATTGTGTGGCCGCCAGGACTCCCTGTGGTCCAGAGCTTGGCAGCAGGAATACTAACGGCCGACAGCTGAGGCCTGTGGCGCTGGTTGGGGTAAATGATAGAGAGATGGAGGCAGAGTGTTAAAGGAGGGGCTGAAACACACAATAAGAGGTGGCAGAACACTCAGCAGGGACGAGGCTGTGTGGCGGTAGGATGGAGGATACAAAGAGGAGTAAATAGAGGATGGCTGTATTGAAAAAAATGTATTGAGGCAGGTTAAGGGTGAGCTGGCAAGTGACAGTAGTGGATTCTGTTAGAATAAATAATGTGATCCACTCAATCCCTGATTTCGTCCCCTCCCTTGGTGCTCGTCAGTGCTTTCGTCTTCGTATTGGTAAACTGATGAATCAGTTTGGTTTCCAACTTTGCGGTTCAGAGTAAGACACTGACACTGACATTGATTGTGGATATTCACGGTGATTCTTAAAGAGAAACTCCAGGAGCGCCCTGGTAACTGATTGTCTCAGCACATGGTGCGTTGGCGCAACTGTGGCCAGTTGGATTCCAGCTGGCGACCTTTGCATGTCGCACCCCCCCCTCTCTCCCCGTTTCCTGTCTGCCTCTTCACCTGTCAGCATTCAATGAAGGCAAAACATGCCAAACAAAAGAAAGAGAAAGTCCAAACTAGGTAATGTATGGAAGAAAGTATTGTGTTAGGGTTTGGGTTAGGGTTGTGACTTCGTGACCACCTGATCTTTAACACTGATCAGGTCAAAAAGGATGGCTGTATTGAAAACACGTATTGAGGTGGGTTAGGGGTGAGCTGGCAAGTGACAGTAGTGGATTCTGTTAGAATTAATAATGTGAACCACTCAGTCCTTGATGATGTTCCCTCTCTTGGTGCTCATCAGTGCTTTCATCTTTGTATTGTTTGCCAAAAACTCAGAGCTGAATTTATAGGAAGCTTTTATTTTTGGCAATCACTTGATCGTTCCTGTCGATAGGAACCGCCACCATCAGCCCAACAGATATCAAAATCAATTGGCAGATTGTCAGTAATGAGCAGGTTAAAATTTTCAAATTGCATTCACGATCTCGAGGAGAAAAACACTTTCTAATGAGCGTATGGACTTGCAATTGGAAGGCTCCAATATTTCAAAATAATCGCTCTGATTTCCCTTCAGCTACAGCGGCCAGAGCTCCGTATCCCTGCTGCTGCTGGTGGTGGAGTTGATCCAGATGCTCCCCTCTGCTCCGCTGCGGGTTTACTCACTTTTTAATGAGCTGCACAAACAATCACCACATAAATGAGATCCCACGTTTCATTTCAAGGACACAACTAATTTAAGCCAACTTCAGCAGCGTGTGTGGGGTGGGTGATAAGTATTGTTTGAGTTTGTGGACCATATTCATTGCATCCCTCCCTCTCTCACACACACATATGGCACCTACAAATAGTTAAGCCACATTAATCACAGTTTTCTAAACTTTCCTCCCTAGTGATTCATCTCTGCTGTGTATGTTTTATTTCTTTTAATGATGTTGGATTTAATCATTCCAACAAGTTTAACACTTCAGAGCTGTAAAGTTTGAGTAGTAATGTGTCATCATGCTTTACATATACCCTTCTGGAAGCACACACACGTAAGTGCTGGCAACAAGCGCACATTGTGTCGTCACACACAAAATGACTTTAGCCTTGAGACAATTTTCTGATGACAGGCCCATATTATAGAAGTGGATGAAACAGCAGATGAGCGTTGCTCATAGCCCGCATACTTTCAGAGCCTCATGAGAGGGTGAATGTGTCCACAGTTGGGGTGAACCTGCTGAAAGGCTGCTTGTGTTTGCATTCGAACACCAAAGCACGGCCACATGCTGTCAGTGTCTATCCCCACCCCACCTGCAGCACAGACTGCGGTCAGTGGCCAGAAACCTTATCTGAGGTTCATTCATAGACAAAATGATCAGCCTAACAGCGATGCGTGTGCGTGTGTGTGTTTGGGACGCAGAACCTGTTTGAGACCATTTGTGAAGTGCGTACATTTTGGGGTTGATCCACCTCTTTGGTCAAGACTGAAATAACACAGCTACGACAGGATGGATTTCCATGACATCTCAAACAAAAACTTCTCGTTCTCAGACGGTGAATCCTAATGACTTTGCTGACTTTTTGTCTAGCGCCACTGTGAGATTGACATTTATGCTTTTGAAATGTCTTGACGACTATCGGATAGATTGCCATGACATTTGGTACAAGACATTCATGTCCCGTTCAGGGTGAAGTGGGATTACTTTAATAATCCTTTGACTTTTCCTCTGGCTTCAGTGGGTCAACATTTCGATTTCTCCAATACGTTGGTTTATGATCAAGTGCTTTGAAAAGAAATAACATTCATCAGCTTAAGCTGTACTTTGTCTTTCGACCTACTTAGAAAATGTTATCATGCTAAGACAGTAACCTGAATAATGAACACGGTGAACATGCTGATGTTACTACGTAGCTTGAAACACAGCCTCACAGGGACACAGTCTGTTTGAAGTGTTTAACGTATTTCAAACACCTGCAGTGACTTTATTGCCGGTCCGACGTGTTGGATTGTGCTGAACTGAACAATAGTTCTGTACCTTTGCTGTCACAGAGTGCAGCTATGGCTAGCTAATGTGTACTGATGTGTGTGTTGGTCTTGCTGTGCTGTGAAGTAACAGCTGCTGGGATAATGATGTGTGAGGAGTGAAGCAATGTGACAATGGAGCTGGAGGAATGTCGCAGGCACCCGGAGCAGACGGTTTGCCTCTCCCCAGTGTACTGTTCCACCCAGCGCCTTGCCACAGCGCAGGGACGGCTGTGCTGCTGAGTACGTGTGTGTGTGTGTGTGTGTGTGTGGGTGTGTGTGTGTGTGTGTGTGTGTGGATTTTTGGGAGGTTGCAGATGGTAGTTTGAAGTGTCTGTGTGTTTTTCAGTCCAAACCTGAGATCTGACTGAAATAAACTGCAAGGTTTAACGCATCAGCAGCAGGGATTGTGTGTGTGTGTGTGTGTGTGTGTGTGTGTGTGTGTGTGTGTGTGTGTGTGTGTGTGTGTGTGTGTGTGTGTGTGTGTGTGTGTGTGTGTGTAGGTAATGACCTGACGGGTTTCATGTAGACGACTATAATGCAGAGCTCATTACAGTCCACTTTGTGTTGGGAAATGAGCTGGGACGATGGCAGGTGGTGTACTGCACACAAACACACAAATACACACACTCATGGACGGACATGAAAAAATGCTGGATCTAAAAGAGGCGCACATTTTCTTTAAACAAAAACACTTTATAACAAAATAATCCAAACAGTCCAGCCCTGCTAATTAAGATGTGAACAGATGATTTCAATAGAAGCCTTGAAAGTCTCAGTGGTACATCTAAGAAACAAAATGCTTGTCATAGTTTGCTGTCAGTGTCCGTCTAACCTCAGCTGATTCACTGAATGACACACAGTTTTGTTTAAACAGCCAAGCAGAGCCACAGTATTTACTGCTCTGGTCTTTCATCCATATTAGATCTGTGTATTTTCAGTTGAGGGAATGCAGCAGAAACAAGCTGTGCAGCCGAGCCCGGCTCAACCGCCATGGCTGTGAAGTGAAACCTATGTGACAGCGCTAAAAACTGCAGTTCCTCAAACAGTCTCCATAAGTCCCCATGTTAAAATGTCCAGCTTCACCGCAGAAATAAACATGTTTACAGCCTGGTACAAAAAACTGTTTTGGTCTCTATAGCTAATTTCCCCGTTCATGACAACTGTACTGAGGGTGAATTTATATACAACTCACCTGTTCAAGTTATATTAAGGATTAAAGTTATGCAGAATTAACAGCGTGGACGCTTTGGTTGACAGGTGGGTGCCATTACAGGTGACTTGTTTGGGCACTCAGATGTCATTTGGTTCACCTCAGGTCCACTGATGATCCACATCTTTGCCGATTTTTAGATTAGCCGGGAGGCTGGACAGCCAATATGGCAGCAGAGATTTTGAGCTTCAAAACGGCTCTTCAGAAACCTGTGGAGGACGTCACTCACACACTGTCCATTCCTTATACTGTCATTGATTCTGCCATTTTTAAAAATATCATTAAAATAAGAAATTATTTGTCAAGCAAATTGACGTATGGACACATACTGCAATAAATAATTCTGATGATTTCACCAAACACATACAGTAGATAGACTAATTAAAGAGGATTGAAGTGTTGAAGCTGCCCACAGCTTTGGTGAAAATCCAGATGTCACTGTGAACTAGCCCTTAAAGTAATTCAACATTTCACTTTATTTGCTGTAGTCCAAAAATATGTCAGGAGGTTTGGAAGAAATACGATCAGAGCATGAAATCCCAGGTTTTACTGTAACTAGGTTACTGCAGTGCATGTGCTGAAACGTATTCTCTGATTTCCTGCTTTAACCTGATTTCTTCCACTTACCTCTGTGCATGAAAACACAGAGAGAGAAAGAGAGTGAAACCTTGAAATCAGAGAAAACAGAAGTCCAGCTTTGAAACAGGGTAGACCAGAGCTGTAGACCTGAGCTGTAATTATGCATCTGCAAAGAGCTGATGCCCAATCTCAGCAACACTATCAATCTTTATCAAATGATAACCTAATGGCTGTGTGTTAAAGGGATAGTTCAGGTTTTTTGAAGTTGGTTTGGGGATTGTATGTGGTACGTCTTGATAGTCAGCAAAGATCAATATTCATTGTGAGTGTACATTTTACTCAGAATATTTTCACAGCACCATCTATCTTCCATATTCCATATAGCATAAGCCCACCTGTGCTGCACACTATAGCAGCTGTTTGGGTCAGAAAATGTTCAAACTGAAATCAAAATGTCATTTTTCTAAAGATTTCAAAGATGGTGCATGCTTGTGTTTTTCTGGCTGTACTGCTGTAATTCTGATTCAAACAGATGGTGAAGCATATTTCACAAACTATATAACTATTCCTTCATATGAGTCCTGTAATATGAGAACACAAGAGGAGGGGACAGGTTACTGTAGCCTGGTCTGACTAAATCACCGATTTTCTCTGTGCTGACTATGAATTTGTGACTACAACAAATATTGCATTTAGCCACGTTTGTCTTGGGGAGCCGTGATGCCTAAAATGAGTCCCTGTGGAAATATTTCCGACAGTATTTTAAATCACTTCTGGCAGCATACAGTAGATCTCTCAATCTGCTGCTTGTTAGCGAGCAGGAGGAGGAGAAGCAGGCAGAAACTACAAACTGCCTTTAAAAATCCAAATTAACTTCAAAAGAACAGTGGGCTGTTTCCCCTGGAGACACAGACTATTTTAGTGCTTCTTCTTTTTCCACGTTCATTCTTCCTTCCTCCTGTTTCCAGCCCTCCTCTCCACACAGGTTTTGTCCATGCAATAGTGATGCATAATTCACCCGTGACCTTCATCTCTGAAGGTACCTGGACAAGATCACAGGTCAACTGGTGAACCAAAACAGATAAGGGTGTGCATGTCTGGATGAAGCCAGGTCTTTGAAATCGTACCCTCCTCTGTAGTTGGGCTCATGTGGTTTTGAGGGGAAAGGTCAGGGGTGGGTGTCTTCCACACCACCATCGTGTTAACGCTGCACAAGGTGACCCAAATTTTCAAACACAGAAACCACCAACCAACCACAATCAGAAGTGCGTCTTCCTGTCAGAGTGGGCTGAAAATGTATCTCCATTATAATTGTTTCTCTACGTACACCACAGTGAGCAAACAGGAAGCAATATAAGAAAATGAAGTTGTAGCACATGAACATGTTGAGCTGAACCATCCTGGTCGCCTCCAAGCTGTCTGTGGGTGGAGAACTGGAGCTGATTACACAAGCTCATTATTTGGACTGTTAGCTTTTTTCTGCTTATTCCATTAATCTTTAAATAAAATTCTATAATTGCTTCATTACTTTTCTATACTTTGAATACACGCATCACATTTATGTCACAAATATGTAGATATAAAAATGAAAGTATAAAGATGGCGACAAATCACATAAAATTAATAAAAGCAGTAATGATTAGCGCATGTAGCCTGATATATCTTATAAAGTCCTTCATTACCATCACTGTAGTGTTCCTGCGGCTCCAAATACTCACTCGAGTAGCAAATGTGGATCATTCCGCCTCTGAAAATAGTTCCCAGTAAATACACTATTTCTTCCTGATTAAGTAACTGTTGTTAGAAATATATTTATGACTCATTTACTTATGGAGAGTGGTCATAGAGATGAAAACATAT
Organism: Miichthys miiuy; assembly: GCA_036365135.1. NCBI lineage: Eukaryota > Metazoa > Chordata > Actinopteri > Sciaenidae > Miichthys > Miichthys miiuy. The sequence continues at coordinate 4,086,548 of CM071608.1, forward strand.
AGTTCGAGGCTTGACTGCTTGAAATGTAATTGCGTGCACAAAAGTGTATAAGCAGCACAACAGGCTGACCTTGTGTGTCAAAGTGCTCTTCAGACTTTTGAAGGACTACGAGTTAACGGTTTAAGTCAAGCATAGAGGCTGTGTTATGTGTAGCTCTACAGTACACAGTTCTTTCTGCGATTGGTTTGTAAAACAAGCAGCCAGTGGCGTTGCTGATGCAGCAGATTGTGAGCTGCAGGTAAACAAACTGACCTCCTCCGCTGTCACAGTCCCTTCTGCCCAGCCAGCTGGAGTGTCTCTGGGTTTGGCTGCATAGCCTGCAGTTTCCGTCTTCTCTCCGTCTTCTCTCCATCTCCGGTGCATCTTCTCTCTCCGGTCAAGTCTTAAAACAAACCTTGTTCTGTCACCAGCAAAAGCATGTAGTCGTGACTGCGTTTTTCAAAGCTACACACAGGCTAAAAGAGCGTCTATGCTTGAGTCAAACTGTGAACTCGTAGACCTTTAGAATTAGCGGTTTTGTGTTACTTCCTTCAGACATGCTTTGTTCCATTTAACTCCACTGCACCTCTCCATGTCACAAACAGGCAATCCTCCTACTACTGCATTTTCTTTTATGATGATACACACACAGGACGCCTGCAGCGGAAATGATAGCCTCTCAGTGTGTGAGGGCTGATGGCATCTATTCCACGTTAGATCAGTGTGTGGAAATTACAGTGCTCGGCCGTGATGAATGCCAGCTCAAACTCCCTTTCTCCTGTGGGTGTTCCAACACAAGGAAATGTTAAATACCGCCCTCCCTCCTCTCATTTATTCTCCCCTCTGCCCTTCTTCCTCCCACACACAGGGGACTAACAGCAGGGCAGGAAGTCCTTTTTTACCAGGCTAAATGCTTTAATTAAGCTCTCCGACCACTTGGGAAGAGAGGTAATGCCATCAGCCTCATTAAAGCTCACTGCATCTGCACTCTGCTCTGCCATTAGCTGCCATGGGAGTACTATCACCAGATACTTAACTAACCTGGGTTTGTTTCACCACGTAGACGGAACGACCTGGAGATGCTCATGTACTTTTAAAAACCCTGGAGAAGGTTTTGAAAAAACAGGTTTTCAAAAAGCCTCATGATAGGTGCAACAGTAGGCAGCTGTAGCGTCATCATTGATTAAGTGTACCCTGATGTAAAAACGTCCATTGATGTCCAATTCACTTGATGGAAACTGGTCTTTTGGTCCTTCGGGTTTCTCTGACTGATATTCGTGCCACACGCTTCCTCGCTGAAGCCTCAAAGGTCTTCCATCATAATTTCCATTTGAAAAGGCAATCTCAGGCTTGTTGCGGTTGAATGCAGGAGTTAGTACAACGACAGGTCTGCAAAGTGGAGTTTGCACGTTGAATGTTGAGAGCAGTATTGCAAAGCTCACAAGAATATAATGAGGCAATATTTCAACCTTCAAGATCTCCGTCAACATCAATCATACCAGGTAAAAAAAAAAGTTCTTCCACATGAAACTTTTTGGATACATGGTGACATGGTTTAAACAAGGACTTGGATGTTAATCTCTTCTTCCAAAAATAAAAATAAATATCCTTCTAATGCGTAACATAGCTGAAACTCTCCAGTGGTGAAACCTCTCACCTTGCTGCAGTGATTTAGAAGTGTACTTGGGGTATTTCAGGACAGCGTGACATCACTGTTGTGTGTGGTTACACGTTCAACAGGGCATAAATCTGACAACACTCAACCACACGTATCAGTGATGCCGGTTTGATACTAAAGACGACTCAACATCCGAATCTAAAACCTGTGATACTTTCTGTGATACTTGAGAATTTTCTGATAGGATCAGAGAGCAGAATTAAACTTCATCCGCTCGCGAATCAACACGGTCAGCAGGTCTATCTACAGCTGCCCACAGAAGCAGTTATGGTCGTGCCTGATTGGCCCAAACTGGGTCATAACTCAATGAGATCTGAACACACATATATGATACACATATTTTTAGATCCAATGTGACTTTGCACTTTGCAAAGATATATTATCTCCAATGTCTGTCACTTCAAAATCTTAGAAAAAAGACGCCAGATCATCTCCAAGAAGTTGCCCAAAAATCTATCTAAGATTTTCTTCAGTACCAGAGTAATCCATAGATAAAACTATAAACAAGATGTACTAAAAGCTAATTCAGCACATCCCACAGCTAACTCACTGACTCCTGTTTACAGCCTCCAAATTATGGTCATGTTTCAGTGGGCCCACATACTTAAAAAAAAACAACAACAACTGTGGGGCACAGTACACTGTGTTTTCCTGTTAGTCAACATAGCGATGAGGGATCATAATGTTAATGTGAGAAAATTAAATTTATTACACACAGCGTTTCATTTGAGGCTTCAGCCTTTTGTCTTTTTGTTCTTCTGCTCTATATTTGGAAACACATAATTGTTATATTATAATTCTTACAGTATGCTACAATGGCTCTATTTCCTGGCGAGGAACACTGAACTATAATGCTACCTTGAATGCAGGTTATGCATTATCAAGTGTGTGTGAGTGTGGCTGCTCCTCTCCAGTGCTCTGCTTTGTTTTCAGAACCCCTGTGAAGGTCATTCAATGATAATGCTTTCTGAGACGCTGTTGTTGTGTTGTTCCCCTCAGGACTGGCCAGGGCCAAGTCGGTCCCCAGCCATACCTACTCCAACGAGGTGGTGACCCTGTGGTACCGGCCTCCAGATGTCCTGCTGGGATCCACGGACTACTCCACCTGTCTGGACATGTGGTGGGTACTCCTAACCCCTGACCCTGAGATCCCCCCTCCTGTACTCTCATCATGTACTCTTTGTGTAATTCATCCTTGATTCATTCAGTTCCATTAAGATCTAGATCTGTGTTTTTCTACAGGGAACTAAATAAATGATGGTGTAGACAAAAACACATTAAATCCCACTTATCTGTAGCTCATCCTAACCTGAGGGTGTGTTGTTGCTGTAGTATTCTGTAGATTGGCACTTTATGAATCACTGCTGGGTATCTTAGCTTCTTCCTCTTATGTATTTTGTCTCCTTGGTCACCCTTCACCTCCCGTATCCCTCCTCCCACTGACAGCGTGGATGTGGAGAGGCACAATCACACACATCTATCACATTCACACAGATGGAGCTGCTACAGAGATGAATGAGCCTACTACAAGAATGCAATGTGTTACTAACTTAACTTCATTTGATTGTCCCCCAGCTATAGTGATACAAATTTAAATAGGGCTGAATGAATACACCATTGCACTATTTCTGACCAATATTGTGATTACAGTTTCCGTTTACAGTTTGTTGTCCTTCCAAAATCATCAGAAATAACATGAGCTACTTTTCTGTACAGAAGAATATCAAATTAGCTTGCATATACAGTAGATATTACATCAGTGGTGTACTCACTCATATTCATATTAAAAACAACCAAAGACTGGTTGCTCATGACGTATTTTTTATATCTGACTGACAACCTCTGCTAACAGCTCGGCACTGTAGCTTCTTTAGCCAACGTTAGCTTTGCTAACTGACAGGACATGCTGCTTTCACAGCATCAGATCTTGTATAAGTATAAATAATATAATCATATAAACATATGCCTGCTGGATAATATATGATGTGCATAATTTGGCTTTAATTTGGCAATTTGAATGACCCTTTACTATCCACCAGGTCGTTCACTTAACAAGCTAACCGCTAACCAGTATGCCACAGAAAGTGACAAGAAACAAAAAGCCAGATTTTATGTACAGAGAGACTACATGTCTTCTACATGTCAGAGCATTAAAATGATACATAATAGTGTAGTGTTCTTCTTTATTCTTTTCTTTAACAAGCCCTCTTTGGTCTGGCACAGATAGCATAGATATCAGCATGTAGAGGGTTATTATTCGTCCCGTATAAATCAGAATATGTGGGAGAGAATGACGTGTCTGTCCTGCAACACCATTGTTGCCTTGGTTACAGAGACTCAGACCCATGGCGTGTAGGTGAATACCTTCAGCTCCAGTCAAAAGAAAGAGGCTGTCCAAATACAGATGTGAATGGCGGACGGACCATGAGGGGTTCGGTCCTGTCAGTCGGGATGAGTACATGGCAGACCGTACAGTTTGTAGTAGTGACACCCACTGAGCGTTTCACTGAAAGTTCAAATCTGTGCTGACCTTTTCAAAGCCAAACCAATGAGATAACAGCCATATGTAATGTAGAGTATCAGTGTCACATGCAGCTTTAACATTAATCCATGGAGGAATGTCAGCAGTCAGATGGAGCAACTGCCAATGCTACTTCCAGTGCTAAACTTAAGTGTTTCTGTACGTAGCTGTGCAAGGTATACCCAGTGACAGTGGAAATGCTTCATAGATATATAAACAGTTAGTTTGGAACATTAGCTTAGCATCAAAATTCTGATTTGATCTTGGTGCTGACTGCACTGTACTTTGTCTACCTTGCAGTGATCTCAAAGCAGATCTCTAATCATGTGAAAGCAGCTTTATACTTCTTACTTCCTAATGTTGAGAGAATTAGAGGACTTTGAAATAGATACATAAAAAGCACAAATTGTTGTGAAAACTTATCAGAATACAGGAAATACAGTGCCTGACACTCAAAATCGTATGGGGGAGGACCTCCAGGCCCCCTCTGCTTGATTTGTGTCCCTCAGGCATGGACCCACTGGCAAAGTGTCCCCTATGTTTTCCACACTGAATGTAGCAACACAATTATATACTGAACAGCAGAACAACTCACAGAATTACATTAATTAGCCACAGCTGAGTACAGCTGTCATATCAGGATGGATTTAAATCTGACCTCTTATTTTCCATCTTTGGTACATGCATAGCTTGTTAATTACATATTATGTCAGTGGTCTGCACTTCACTAGATGCATCTGATGCCCGTGCCTCAAGACATGTTGGAAAAGCTTGGGCAGTTTCTGTTTTATCCATTTTAATATAATTACATTGTTTAATGATGATTTGTTCGTTATTGGCAAAACTAAAGCAACAAACTGTAATGAATCATATCGACTAAAGAACAAGAAGACAAACAGACGAACACTGATTCTATTTTTTCATAAAACATGATTCATCTGTAATTATGCTCCACCAAATTTAATTTTGACTACTGAGTCAATCTTTCCAGATTTTTAATATTCAACTTGGATGCAGAGATGCTGAAATATATGAAGTTCTATCTGATTCATCGTTTTCTCCTGACCAGATAAGATTTGAAATCAAATTGATCAGAACTGTTTGAGCAGAAAATGGAAAATAAGGTGGAGGAATCTGTTCCCCCTTTAGATCGGCCGTTGTCCCCCCTCTCAGTCAAGCCTTGCTGACCCCTTCTGTCTGGACAGGAAGTCAGCAGGGACATCCCATGAACCTCAGCTGCTTTCACCAGCATCCAATTAAAGAGCAGTCCAAGGCTTGAGGCAGAGGGTCGGGAGGCAGACAGAGTGTGTGTCTGCTTCAAGGGTATTTGCAGGTGGCCAAATCCACAGGGTGGCGTTCCATTCCCCTGAGAGTCACTCTACGACACACACCCACCCACACACACACACACACACACACGCCCCTGGTCACTTAGGGAGCAGTCTTCCATGAAAAAGCATCTCTTGCTGGACCAAAAGGTTGTGCAGATCTGTCTTCCTGCCATGAGAAGCATCCATCACAGCAGCGTACAGGTTACAGGCTGCCATCTGTGAGGAGGGACGATGTGATGGAAAACAGGCATGGAGCCGCTCTATTTTTACCTTCCTTAGCACATCGCCCAGTTGCAGCTCTCACACACGTCTGTCAATCAGAGTCAATGCCGAAATCGCTCAGGTGTGATCATTCACAGATTCATTTACAGGTTGGGTTATGGTACGCTGCACTGCAGAACATCTCCAGCTTCTTTTATTGTCAACAAATCTGTGCCTCAAGTGCACAATGTTAAACAAACAAGCAGATACAGTATACTTTGTAGAGAAAAAAGCAAGTCTCCATTCACTACTCTAAGGGCTTCTGTCCCTGCTGACAAATAATTCAACTCACCGTCAGAAATGACTGTGATTGGATTGTGACCTGCTTTAACACTAGTCAGGTTGAGTGTGTGTTGGAAAGTGCAGAGAGGAGTGATGATGAGAGAGCCAGAAAGGACTGAGGGTTTGATTTTGAAGTGCAGAGAGGTCATTATTTTAGGCTTAGTGTGCATTCAGACGGGGTCCGAAAACTGAGCTTTTTCCATTCATTTGAGGGGAAGTTGTCCGTATTGCTGCAGCTGTACAGGCCGCAGGTGTGTCAGCCAAAAAAACGCAGCAACCTGCAGCAGAGAAGTCGAGCCAGATTCAACTTTTGGAAAAAGACAGCCAGACATCACGCTGCGGCCAGCCAATCAGACACTTGGATCGGGCCAACCCGAGACTGAGACTGTCTAAACTCTGATACTCTGCCTGTTGTGTTCTGGCTTTGTTTATTTCATGTACCCAGCTTCTAAATCTGTGTCTGACTCATAATTAGGCTGCAAAATAGTGACACGAAG